>CM055847.1:15912345-16427345 GCA_029490765.1 Euthynnus affinis
ATGTGTGTGTGAGTGTAAGTGAGATAGAGAGATGGTGAGGATGTACAAAACACACATGATAGAGGCATTCGCCTGCAATAAATAATGCAACTCATCTAACAAACAGACTTCCTTGCTTTGGATTTGTGTGCATATAAAGTTAATTATTGTCAATTAAGGAGGGAGGAAAAGGGGTTGCAGCCCCGCTCTCATTAAAGCCAACCTCAAACAAATCCGCCTCTGAAATTATGAATTAACACATCTGCCATCAGAAATTCAGCTGGAGACGCCGTTTCATCCTCCCTGTCACATAAACATGGAACAGACTAAGGAATTCCCACCTGCACACCGTCAGCAGGTTCCTCCTCTCCACCGCTGCGCTCCTGCCTGCTGCCCGCTTCCGGATGAGATGCAGCCCCGCACCGAGCGACGCCATCCCCGGCTTGTGTCCGAGCCTGCGGCCGGAGGAGGTGCGCAGTCCCCGCTCCGCCGCTCCTCCCTCTGCACCAGGGCAGGACCGGCTGGCTCCGTCACCTCGGAGCAGCTCAGGCTGCTCAGCTGAAGGAGGGGTCGGTTGGAAAGTGTGTCGAGTCAGACTCAATGAACCTCCGGTCATCACGTTCAAAATAAAAGCAGCATCTCGCAGACTGAGAAGCATCAAAATATTGTCATTGATGACTTACAGACGACCATTAAAGCTATCTCTAATGTGTTTTATTCACATTTAGAAGCGGATTGTAATAATTAGTTTCAGTCAGAATAGACTTATTATAGCCTCTTTAAAACTGAAATCACCTCCTGAATTAAATCATAAATTTAAAATTGAATTGCAGGTCAAACGCAGACACACATTATTTCTAAAATGTTTAAGATTCTTATGAGAGGACATGAAAATTATATTACATTTGACTAAAAATAACATTTTCAGATAGATATTGCTCATGTTGTTTTCTTTAAAATAAGTCTAATGTGTGTCAGTAAACACTGCTGGTAGATGTCCTTAATATCATGATTATATGGTTTGGTGTCATTTAAACAGGGTTAGGGTAGGGGTAGCCTATATAGCTCATATTAAGGACACTGAGGTTTTTAGAAATTTGGGAGTTTTAGGGATTTGGAGTTGTTTTTGTATTTGTTGTTGTATTTGTCTGCAGTGTTGCTTTAACTTTACTCATCACTTCTGTAATTATAAAATCCTGGCTCCATACTTATTCATATTTTTTGGCTTTACACACACATATATGTCCAAATCTTGCTTTCCTCACGCTATGTAATGTGTTATTTCATCCAGTTTTTCCACCAAATGCTGACTTAAAATGTCCTAATGCGCGCTGGAATCGGTCTACTACTCTTATGTTGGAGGTGAACTCGTCCAGCCGGTAGTGTGAAGCTGTGAATGAGGGGAGTTTGTTGTTGACAGAGGATCCTGAGAGAAAAGCAAAGATGATGTTTTTTTTTTTAGCCCGTCATCGGTATGATGGCTTAAATAAAGGTGTGAGTGGCTGCTCATCATTCATACACATGGGGAGCATCTGCGGGTTTGTTTGCTAGAGAGCCAAAAGATTGATTCGCCTCAAAATAAATAAATAAATAAAAGACTCAGAATCTATTTTCCTTTTTGAAGTTCATGTGACAACACGTGAGCAGATATGTTAAAGGCCGATCATTATTTACTATATGAATTAGAATTATAGTATTTTCACATATGTTATTGAGGGGTTTCAGTTATAGATGGGAAACAGCATTAGTTTACAAAATATTATGGATTTAAATGTTGACTCACATTTTGTTATTTTTCTACTATTTTTCTCTCCATGAAAAGAGCAGTAAATAATTTCAAGTGTGAGAATGTTAACGTGTTACAGCCCTGAGTTTCGTTTTTTTTTTTTGACTTTTTTATTATCTTTTTGTATATAGATCACTGATTGTCCCTTTAAATCAGCTGTTTAATTGGCATCTGAAGACAACGAAGTCATGATGAAGGAGGAGAGCGTCACCCAGTGGCCTCAAAGAGATCAGCAGTCTGGGTTTCAATATCATATTTATGCATCAATGCTTCCTCCACTTGCATCTCCTCCTCACTTCTTCCACCAGTAAGGAATCAGTTATGATGAAGGAGGAGACATGCCATCATCTGTCTGAGCTGATAACATTTAGTCCTTATAATTACATAAACTTGGAGCCATTTTGATGATTTGAGGGCTTCACTATTTAGTAAAACGTCTTTAATTTCTGATGAGTGTTTTTTTCTGGATGAATGATGAATGTGTTTCAGAAAGGGAACTTTTGTAAAGCATGTAAGAAGTTTTGTTCTTGTCAATGTTTGACAAATGTTTCACCACTGCAACTTTATTTTGGTGCCTTGTAAGTCCATGTGGGTTGACTGAAAAAATACAAACAACAATACACTAATACTTAGTTGTGACGCAATTATTATCGTTGTTGTCACTGCCTCATGCATGAATTACCAATCAGGTAAAGCAGGTAAATGTCTCAGGTCCCCCAGAGGCCCCAAAAGCCCCTGTGGTCAATGTGTGTCTATTGTTTTTTTGTTTGTTTTTTGTAATTTGAATTACTGCACCAATAAAATGTAATATCAGCTATGGCAGCTCCTGCAATATTAGTTAATTTTGTCTTGAAAATGGAGCTTGTGTCAAAATCTAGCTGCACCAGCTGTTCTCTTTATACATCCATGAGCTGCACAGGTTGTCAGTAGGGGGCCAACAGCCCACATGGGGTCCTGAGCATGTTTTTGAGGTTGTTCCTTGATCCTTGATTGATATTAGCAACTAGGTGTTTTTAATATTTCTGCTCCTCCACATAGGCTATGTAAATGAGGTGCACATTACATCACCACGGTATTGATTAAATCTAGCCTAGTTGTAATTTTTAAGCAAAGCAGAATCTCTTTTGGTATAAAGATTAATTGTGTTCTGAGATAATAAATAAACAAATAAATAAAAAATATCGATCAAACTTTGAGATTTGAAAGTACAACGATTTATGAAAAACTCTTTATAAAGACTTTTACTTGCATGTTATCTTATTAGATCCTATTGGATCTGAAGGAATTATTATTAGTGACACGGGGTATTGCACGAGTCACTACGCTCCATAGCTATGCAATAGCAATGGAGCGTGTTATTCGTCATGTTTCTTCCACTTCTTATTATTCCTCTTCCGTACAAAATTTCGGCGCGTAACTTGTCCTGCAGCTTTGAGAAAACCCATGCGAATTATACATCAAAACGTGCGGCTCGTTCGGGAATGGTGTGCTATGACTTTTGGTGAAGATATTGAAATTTTTCGCAACGTAAGTCGCAAAAAACTGCGAGAAATTTCCCATAGGAAATGAATGGGGAGGGGTCAAAAAATGTCCACATTTTAGGGGCAATTTCAAGCTTCAACTACTTTGCCATACTTTGAGCTACAGACTTCATTCAAACTTTAAAATGTTCACAAAGTTGTCAGCTATTGAACTTGTATTCAACTTTTTAAGTATCTTTTATACTTCTTGATCTGTGACTTTTAAAGTTTCATGCGCAATTTTAGATAAATTTTGAGTTTAACATTAGTGTGTATTGCTGGAATGTTCAGTGCTAGAGTGCGTGATGTCATCGCTTAGAGTGGAAGAAGCTATTTAAATTTTTCTGAAAAATTTCTGGATAAATCGTCCTTTCAGCCACATATTTTGGTCTACACAAATAATTTTTTCCACAGTAGTAGGCACACTTGTGCTCTGTCATTTAAATCACCAACCATAGCTCAGACACAAACAGAATTTGAACTGTCAGCCCTTTTGTGAAGGGTTTACCGGCCAACTGTCCCATAGACTCCCATATTAATTAAGGAGGAGATTTCAGGAGGAGAGCTGAGCTGACACCCTTTTTTCTCTCGCTCTCCTGTCAACATTTTTGAGTCTAGGGACTTGAAGATCACCAATATTGTGCAGAAAGATCTTGTGGTGGTCCTGGTCTGCTCAGATTTCTGATAGGATTTACGGTTCCTTCACAAAAATGCCTTTTTTGACAGGCTCACGAAGCTAACATTTTTAGCTACTTTGACAAATTTACACACCAACACACACACGCACGCGTACGAGGACGCACACATGCACGGGTTGCCATGGGGAGCAGAGTAAATCTCCATGTATGTGTGTGGGGCTGCGTGTGGGCGTGCCTGCGGGCGTGCGTGTGAGTGTCCCGGTGTGTGCGAAGCTATGTGCATGGAGCTAAGTGTGCTAGCTAATCTGCCTGAATCAGAGGGCTGCTACCAACCACAAAGTCAACAGTCATCTGATTGAGGTAAGTGAATATTTTTCTCTTCAACTTTGTTATCTTAGTAGCATTAGCCTACATTATTCTTGAATCTAGACATTATTCTCTCATTTTTTGGGAATAAATTATTAATATGTACAAAAAATATACAGTTGGTGCTGAGCAAGAACAGTATACATATAGCTAAACTGTGACTCAGTGTGCTGTCAACGTCCATTAAAGTGCTGAGTTTGCTTCTGTCACTCTCAGAGTGATGTGAAAAGTGTTTGAGGACATCATTAATATGATTTGTATCGAGATAGACCGTCTCTGTTGAAAAGTAAGGTCCGTTTTGTTTACGTTAACCGAAAATAGCCGCGCTATATAGCAGCGCCAGACTCCTTTGAAAAAAACACACATTTAAGATGGTAAGGTAACGGGAGGTGCTGCTGTAGTGCAGCTAGCTGCTTAGTCTGTGTGTGTGACTGGGTGAGTTTCAGCGGTTGAAGAAGTTATCAGATCCCTTCGTGAAGCAAAGTACCTCACATTAACGCCAAAAAAGAGACTGTGTGGTAGATCTGTGCTCTGCTAAGTAAATTTAGTCTTTCTGTCAAAGGAGTCTGGTGTATTTGAACGGCAGTGAGGCTCACTGACCAAACAGGTAGATGATATCACAGATTAAAACTGACCTTCGTGCTGTAAATACTGTTAGTGTAGTAACGTAATGCTGTTGGTTGAAGAAGTATTGAGATTATTTTATTACAAATAAAAGTCCGCTATGAGAAAAAAACCTTCTTTTACTGTTCATATAAACACCCGACTTAAAATTACACACCCGGAGAACTACGTATATATTGCTTCATATCTATATTATACTATCTATTGGACTATATACATACAGTCAAGCCTGAAATGATTCATACCCCTTGCGCGAATTTTGTCTTAAAGTTACTTTTATTCAAGCATATTATTTTGACTGGAAAATAAAAGCTGAGAAATATTTATTTCCACACGATGCCTTTTTTACATCCTCTTATTATCTTCTGATAGATGCCTGTGTCATTTCACATCAAGAAAAAACTTGCTGGTTGAATACATACAAGTAATATATAGACAAGTAAGGAGCATTTATAAATGTATCCATGAGGATGAGTTTAATTTGACTAAATTCATGCTACCATAATGTTGTCTGTCTTACTGATTTCTTTGTTTTTGTGTATTTTCAGAGAACATGCAAGACAATCACCTTGCAGCCAAATTTCCCTCCGTCTGTCTCTGTCTGTCCCATAAGAGACATCTCACTTCTGCTGCTCCTCCTAAAGTTTCTTTCATTTTGTCCATGTAAAAGGTTTTTATGGGGCAGTTTCTCTAATCACATTTGAGGGTGAAAGGGCAGATTGTCATATAAATAAACACATGAAAAACAACTGTTGATCTAAGGTGTGTTCTGTTTCAATATTTGAAATGTATTAAGAAATGTATTCATAATGTACAGGTGTGCTCCTGATGATGTAGAAAACCCATAAATTATATTTATTATGTACATGTTGTAACTCCACATCATGACTTAAAAGTCAATGTAATATATAGTATTATTAGAATTATATATATGTTTATATATATTTTCATGTTTCAAAGTGTAATTATTGATCAGCACTAATAATTAACGGCCATACCACTGAAACCATAACAGAGCATCAATGACACAAATACCATCAGCTCCTCCCTGATAAGTGTTCCCCATCAGCTGCTGGGGCTCCCTCACACATGACCCACCGGCACCGGCCCGTGTCACTCTCAAAATTTCTGCTGCAGGAATTTTCTAGTTATTATTATTCATCCAAAAGAAAGCCTGTGTGCCTAAACATACCCAAGAAGTTGTTAAACTTTGCACATTCATCAGAAGTGGCGGAAAATTTGATATTTTATGGGTCTCTCAAAAAGGCGACGCAAAATGGCTAGACAGCGCCCTCTAGAAAATTAGGAAAATTGAGCCCCTCAATACAGATTGTCGTAACGAAATTCGGTATGTTTATGTATCATGACCAGACGATGGATGGACCAGACAGACGCACCAAAAAGTCTCTTGAAGACATACTCTAAGACCAACAGGAAGTCGGAATAGTCTCAAGACCTTGGAGTTTGTATAGTCTGAAATTGTTGACATTTTGTTGAAAGGTGTTGCCATAACGACGCATGTCTCGCCATGAAATTTCAAACCTCATAACTTTACTCCACATGGTCGGATCTTCTCCAAATTTCATATGCTTAGTAAGAGTCCTGATCTGAACACGTGTAACTTAAAGGCTCATATTTAGTGACAGTCATAGCGCCACCTACTGGCAACAGGAAGTATCATGCGTCATACTTTGTCTAATTACTCCTAGGAAATTTGACCTATGCACCTGAAATTGACTCAGCTAAGATGTAAGAACTTGTTGATGCTACATTTAGCAGGTCATGACCCAAAACCAAACGCTGTTGCCATGGCAACATATTCTTTGCCATGAAATACAATGCTGTTTATAATGGACTAGGGATAGCTCTACAGTCACGAAACTTGACACACATGTCTGGAGGGACACCAGTTAAAATCCTCGATAGGTCATCTCCATAGGCATAGCAATATGGCTCAACAGTGCCCCCTTGAAAAATTCAAAATTGAGCGCTCCGCCTTCCAGATTAACGTAGAAAATTGAAATTCACAGAGCATGTATATCATGTCAAGACTCACAAAAAAGCCTCTTGGAGCCATGTTGTAAGTCCTACAGGAAATCGGCCATCTTGGAAAAACTGGTCAATTTTCGTGTTGTTTTTTTTTTTTTGGCCATTTCACATACCTTGTATTTTAACAAACTCCTCCTACAGAATTAATCATAACATCTTCAAAATCAGAGTGTGTCATCTAGAATAGTTCGTGATCAAAAGTTATGAAAAGATTTAGTCATCATTGTAACGTTTGGCTGTGGTTTAGCGTTGAGTTTTGATGTATCGCCATGAAAGAGGAAATTGCTATAACTTGAGTGTACATGGTTGGATCTGCCCGAAACTTAACATGTTTGATAAGAGTCCAGGCCTGAACACGTCTACTCGACAATATTCAGTCAGTGATGATGAAACTGGCTCCATAGCGCCCCCTACAACATTTCAACGCAGCAGCAGCAGCAGGTAAAATAGTGGACAAAGGAAGTGATGTTTATCTCCATCTTGCACTGTCTGAAAACAGTTCGGGTCTGAAAACATCTACATGCCTGTGACAGAAGCACTTCGACTCCGCTGTGCCCTGACATGTGGCGGGGTGCTAGGGCTCAATCATTGCTGCTTGCAACTTTAATTTTATTTTATTTTATTGGGTCAGATCTGTCTCTTTGGAAAAAATGATATTTTACTAATGAAAAGCAGATCACCTGTAAACCACAAACAATAACACCTGTTATCTGTCTTTTTTCAGAAAAGCAACACTTTGTCTCATAAAATGAGTCACGTATGAAACCACTGACAAAGCACAGGCGTGATATTTCCCATCATGTAGATGATAACATAAACCACCCTCTTGAAAGGAAACACATGACATAGTTGTAAATATGATGACCTTTACCAAGTTCACTCATTTATGGCTGTGTTATTGTTGAAGATGAGAGGTTCTATTTTGGTTGAACCTGGTATAGGAACAAATGTGAGGGAGTTTAAAAGCAGTTTTCAAACAGGTGTTTCAGGTTTTTAGATTGTTTATTTCAATGGAAAATTACACAGACATTACATTACAAAGAATGAAAGAAGGAGCAAAAAATGAAAAATGAAAAAAATAGCTTTGCTCTTAGTTAAGTGTCTTCTGTGTAGGATATGAGGGCACGCTACTTTATCAGTGAGTCACACGATGTCAGAGCCCAACAAGTGATGAAATCATGGAAATATTGTGATTGTAAATCCAATAAACTCCAAGTCAAGACTTTTGAGGTTAACAAAATCAGTATCTTCATCACTCATTCACTAGACGACTGTGTCTCCTGTGCGGTTGAAGTTGCAGCTTAGATTGATGAGACGCTTGCAGCTGACGAGTCCTACCTTTAGCCCAGAATGAGGAAACATTACGACCTTATATAACAAGGTTATATGATGATTCGACACCACACACACGGAACTTTCCTGCCACAGTGTCTGTAGTCTCGGTCAGTGGTGGAGGAGTACTGGAGTGAGCTCGAGCTTGTTTTAACCACATTATGTACAGTTAGGAATTTTAGGGAACTAAAGGTCACGAGGGGTCATGAGATGATTATTGGAAGAGGAAATAAGAGAGTCAAAGTTCTGCTACACAAATTCATTTTTGTGACTTTTCTCTAATCTTCAGTTTATATTTAGTGAAATATTGGATCATATTACACCTCTTTGGGCCTCAAACAATTATTTAATGAAACTATATCAGAACTTTAAATGGGAAATTACTCTTTGGTGGAGCTGCAACCAAGTCATTGGAGTCACAAGCCAAAAAAGTTGTGAACCACTGGTTTAATCTTTAACAGTGCAAATATTTTTTATGTAATTCTTATCTAATTCTTATCTAATCTGAAAACTAAACTGACCACAGCTGCCATTTAACTTTCCACCACCTCACCTGAGCCATATATGCTATATGTTTCTCTCTGTTAATGCAGATCCACCTGCATCGTCGTCTTTTAATTTCGCACCATTCAGCACCTCCATTGCACATTACTGACACCTCCATTCATTGGCTTCTTTACTGATTTCCACATCCTATTGTTTGTTTTAGAGGAAGTTATTTCAAATGTTATGTAGTTAGAAATTTTGATTGTTGCTGTCTCATTCCCTGAACTTATTAGTCACAATATGTGTAGATGAAAAGTAAAGTAAATAAATCAGTAATGGCATTCCTCGACCCAAACTGGCAGCTGGCCGTCTTTGTAGCTTTCATATCTGATTGCAATCTTAATTTGCCTCAAGAGATGAACCAGTAGAAACAGGTTACACCTGTTGTTAACTATATCAGAAGAAATATTTACTCTATCAACAAGATAGAGACAGTCTGTTAGGTGTCTTCAAATATGCCCAAAGTTTGTCAAACATCCAGAGTTTTTTACTGTTTGAATTTTTGAGGGACAAAGTGGCTTATTTCTACGAAAGTCTCAAATCTAAAAATGATGATTACATGAAAGACTTCATTCAAGGTATATCCTGCTCACTGGGGGTCCCAGACCACCATTAGACCTGAGAAATAGTAACAGTAATAGTAAATTTATATATAATATTTTATATATACTTTATACAACAAACATACTTTCATAACAGAATGTGTCAGCCACTCAATCCAAGAAGCTAAACAACATTTTTGGATTTTTAAAGTTTGTTTTCTAAGTGATATAAGTCTGATTTAAGAACTGTTGTGTTGCATTTGGGTTGCACTTTAATGAACAATTCATCACCAGGCTGAAAGTCAGTGATTTGCAACCCACACCCAGCACAGCCCTGGTTGGGTGTGGTCAGAAATGTAAAATATGCTCTGATCCACCTGTAACCACACCCAACAGTGATGTCAATGGGTCATTGCCTACATCCACACACCATTGCAGCAAGATGAGAAGTAACATGAGGTCAGCAAAGACAGGATTTTAAGGGGTTGTTAACTCTATAAAGACTTATATATGTTGCTCAACTATAAGTGACAAAGGGTATCAACCTGCTGCTATGAATCTATAGCAAGATAGAAACTGTAGGTTACGTTAGCTCAACTCATCTTCAAACATTAAAATAAACTGTACATAAATATAAAAGCCTGACTTGATTGTTATGGTTTCAGAAGCATGTTTGTGTTTTTGTGTTCTGCATTATTTTAAGCAATAGTTGATATTTTATGGAATACACTGAGTCGCCTGCTTGTTGAGAGTTAGATGAGAAAACTGATCTAATACAGTGTATTTAAATGTTTTTACTGATCGTTTTTGTGACATATCATGTGATAGCTGATATTGATTGTGATGCAAGTTGAAGAAGATTAGCTATTTTTTGTGCAACAAAGGTGGACAACAAAGTTGTTTTGATTTGATTTGAGTTTAGCTTAGTATAATGATGAGGAAACAGCTAACCTGGCTCTAACAGGGCTGAAACTAACTAAATCTGTCAGCCAACACCTTGTCAGCCAACCACCAAGCTCACTCATTAACAAATTATATCTTGTTTGTTTAATCAGTAAAAAACAAAACAAATGTGGTTTAACTAATTCAGGCTAACATAGTGATATCAGGCTAAAATAATCCTGTTAATTCTCATCCAGCTAATTTGGTTCTTTGAACACAGTTTGAGGATTGATCTGTTAATCCTGGATGAATTTATCTCGAACTACAAAGGCCAAATGAGTAGAAAGCTGAACCAAGAGTGTGTGTGTGTGTGTGTGTGTGTGTGTGTGTGTGTGTGTGTGAATGTGGTTGGAAGTGATGTTGCTACTAAAATGAAACCTGATTAAAAAATCTCAAAAAGCAGCTTCAGTTGTATACATGTTTCAACATGTTTCAGCAAAATAAGAGCAAATGACAAGATCTCATTGAAATAACACATATGTTCTGCCTCCGCTGGTCTTTTAACAACAAGAATCTTTTAGGTGAGTTTATGTCTTTTGCTCAGAGTATATTGTTATTTTGTTTTTTTATTTTATCATGTGTAAGCAAAGGTAACTCTTCATTATAAAAACTGTGATAATTACACCAACAGGTCATAACGATCATAACGCTCTTTTATAATAAATCTGAGAACAAGAGACATTTGTATCTGAAAATGACTAAGACTGCAGTCTAGCAGGTTTGTGCTGAAGGACTTGAGGTGATTACAACACTTCCAGGTGGATTTTAAGCAAGCTTAAAAGAACCAGAAAATCCAGATCTAGGTAACCCAGTTATCCATATTTGAAGAACGGAGCCCAGGTGGCCACTGCTCGGCTAAAGGTAGTCAGACGAGCTATTATCCCTTGTGATCAATATTTATGTTAAAGGACGGGTTCACCGTTTTTCAAGTCTGTCTTAAAACAACAGTTAGGTGCCCAAACAAACACTGAAACAGGTTTTTCTTGCCATTATCATGCCTCTTGTTCATACCGACCATCAGATAATCCCTTCATAGTGCACTAGTAATGTATGGGGGTCAAAATCCACAAGCCTCCTCCTTTGAAAAAATGTGTTCAAAAGTTTATCTGAAGCTAATATAAAGCTTCAGACGTCCAAATTAGTCAAATCAAGTAGATATCTTTCAACATTAGTCTTTTTTAGGGTTCCAACTAAGGATTAGTGCCATATTGGATAATCTGTCAATTAATTCACCACCAGTCCACAATACAAGAGTTTACTGTCAGTGAAGACCAGAAGAAGAAGAAACCAGAAAATATTCACATCTATGAAGCTGGAATCAGAGAATTTGGATATTTTCTCATTAAAAAAAATACTCAAAATGGTTAATTTGATTGATTAATTGACTAATTGTTGCAGCTCTAGTCTTTTCAGTGCCAAAGTTTCTCTTTGTGTTACTAAACTTCCAACGCAGCTCAACAGGGAAACACAAAGATGGCATTTGATGCTAAAAACACTATAAATGTGGCAGATATCTACTTGATTTGACTAACTGGTACTGTTGAAGCCTCACATAAGCTTCGGATACACTTTTAAATACATTTTTGCACATAATGACTGTGTGGACACACTGTGGATTTTGTCAACCATCACTTTAAAGCACATTTGAAACGGATCTTTTAACAGGAGGGATGATTACAGCGAGGAAAACCTCTTTCAGTGTTCGTATGGGCACCTGACTGATGACTGTCTTCTCATCTATAATATATTTGTCAACTATTCATTTAATTAACATGCTTTGACTAAACACCTGTAAGTAAATGTTAGCCACGCCCCTGCCAGACAGTGGGCTAGTCAATGATTTCCTATGAGGCCAGAATAAACAGCAGATTATCGAACTGACAGCCCGGATCAAAAACAACAGAATAAACCACCAACAAGTCAAATCCACAGTTGATTTCTGTGTGGACGGAGGAGGGAGAGTCATTACTCTCATTTCCATTGACGCTCGTCCTGCAGCAGCCTAGAGTCACGTGGGAGGAGAGGAGGGAGAGGAGGAGGGAGGGAGGACCGGGACAGCCCAGGGTCCAGGCGTGAGTGTTTGTGTGTGTGTGATAACCACCTCTGTCAAAGCTAGACCGGAGGACTGAGACGGGTCTGGAGGGACAACAGCGGAGAAACCTCTACCCAGGTTTTATTTATTTTTATCCTGACAGATTGTTGCGCGACGTCGCTATAAATTATATTCTTTTTTTTATCCGCAGCTGTGATCCTCCTGGCTGCTGTGTCATGATTTGATTAGGTTTATATTTCATTTCTTCTTGTTCTTACTCTGACAGGACCCAGCCATGGAGGGAAAAGAAGAGATTGAAATGTTGGCAAATGCCAAACCCCATAAAAATGGGGATTTACGGTAAATAGACTTTACATTCTGTCTTTCTCTAATTAGGTTCAGTTGAATTGAGAGATTATTTCAAAACTTCACGAATTCTTCTGACTTTTTAAAAAAACGCCATGTTTTGTTTTGTTTTGTTTTAAATATCTGACTCCTTCAGTGAGATCAATGAGGAGGATGAGAAAAAGAAAGGAGAGAAGAAGAAAGAAAAAGGGGCAAAGTTACCCATGGTTGGCCCCCTTGCTCTGGTAAGTCCATTCATCACACTGTGACCTGTCTCTGTCAGTTTATGTAATTATTATGCTTTTGAAGCAGTTAAAGGAAAGGTTCACAATTTATCAAGTCTGTCTTGTGTCCAGAGGAACAGTGAAAGAGGATTTCCTCACTGTAATTATTCCTCCTGTTCATACTGGCTGTTAAAAGATCCTCTTCAAATGTGATTACAATGTAAGTGATGGGGGCAAAATCCAAAGTGTGTCCACATAGTCGTTTAGTGCAAAAATATATAAAATAAAGTGTATCTGAAGATTATATGAGTCTTCAGCAGTCCAAGTTAGTCATATCAAGTGGATATCTGCCTTATTTACAGTGTTTTTGGCATCAAATTCCCTCTCTGTGTTCTTCTGTTGAGCTGTGGTGGAAGTATAGTAACGAAAAAGAGCGACTTTGGCACTAAAAACACAACATTGAAAGATATCTACTTGATTTGACTCATTTGGATGGATGAAGCTTCATATTAGCCTCAGGTAAACTTTTAAATACATTTTTGCATAATTTAACTGTGTGGACACACTGTAGATTTAAAAATTTAAAAATAAAAGAATCTTCTAATGGCCAGTATGACCAGAAGGAATGATAATGACAAGAAAAACCTGTTTTAATGGTCATTCAATGGCACCTGACTGTTGTGTCTTTGTAATTCTGTGTTTGCATTGCTACAAAATGCCAAAATCCAATTCAAATGTTATCCTGCTCAGATAACCGCCATATTGTATTTAGAGACTTTTGTTTGTGTGTGTGTGTATGTGTGTGTGTGTGTGTGTGCGCGCAACAAGAATGGAAAACAGGAAAAGTGATATTGATTTTTTAAGTGTTTTTGAAATTAGACAGAGGTTAATAGAGATTAATGTCGATGATGATGTAAGACCATGAGTGGTGTGATCTGACATGTATGCACATCCAGGTGTGAGTGTGTCTAAGGGTGGTGTGTAAAGTAAGAGGGGAAGCACAGAGGGGAGGATGGGAGTGCAGCACATCCTCCTGTTGTTTGAATGTACTCCGGAAGTCTCCCTGCTGTGAGAATATAATAGCTGTTTCGAACAGTTTGAAGTTTTCCCCGTCCTGGAGAAATTTATATAACCAGCAAGTTATCAAGAGCATCCAAAAGATATACTAGATACTGATTTCTGCTTCATATCTTCTCTCCACACTCACTTTTTTACGTGAGTGCAGTTCAGGTTTGCAGATGGCAAGGACATTATGTTGATCGTTATGGGGACAGTGATGTCTGTGGCCCACGGGGCGGTGCTTCCTCTCATGTGTATAGTGTTTGGTGACATGACCGACAGCTTTATCAAGGACTCCATGATGGCTCACATCAACAACACATCCCCCAGTGAGTTTTCAGTTACAGGCACGAGCACACATACCTGACATAAATAATTAAGAACAATATAACACCTCGTGACAATGTTTTGTTACTTTACATTCTTCAGATTTCACCTTCACGTATCCAAACAGCACCTTACAATCGGACATGCAAAGGTAAGACTTTATATTATTAGTGTAAGAAGAGCAAGCTATTGTGATGTTCAGGAACTAAGAAACACAACTTTAGAAGTTGATGTAATTTTCTTCAAGCGTAACCAGTTAAAGTTTTAAAGAGCATCTTGCATGAATTTTTTGACTGTTGACCTGTGAAAAGTTAATGTTAATGATTTTATTAGTTTAAGGAGACATAAAGGCAGAAATTAAGACGGAAAAGTTAGCATTTTGAGAGTATATTGTATCACTTCCGCTTTGGCCTTTTTCAGATACGGAAGTAAAATCCTCTCACAAAAACAACTCCAGAAGTTGCTGTAGTGGATCATTTTCCTACACATTGATTCACAGTACTTCTCTTCTTTTCTCCATCCCAGCTTTGCCATCTATTACTCCATCATGGGGTTTGTCGTGTTGGTGGCAGCCTACATGCAGGTTTCCTTCTGGGCTCTGGCAGCTGGGCGGCAGGTCAGACGCATCCGCAAGCTGTTTTTCCACCGTATCATGCAGCAGGACATCGGCTGGTTCGATGTCAATGAGACAGGAGAGCTGAACACACGTCTCACAGAGTGAGTAACATATGAATCAGACACTCAGTTCAGTGTATATATGTATAGATGATGTTATGCAATGATCATGACACCAGTAGCAACCCTGCTGCAACTTGTTTTTTTCATAATCTGCTGATTAGTTTCTTTATTTATCAATAAATTATTTATTGGCCTATAAAATGCTAACAAATAATATAAATCTCAAAAATTCCAAGGTGACATATTTAAATTGCTTGTTTTGTTTGACCAAATGTCAGAAATCATAGAAAAATAAGAAAAACAGCAAATATTCACATTTGAGAAGCTGGAACCAGTGAATTTTTGGCTTTAAGATTTCTTAAATTATTAACTATTATTTAAACTTTTGCTGAAAAAAGATTTTCAGAAGAAGAAGAAGATTTTTAAAGTGCGTCCAAAAAAGCGCGTCCAAATATTGCAGTATTCTTAAAATAATTAATATATGTGTTGTTTTATATTTGCACGAGCAGTGATGTCTATAAGATCCAAGAGGGTATTGGAGACAAGGTGGGGATGCTGATCCAGGCCTTCTCCACCTTCATCACATCCTTCATCATCGGCTTTGTCAAAGGCTGGAAACTCACTCTTGTCATCCTGGCCGTCAGTCCCGCACTGGGAATTTCAGCCGCAATTTTTGGCAAGGTAAGCTTCTCTTTTAAAAGTTTACTTCTACCTTTATCTTGCTATCTATATGTTCTGATGTTTATCACCTGCAGGGAGTCTTACTAAAATGATCCCCTTCTGCCTTTCTCAATAGGTGCTGACCAACTTCACTGCTAAAGAGCAGACTGCTTACGCCAAAGCTGGTGCCGTGGCAGAAGAGGTGCTCTCTGCCATCAGGACAGTGTTCGCCTTCAGTGGTCAGGGCAGAGAGATCAAAAGGTGTGTACAGTATGTTATATAGTATGTGTGTCCTTCTGTGCTATCACATATTTTTGTATTAAACTTGACTGGGTAGTCTGCTGCTGATAGTTAAAATACTATAGAGTGGAAATAATTGCATACATTCCCTCAATTGTTTGGAAAATATTACAGTAAGTAATCAGTGTTTGTTAGTTATTAATAGATCTGTTGTAAATGTGTATGCATATTTTACTATATTTATGCAGAGTATATAATCAATGTTATTATTAGTATTATGATTATTTAATGAATTAGATAATAAGATAACTTTTTATAGCGCATTTCATGCAAGAAGATGGAATATAATGTGCTTCACAAAGGATAAACATACATACAACACAAAAAGTTGGCAGATTAAAACAACATAACAGTAAATGCATGTGAATTAACACTGTTAGAGAGATTAAATATGGTTAAAGTTTCAGGGCAAAAGGAAATTTGAAAAACTGTTTTAGTTTGAAGTTTTCTTTTAATGTTAGAAGCAGGTTTTGGGTTGATGTGGAGCCACCAGAGTCTAAACACACACAGCTAAAACTAGTCTTTGCTGAACTCTTCGTCACCAACCTGATAACTGATTATCACGACTGGAAGGTGCTGCCCTAAAATTATAAATAAATTATGGCATTGTGCCAAACATTTGTGTAGGGTAAATCCTTGCAAATGCTGTAACTTGATAAAACCCATTACATAATTACATTAGTGTTTTCTAAAGTACATTTATCTATACCAAAGGGTCCTGTTGTCAGTGCAATCTAATTCCAATTGTGATCTATTTACCCATTTAGCCTCTGGATTATTTGCTTTCCATTGAACCAGTGCTCATTCTCGCATCTGTTGTGTGTTTGTGCTGCACCACAGATATCATAAGAACTTAGAGGATGCGAAGAACATGGGAATAAAGAAGGCAATTTCTGCTAACATCGCCATGGGCTTTACCTTCCTCATGATCTACCTTTCCTATGCTCTGGCCTTCTGGTACGGCAGTATACTCATCATGAGTAAGGAGTACACCATTGGAACTGTACTCACCGTGAGTAAAGACTTTATGGCTGAAATTCTTAACATTAGGAAGACCCTTAAAAAGAAGTTCAATGCAGCTAACAGTGATGTATGTGTGTGTCCTAAGGTGTTCTTCGTTGTGCTTATTGGAGCATTCACGATGGGACAGACCTCTCCCAACATCCAGTCCTTTGCCAGTGCTCGGGGAGCTGCACATAAAGTGTACAGCATCATTGATAATGTAAGGAATGCAACACTTTCTCCCCAGAGCACACATGTCAAAAGAAAACACTGCAGATTTTCTTTGCTGCCGGACAGTTGTCAGTTTCTATCACTGAACACGCATCGCTGTACTCTGGCACTCCAGGAAGCCGCTTTGATGCGGTCGACAACCTGGAGTCAGTAATGAGATGTTGGAATTTGTTCTAATTGGAGCACCTGCTGTTTGAATGAAGAAATTGCATGTCATCTGGTTGATATCGCACAGCTGTGGTTCTCCCTTTCCTGAACGTTTTGTGAATTTAACAAATTTACCAGAAAACTTATTAAACTTTACAGCTGTGAGATTATGCGAACTGTATCACAAACTGCACACACTCCTGTCACATATACAGAGGCTTCAGTGGAATTTAAAGTGGTCCATTTATCTTCAGAAACATGCAGCATAACCGGTTTGTTCTAGTATACAACTCATAAGGTTGATTCAGAGTCTTGTCTCTTGCTATACTGGTACGGGGGGCCTGTGTTTGGTTTGTAGTACGCCCGTTAGCCATCACTATGACACACACTCAAATGAGTTTATCAAGCACAGATACAGGATACTCCTTTCTACAAACTACTGGCTGAGTAGCATTTATTTGCATATGAATACAAATTAGCATACACACGACCTCAAGCAAAACTGAAAAAGTGTGAAATCTCCAGTCAGGACTTGTGCCACACTCCAGGCATGAAATGAAAAGAGACTGTTCATTCATAGTCATGACTCTGTAACTTTAGAGCTCTCCTCTACTGTACTTAAGATTTGTGGACACCTTTTAAAAAGACCCACTAGTTCAGATTATCTTTTACTGTTACATTAATTATTTATTTCTATCTTAAAATTCAGATTTTTATATTGAATCTCTATTTTATGTCTTTTTTTTTTACACATAAAAAACAAACTATGATTTGATTTGTATACAAGGACACTTACATATTATATACTTTTACAACTTTTACTTTTAAAACACTTTTACCAACATGTACTTAGCAATACCTGAATTCAAAGTGAACAAACACTTGTGCAGTTGGGCTATGAAGCTAAAAGCTTGTATAAAGACCTAAAAACTCAAGACAAGATAAACAAACATACAAACAAGTATGAGGTATGAAGAAGTTATCAATGCTCCTTCAAGATGCTTTTTAAAAGTAAACAAAAATGTCTTTGTTTAAGGATTTTTTTTTGGTCTTTTGCCTTTATTTGAGAGTCAGAGTAGACAGACAGGAAACAGACAGGCAGGAGAGAGAGGGGTATGACATGCAACAAAGGTCCCCTGGCCACAAATCAAACTGTGGACGTTGTGGTTGGTATGCACCTTAACCATTAGGCCCTTTCTTTGTCTGTTGTCTGAAGCTCTTTGTGACGTCTGATCTAGAAAGGTGCCGTTCAATAAACTTTACTCTCTAGGCTTCTAAATACTGAAGGGTGAGGCCTCACAGAGGGACATAAAACATTCTCGATCCTCCAGCAACACACTGCTACCTTTGTTAGCAGCAAAGCAAGAGCTAGAATAAAGAGAGTGTGTGTTTATGTTTGTGTTTGTGCATGTGTGTGTGTGTGTGTGTGAACGCACAGAGAGAAGCAGTGGAAACAAAGACCTGTATAAATAAATATTAGCCTTGTTACTGCAAATACACTCACCCTAACCTGCAGGGCTAACAGTCTTCCTCTCATTGTCTGTTTGAGGTTATGATAAGAATCTGTTTTTTTATCCCACTATAGCCAAACGACAAACCAAAACTGAGCAAAGTTTTTAGAGGTCAGTGAAATATTGTTAACTTTGTCTCAACAGCAACCGTGCATCGACAGCTATTCAGATACCGGCTTCAAGCCCGACTCAATCAAAGGAAACATTGAGTTCAAGAACATCCACTTCAACTATCCCTCGAGGCCAGACGTCAAAGTACGTTCCCCACTGACACTGTTTACTGTACTCTGTCAATCATGTTTTACAGTATCTCATAACTGACATTCATCATTTGATCATTTGTAGATTTTAAATAACATGTCCCTGAGTGTGAAGAGTGGACAGACCATTGCCTTAGTGGGCAGCAGCGGCTGTGGTAAAAGCACCACGATCCAGCTCCTGCAGAGGTTCTATGATCCTGTGGAAGGATCGGTAAGTATTTTTGGTTGGTAAAATGGTTTTGTCAATTGGTAAAGATGCTTTACAGTAAATGGAAACAATAGACACCAAACAATTCCTTTAATAACAAGAATAGAGATATTGTTTTAAATATGCATGTCTGTGTCTGTTTGGCTCCCTCTTCATAGGTATCAATTGACACTCACGACATCCGTTCTCTTAACGTCCGCTACCTGAGAGAGATGATTGGAGTGGTTAGTCAAGAGCCCATCCTCTTTGCTACCACCATTGCAGAGAACATCAAATATGGCCGACCTGATGTGACACAGCAGGAGATTGAGCAAGCTGCCAAGGAGGCCAACGCTTACGACTTCATCATGAACCTTCCTGATGTACGACTGTATTCATGACTCTCTGTTCTCTGTGCTCATAAAGAACTCTGTTCTTCACTTTCTAATAACGAGACTCTTTTCGTTGAGCAGAAGTTTGAGACACTGGTTGGAGATCGAGGGACTCAGATGAGCGGTGGACAGAAGCAGAGGATTGCGATCGCTCGAGCTCTGGTCCGCAACCCCAAAATCCTCCTTTTGGATGAAGCAACATCTGCTCTTGATGCTGAGAGCGAGACCATTGTGCAAGCTGCACTCGACAAGGTACAAACACACAAAGACATGCTCTGCCTCATTCAGAACATGGCTTTAGGGCTAAACTTTACATTTTGACACTTATGCAGTCATTGGGCTGCCACTTAAAGGAAATGCATCCAAATATACTTTAGATAAATTAGATTAGATTCATTTACTACTCTTTGTAGGGATGGCAGTGTTGGTCTATCTGTCGGTCACCCACCATTTTGGTCCAGACTGAAATATCTCATTAACTATTGGACAGGGAGCTGGGAGCAGATATTCATGGTGCCCAGAAGATGTATCCTAATAACTTTGGTGATCCTCTGATTTTTCCTGTAGTGCCACCAACAGGTTGACATTTTGTTTAGAAAAATGTTGCAATCATGAAAGCATTGATAAAAAAAAAGGTGCCCCTTTCATTCCTATGAAAGTTGTTTGCTGGGCACAAAGGCCTCATGCCTCTGCGTTTTTGGACCCATATAGCTTGCACACTAAAGTCCTTCAAATCAAAAACGTCCCCTTGGCCAAGTCGGCTGATGCCCTGTTGGCTCTCTGAATACATGAATGGGATACAATAACATAATCATATGTCTCCTTCAAACTTTCTGAATTCTACTGGACCTAATGGACCAAACACTGACCATACAATTTGTTTCGCTGCACAAATGTGCCGTTTTGCAGCCAGTCCCTTTCTAACGATAATGTTTAGGAAAAATAATTTTTGTGTCACGAGATGTTGCAATACTGAGTGTGGCCACTATGGCAAAATTGCCTCAGCAGACAAAGCCATTCTTTGAGGCCTGATATCAACAAATATTGGCCGGATTTCCATGAAATTTAGCACGTCCATGGTGCCCAGAGGATAAATCAGACCCAATCAGAAAGCGAATTTTGACTTTGTCCTGTACATTTTCTTATGTCCAAATATTGGCAAAACTAATCACAACTTTAGCTGTACTTTATGTTTCGTGCTAATTGGCAAACATTTGCATACTAACACACTAAACTTAGATGGTGAATACTGTAAGCATTATACAAGCATTCTGACATTAGCATTTAGTTGTGCCCAAATACAGCCTCACAAAGCCACTAGCATACTGTCAGTCTTGACATTAACATTGCAAACATATGGTGTCTATAAACATACACATTTATATCCCTCATGTATGTTGGCATACACACAAAAACTTAAACACATAACTTTGTGTGCAGGTCCGACTGGGTCGTACCACCATAGTTGTGGCTCACCGCCTCTCAACTATCAGAAACGCTGACGTCATTGCTGGCTTCCACAAAGGTGATGTTGTAGAGTTGGGGACTCACAGCCAGCTGATGGAAAAACAGGGAGTCTACTATACACTGGTCACCATGCAGGTAACATACCTATAAACATTTCCACTCACCATTTGGTTAGACTAACAGTGAACTTTCAGAATGGTCTTTGATATTGTTTGGCTCTTTGGTTTTCCATTACAGACCTTTCAACAAGTCGAGGATGAGTCTGAGTCTGAATACGAGCAGGCCGAGGATGAAAAGAGCCCATCAGTCAAGTCTTTCTCTCAATCGTCTCTGTACAGGAGGAAATCCACAAGAGGATCCTCCTTTGCTGGCTCAGAGGGAGACAGAGAGGAGAAAGAAAAGTTGAGGGATGTAACAGACAGGGTAGAAGAGGTGAGCTGTTGTGTGGGTTTATGTGGTTGGGTTCAACATTTATATCTGCAGTATTCTCAGAAATCCTCTTGAAGAACAGAATTTCTTGTTTGATCCGTTGATCAGGTCAGAGTGATTTTTTTCCCAAAGAAAAAAGGGGGAAAGATAAAGCCAGAAAGTTGATGTGACTCAGCTCTTTGTCCTTCTTTGTGCAGGATGAAACCGTTCCCCCCGTGTCTTTCCTTAAAGTGATGCGTCTCAACCTTCCTGAGTGGCCCTACATTGTGTTGGGGACCTTTTGCGCCATCATCAATGGAATGATGCAGCCTCTGTTTGCTGTCATCTTCTCCAAAATCATTGCTGTAGGTTACTTCTAGTGTCAAAGCACCAAAAAGAGTCTGAAAATGACCATGAGAACTTTTTTTGTTGTGAATGAATTTGAACCATGACCAATGCCAAGGAGTTTTTGTCAAATGTGTGAGAGTGAATGTGGGGCGCTAATTAGCTTTTTTCTTTCATCCTCTCAGGTGTTTGCAGAGCCAGATAAAGAGATTGTCAGGCAAAAGTCTGAATTCTTTTCCCTCATGTTTGCTGCAATTGGAGGTGTTACTTTTGTCACCATGTTTCTGCAGGTATGTATACACATGTATGTTGGCATTAATATATCTGTGAAGTCATTGGGTTGATATTCTTCAACCACAACCCCTAAAAACCTAAACCCAAACTTCTAACCTACTTCTAACCAATGGTTTCAAATGTGGGGACCTTAATTCTAATTACACAGTCACAAAGGGTGATATTATGAGAATGCAAGTGTCGCCTACAGTTTATGCCAATACCTGGTGTGCTTGTGTAACATGTCTTTAACTTTTTTTTAAAGGGTTTCTGTTTTGGTAAATCTGGAGAGCTTCTGACCCTGAAACTGAGACTTGGGGCCTTTAAGTCCATGATGAGACAGGTAAGTGGAGTTAACTGAAATGAGAGACCAAGACAGGGCTCTAAATGAGAACCAGTTCTAAATCAGTAAAAACAAAGAGGATCTTAAAGGTCAGTACTTCTATCAATATTTGAAGAAAACCAGGGCTTGACATTAGCGGAGTGGAAAATATAGTTTTACCGTAACTGACGGTTGCGTGTCCAGTCTTGCCTCTCTTCTCTTATCTATCCTCTGCCCTCTGCTCTGTGTTTGCCTGAAGGCCAGGCTGAGCCCCTATACCAAACACAAATACACACACAGCAGGAAGCAAAGCAGAAGACACAGTGAAGAGAGTCAAACTGTGTGTGTGTGTGTGTGTGTGTGTGTGTGTGTGTGTGTGTGGAGACATTTACTCAAGCTGAAAACCTTGTCTGTTGCTGTAAGGGCAATAAAACCTTGAGAAAGACGATATGAGTAATTTATCAAAATACTTGCTGAACAGAGACTGTTATTACTGCAATACCACAGTCTCCCAAACACATGCTCATTAGGTTAAAGTGAAGTGTTATGAGTCCTAGATAATGCTTCTCATCTAACTCTTGAAAAAAGCAAACAAGAATGTTTCCTAAAATGCTGAACTATTAATTTAACATATTTGTAATTGATGTTGTATGTTACAAGTCTCCTATTTCTAATTGGATTTATTCTATTTATTTGAGCTGATGGAAAATGATCATCTCTGTTTTTCTTGTAGGACCTTGGCTGGTTTGATAACCCCAAAAACAGCGTTGGAGCGCTCACTACAAGACTGGCTACAGACGCTGCACAAGTACAAGGGGTGAGTCTCAACAGTACTCACCCACACACACACACAGACACACACACTCACACACATACACATCACACAAAGCCATTTGCCATAACAACAGCTCTAAACAAATGGGAGATCTTTTTGTCTGCCGTTTTCACATCTTTCACCTCTGCTCAGGCTACAGGAGTACGCATGGCCACACTGGCCCAAAACATAGCCAACCTGGGCACCAGTGTGATCATCTCCTTTGTGTATGGATGGGAACTGACCCTGCTCATCTTGTCTGTGGTGCCCATCATGGCAGTGGCCGGATCTGTGCAGATGCAGCTGCTTGCTGGACATGCTGCCGAAGACAAGAAAGAGCTGGAGAAGGCTGGAAAGGTAAGGACCATTTTTATGATATCTTTAAGTCTGAGCAGCATTTATTGATACATTGAGTCCTGTGATGTACAGTAGTTGTAATGTTTGTATGGTGTGTCTCTGCAGATTGCTACAGAGGCCATCGAGAATATCCGCACTGTTGCCTCTCTCACCAGAGAACCCAAGTTTGAGTCTTTGTATCAGGAAAACCTCCATGTGCCATACAAGTATGTGAAGTGACGCTATTCAAACCACAGATCCCTCATCTCCATGTGATCTATGAGCAAACTTGATATATGTTACTTAATTTATTTAATTTGGTGCCATCTCTCTCTCTGTGTCTATCTCTCTACAGGAACTCACAGAAAAAGGCCCATGTGTACGGTCTTACCTTCTCCTTCTCCCAGGCCATGATCTACTTCGCTTATGCGGGCTGTTTCCGCTTTGGAGCTTGGCTCATTAAGGAAGGAAGGATGGATGCTGAGGGGGTATACTTGTGAGTAAAGTGACAGCATGACTTTGTCTTGTCTCTTCATACAGGAGATCAACAGTGTGGAGTTTTATTTCATGATAGAGAAGCTGTCCAAACATTAGTGTGTACTCGTAGACTCTAGCAGAAAGCATCAGAACAAAGAATTCATACTGGGAAGAGAGGCTTTTTACAGTTTATGGCTTTTAATCATTACCCAGGCCTGAAGCATGTGAAGGGTCACCAAGTACATGTTCAGTCAAGAAACCTGCACCTGTAGTGATCCAGCAGACACACACACACACGTGCTTTAGGATGCTTACGTATTTCATAGTGTCATTGTTGGGAGGAGCCACCGCCTTCATTTATATTCTACCTGATATACAAAGAAGAAGTTCAAAGTTCATCACACCTTGAGCTTCCGATGGACCATAAAAATATAAAACACTGAAATATAAACTTAACTTGTGTGTGTGTGTGTGTGTGTGTGTGTGTGTGTGTGTGTGTGTGTGTGTGTGTGTGTGTGTGTGTGTGTGGACCACAGATAACCAGTATGTCAGGGTGAATCATAGGAAATGTAATTAAAGTGACTTGTAGATAGACGCGTAGATATATTTAGACACAAATGTAAATATTTCACTCAAAATGGATATAACATACAGATAATGTATGTAAAGTATATACTTGAATTTATCAAACAGTGTTGGAAAAAAATGTTCTAACTTTGACACTAATTTAGGGAAAATTGAAGGGAAGTATTGGGCTATTCTATCTATGCATTTCCACTTAATTAGAAATATTTGCACAAAATGAACAAACGAGAAATACATCTATTTCTGACATTGTGATAATTTGCTGTGCACCTTTAACATGAGAGCTGAACAGATTATGCTCCTTTATTTATTGCATTTAAAGGTGTAAACACATCAACTCATCATTTCACTTCAAACTGAACTGACTTATATAAGTATGTAAGTCAGGGACAGAAGTGTAATCATGGTCTGTTGACACACCTGAACTTCCACAAATACCTGCTGTACACATACAAATGTTAAGATGTCATTGGTTCATGTAACCTCAGCCTTACGTAACCTCGTGTAACACTTCATTGACTCTTAAATGTGAAAGGTGACACTAATGTGCACGGGACAAAAAAAAGAGCCTGTTTAATTTTTCATGTGACTTCATATCTCAGAGTGATTTCGGCTGTTCTGTTCGGTGCCATGGCTGTCGGTGAGGCCAACTCCTTCACTCCCAACTACGCTAAGGCCAAAATGTCAGCTTCCCACCTCATGATGCTGATGAACAGAGAACCCGCCATTGATAATCTCTCGGAGAAGGGAGAGTCTCCGGTACATAACACAGGAATACACACAATACTTAAAATACAGCCTCTTACGCACATGATAATAACAAATCATGTTTCTGTCTCCTCCCTCAAAACTCCAGGACAAATTTGATGGTAACGTGCGTTTTGAGGGTGTTAAGTTTAACTACCCGTCACGCCCTGATGTACCCATCCTCCGAGGGCTCAACCTGAAGGTGAGCAAAGGAGAGACTCTGGCCTTGGTGGGGAGCAGCGGCTGCGGAAAGAGCACAACCATCCAGCTTCTGGAGAGATTCTATGACCCAGTGCATGGGAAAGTGGTGAGAAGTCAAACACCTACACCCACGCTCAGTGTCACTGGCTTCATAACACTTGTGCCTCTTCACCTACTGTTGTTTAGCTAATGGTTAGCTGGGCCTGTGTGTTTATAGCCGTTTTACAGCACTGTACTAATGAGACAGAGACCTTGAGACATGATGAGAACTATGTAGCGTGTGTGTTTTTATCTGGATTACTGCTCGTTTTATCTTGATGGGATTGCTGTTGCTGCTGATAGTTCTGCAAAAGCGACAAGAACATTTATTACTATCGTCTGATCTCACGTTATCACAACTATTTGAAGGCCCCTCTTCTTCTTCTGCAAGTTTTCTGGTATAACAAGAAATTAATTTTTATCTAAATCCCCACCAACTGTGATCTGGTGACTTTTTAAGAAATCATCTCCTCCTAATATAATTTTGTGCTACCATTTTATCCTTCAGGTTCTGGACGGTATAAGTGCAAAAGAGCTGAACATCCACTGGCTGAGATCCCAGATAGGCATTGTATCACAGGAGCCCGTATTGTTTGACTGCACTTTAGCTGAAAACATCGCCTACGGAGACAACAGCCGCACTGTAACTCTAGAGGAGATAGAGGCGGCTGCTAAAGCGGCAAACATTCACAACTTCATAGAAAGCCTGCCACAGGTATGTTGTTTCAGCCATGCTCAGTTAATTCAGTTATTTTTATTTCTCCATTTCTTTATTTTTTTTATAATGAGCAGTTATTATCTTTACAACATCTCAAGGCTCTCTTAGTCACGCAAATAAACTGCTCCAAGTTGGATGTGGTGTCTGTCAAAGTCCCAGTGATTATGCAACTTCAGTTTCTGACTCTCCAGAGTTAATGAAAGAATTATTCACTAAAATTACAAAAACATTTGTCCCCACATGCCTCAATTGGTATTTAGTCATGCAGATAATCTTGGCTTTATCTGCCCAGGTTTATAGAGATTTCCACCTCTACCTCTATACAATGAGAGTGAATATCATTTTGTTTGTAAAGCTCACAGCATTGAGAAATCTCTCTGTTCATGAGCAGGGTCCCACTTATTCCACATAATCCACAAAATAGCAACTATTACCTCAGTAAAAGAAAATGTTGACTGTGTGTGGATTACTGTTTGCCTCTGTTTGTCATTATTTTGGCAACATAACAACATTATGTGCCCTCTCTGTCTCTCTTTCTCTCTCTGTTTCTATGAGCAGGGGTATAACACTCAGGCAGGTGATAAAGGGACCCAGCTGTCAGGTGGTCAGAAGCAGCGTATCGCCATAGCCCGAGCCATCCTCCGCAACCCCAAACTGTTGCTGCTGGATGAGGCCACTTCTGCACTTGACACTGAGAGTGAGAAGGTAAGTGTGTGTCTCTTTTTATATCTCACCTCTGTGGCTTATCAAGGGGGAGTCCGTCCCCATTAAATATACAGGCACCTATTAGAATATTGGAGGAAGAAATCATGATTGTGTTTTGATATTAGAACAAAAATAAATTGATATTTTAAAATATTTTTTGGCATATATTGTTAAATAGGTGCACGATATGACTGGGGATGTGATCTAAAATGGTTTAAAATTTTACACAGACACACAAATTTTCATTTATAATAATCATAAGACATCATTTAAATATTTTACAAGTGAACATAGTTTCTATGCTAGAAAAATTAATCAGGTTCCTCTTTTGACTGGCGGTTGACTGTAAAAAGCACCAGATTTGACAAGTTTTCTTTTTTTCCCTCCGCTGTCTCTAGGTGGTGCAGGAGGCGTTGGACCAAGCCAGCCGAGGCAGGACGTGTATCGTTGTGGCTCATCGTCTGTCCACCATCCAAAATGCAGACCGTATCGCTGTCTTCCAGGCAGGAGTTGTGGTTGAACAGGGGACACATCAACAGCTGCTGGCTAAGAAAGGCATCTACTCCATGCTGGTCAACACACAGATGGGTCACAAGAGGGACTGAGAGGACACGGGGAGCGATACTACACTGATTGTTTTTCAGCTCTGTGTTTCCAGACGGCTGGATTAAGCCCTTTTTATCATCAACTCCTCCTTCACATTCAAAGTTGTACATAATCAGACTGAGCAGCTTCAGCGGAGCAGTTGGTTATTTATTGAATGTACCATCTGCGACCTTGGAGATTTGACTCAATGATCTTTTAGCCGTGTCTGTATATTTTTGAGTTATAAATATTTTTACAGAAGACAGTTTGACATGTGACAGTAGGAAAAGCACAGGAGTAAATAATAATCAATACTAGCTCAATTCAATGTAGCTGCTCTGGCTTCAGGGTTGATTGTTGATGTTTAGAGTTAACACTTGTGCTTCTCCTACAATAAGTCAAAATATCCACAGTGAAAAATGCATATTGTACCCTCTCACATTGTTTTTAAATTATTTTATTATCCATTCCAGTGTGTTCTTCATAAACTAGGACTCTTTTATGGCCAGTCCTTTTTTCTCTTAAAGTGGAGCCGCTTGATGGAAACACACTTTAGCAGTTGTTGATTTCTGGTGCCACCTTCTGTTAAGTGCCAGATACTTGTGACAAATGGAGAGTAACTAAAATTAACAATACACTGGATTACCTCTGGACACTGGGATCATCACAAATATGTTGTGTTCTACAGTAGTTTGTATTTAGGTAAAGTGTTTATTGATTGTGATGATGCAGTTTAACTTTTTTCTACAGTCTGAGTTAATTATCGAGCAGAAGTGCCTGAACAGCTTCACCCAGGAAAATATTGTGTACACAAAGCTGAGCAGCGCTTTGGCTGCAATCACTAGGAATCCTATTTTGTCTCTACAAAGAAATGAACAGAATTACTAACCTATTTGCAGTATATGCTTATATGTAACTATTAAACTTTTATATTCAATTATTGAACCATCGCCTCATTTCAAAATCATTTCACTCATTTAAGTGGACAAAGCTAAAATCAAAAGGATGGAAATCCACCAATTTTATTTGTCAGAATATTCATACTACATATTTTCTCAAAAAATCACACAGTTGTTTTTGATGGAAGTGCAATATTACTGACATTTTGCCATTTACAAAAGCGTCAATCACAAATTGACAGTCACAGATAGATTAGTTTAAGGCTTCAAATGCAGCAGTAATGTGGAAATGATCCACTATCTAGGATACATTTTATAGCAGTTGTCCTTATATAAAGACATGTGAACATTCACTCATCTTTCACATTCACATATTATAATGAGAACAAAAGTAAAGGAAAATTGCACAGACTGAAGGAACAACAAGAAGTAGTGACAAAATTAGTAAGGTTTTGGCTCAAGGAAGGATGTTTCCGTGAAACACTGAAGTAAACAATGTGCAGCACAGTGGAAGGAAGCAAATATTTGTTCACAAGTTGCTTAGTGGTTGGTGATTTTCCATATTTCCCTTATTGTCAACAAATCTCATGTGCAGAGCCAAAAGAACAACAAACTCATCCTACTTACAAGTATTGTGCATCAATAAGAACTAGAAATACCGCCTCATGGTTGTGTGCCTCCGCCAACCGGTCAAGTGGTTTTTATTCTGAAGTGGAAATTATCAATGTATTGTCACGTATGATTCCGGTGAATAATTTCCAGTGAGAAACATAATGTCTTCAATTAGAGACTATTTTTACAGAGGAGAGAACAGAGGACTGATAAAGAGTTTCATCACATGGTGCAACAATAATCACCTAAAGCTCAATATCAGCAAAACCAATGAGCTTGTGGTAGACTAGCAGAGGAACAGGAGGCCCCCTGTCCTGGTTCTCATCCAGGGAGAGGAAGTGATGAGGGGTCTCAATCTATGTCAATACATCATCATTTTGTCCTAGTAGACATTTATGTGAAACTTTGTCATAATTAGCCTATGAATTCTTGAGTTATGACCTGTGTAAGGTCACAGTCACATTGGCCTTTGACCATCAAAATCTAATCAGTTCATCTCCACATGGACATTTTTGCCACTTTCCACAAGGTGTTCTTGAGATATCGAGTTCATGAGAGAAAGGGACGGATGGACAAATGGACAACAACTTTAAAACATAATGCCATAAAAATATAGAAAATCGCTCATTCTTGAGCACTGCTGTTGCATATTTCTGGATTTTAAACCTAAACCTAAAACAAGGCAAATGTTATATATAACTTCTATCAAAGTCACCTTTTACAGGTTTACTTGGAATAACCTTTAATATCACAGCATAATCTAAGGAGTCAGAACCGGAAGTTATCTTCTACAGTTCTCCACCATAGAAAGGTCTCAACTTCTGGCAAACGTTATAAAAACAGTCATGTGCCTTTATGTAGCTCAGTTATATTAGCTCAGTTTGATGCAGATTAATACTGTCAGGATTAAAAAAAATAAAAAAATAAAATTAATCAAACTCAATAAAGTTTCTACTAGAATCATGGAAATCTGAGAATCAGGGAATATATATACATCCAAAAGACCAATTTACACACAAAAACAACTGAAAAGTTAAGTGGATTTTCAAAATGCCAAAACCAGTGGATATCACCCCTGGTGGTGATTCTGTACACTTGCATTGATCTGTGCTGTGAGTAAACATGAGTATCACTATCTGTCAGCTATTAACTGCGGGTTTGTGAGCTGCGTGTGCATTAATGTTTCCAACTAGGGCTGATAGGTTAAAGCTAAATGTGCACATTAGCCTGTTGTCAGCTCCTCTGTGTCCTGCTGTGAGGACTTAAAGTTGAGATGTGGTGGCCAGGTGAAACATCTCATGCAGGTTGTTAGAAAAGTTGTTGAATAATGTTGCAGCGTCTGTCTGGTGGTAAGATTTCCACGCTGAGATGGAGATCACAATCCTGGAGAGAAGAAAGACAGCACGGATTTCAGGGAAGGTATACACAATTTCAAATGTTTAACTGCTTGATCAATAATAATAATAATAACAACAACAACAACAATAATAACACGATGAAATTCTCTATATAAACTACAAAAGGCAGCTTTCTTGACGAGCAGACATTTTGTAAGTTCATCATCGGTGTTGTTAAGTGGTTTAAGCTGCTCAAAAGGTTGTAGAAATTTAAAGTAATGATTCAACTGAAGTTTTAACACCAAACACCATGAAATCAGGACAGTTGGAGCAAAAGGTTTTCACAGGGAAACAGCGATAAGGTTTTGTCTTGTTTGCCCACCTGTCATCTCTGATGCGGTAGAAGAAGCCATATCCATGGTGAACCATGGGAGCTACAGCCCCCAAGACTGTAGTGTAGCCCACCAGACTGGATGACAGCACGAAGTTCCCGCCACCACCGCTGCAGACACAAACACAGTTCAGACAGGCAGGAAGCCCTCGCTAGCACTTTTCAACTTTAATGTGATGTCTGAAGTCTGTTTGATGATAACTGTATTACTGTTCAGTTTTATCAGACTGTTTGTTACGCTGCAGTAATATTTTTCTATCCATCCCTTAAAGTCTCAGATCTTATCAAATTAACATGTTGTTCAAAGTTACAGTGAAACCGCATATATGTACTGTAAAAGCGCAACCAACGTCTCGATCTTTGATCTATCAAACACATGAGAGATAAACACAAAATATATGAATTTCTGGCAGTGAACACTCAATTTTGGATTAAAAAGAGTTGTGACAAAGGAGCAAGATATTTTACATTTGAACACCTTCACTATCAAAGAAGACGAGTAAATATAGGATGACAGTAAAGTGAAAATTAAAACATAATAATAATAAAATAAAAGACATAAAAACAAATAACATAAAGCTGAATTAAGAAAATTAAGGGTACACAGACCATACAGACCAACAAACAAGCCTCTGTGGACATAATGTAGTTGTAATTAGCCAGTTGACATCATGGGCCCGCTGATATACATTTTGCTTCCACAGACCTTTTCGACAGCAAACACTGTGATATAGCACACGTGTAATTAATAACACTAATTGATAGCTGTATTCTATTGAGGTGAGCAGTTTCCAAGTGTGTGTGTTAAATCTACTCCGAAGACTGCGTAGCCTCACATGACAACATCATCATTCTCAAATTTGTATCATCAATAACAACGATGAGTCAGTCTATCGCTGGGCGGGTGGAAAACCTGGTGCTATGGTGTCAAAACAACAACTTGACACTCTGTCAGCGAGACAAATGAGGTGATATTGGACCTGAGGAAGGAGAGGAGTCGTCACCATCAACACCTTCATGTTCCTCAGCGTCTACATCGGTGAGGACTTCACCTGGAGCCAATACATCACTCAGAGGAAATTTAAGCTTCCTTCAACACTCTGCAACTTCTATCGGTTTCACCACTGAAACCATTTTCACCAGAAGCATCACAGTATGGTACGACAACAGCACATAAGCAGGCTGTAAACACCTGCTGAGAGTAATCAAGTCAGCCCAGCCCATCACAGGAACAACCTTCCCCCCATTGTTGCAGGATATCTACCAGTAGAGAGTCCTCAACACCATCAAACACCTCACCCACCCCCAACACCACCTATTCAGACTCCTGCCATCTGGCAGACAGTACAGGAGTCTGTAAAGCACGACCTCGAGGCTCAAAGATAGTTTCTAACCCCAGGACATGAAGCTGATTAACATCTCCAAGCCACTGTCCCCTCCTACCCATGCATATACCCAAACAAAGGACTTAATGCAACTTTACACTCACTGAACAATGTGCACATCTCGTTTGTCATTCTGCACATACTTTTATACTGTTCTTAGCACAACTGTTATCACCTTGTCTACCGCAGTATGTTTGGATGTATGAGTGGTGGGTGGATGTGAATGTGTGGGTCTGTATTTATTTGCCCAACAAATACTTTTATTCAAATTAGTTTCTAGTTTCTAGTATATTTTAAATAGATTAATTGACAGCATCAGGTGGAGACATAGCAAACTAAGAATTTCATTGCAATAAAGTCTTTGAATCCTTTAATTCCTTAATTTTCCATGCACACCTAGATGTAAACGATGATATACCAGTAAAGCTGGGGTCAACAAATAGGTTAAACAATGGGAATTTGGTGTGAATGCAGCCTTACATGTAATCTAGGTGTATAAATGGTACTAAAACAAAGTTTTCTTTGCTTCACCATCGTCATATTACAAGTATTCATCTTAAATAGCCTCAATTAGATACCTCATCGCTATGCATCCTGCAAACAGCTGTGTTTCAAAAAGAAAAAAAAGTATTAAAAATAAGCTCTTTCATTCACTTCCAAAACAAATGCACGGGGGAAATGAACTACCACTTTTATCCACAGGGCCGCTAAAATCAACACAAAATGAAAGTTCCTTGTAGTATTTATTTAAGTAAGTTTATTTAAATAAGTCTTGTACATATATTATCTACAGTACTAGTAAATAAAAGTTTTGATGTAAACTATGAAAGTGAAGACTTTTCAGACATAACGTACTGTTTCCAGAAAATAAATTTACTTTACAAACTATACCTCTTTGCGTAGAGGGGATCCATGAAGAGATCAGGAGTGGGAAGTCCCTCCTCTTTGGCGATAAGATAAAGCCCAAAAAGATGCCTGTCAAAACCTGGTAATAAAAAATAAATAAAACATATAAAAGACATGAACTGATACCACAGTCATATACACACTGTAAGAGCATCCACATTAACATTTAAACAACATGTAAGCCACATAAATATTCACAGAGAAGAAAGAAAAAGTCTTCTGCCACCAGTAGTTTGTTTCAGTTTAACATCCTGTTGTTAGTAGCAACCATTAATTACTAGCAAGTAACTGATAACTGTTGGGTGTTGTATTTCTTTTTACTTTTAGTCTTTTAGACTCTATGTATATGCTTACTTAATTACTGTGTTGTACATACTATTGGAACTTAAAGGACAGGTTCACAATTGTTCTTAAAACAATAGTGAGGTGCCCGTATGTACATTGACACAGGTTTTGTTTACTGTAATCATTCCTGCTGTTTATATTGAGCATTTTGTTGCTGACACTTTCTTTCTGGCATGAGGAACAATAATCTGACAGCTAGTTTTCCCTCATGTGAATCCATCTCTGGATGTACAGTTTGATGGATTTTTGACTGAACTCATGATGACTTGTTATCACCATCATTAAAATTGTTTTACAGTTTTACAGCTGTTAATCCTTCAAAGCCGAGCTCCTGTTTTTAACCTTTATTGGAAGTGTGTTAAGCTTGGTTAGCGTACAAGCAGTTTCTGCTACTGGAATAATGAGAGCTGCTGAGAAAGGGAGGTCTAACTATTTAACCAATAACACACATGTAAAATACACCAACCTTTTCCTTCCTGGGCTTCAGCCATCAGTTTGTTGTGTTTATTAAAGGCCAGCAGCATGGCTTTCCTCTTGACATCAGTCTGACAGAAAAATGTTAACGTGACATGTCAAATAAACAAAAACTGCATCTGTCTCTTTCCTTTCTATGATTTTGCCAAAGTGCACGTTCTCACATACATAAACACACACTCACATTGCATTTGGGGTCTGTCATGGTTTTACACCAGTTCACAGCCTCTTGGGTGCAGGATCGCATCGTCTCTGTCCTGCCGTGATAGAACTTGCGAGTCATTGCTGTCTCATAACAGCTTCCTGGTCTGAGAGAGGGAAGAAGAGATATTCAAAGTCATTCACCTAATAGATTTCCAATATCAGGGAAGGCACTTTTTTTAGCGAGCACCAAACCTTTTGTGTATTTTGTAGTAGGCCAACTGCATCGCCAGCTGAACAAAAGTATCAGGATGCAGTTTCTTCTGTTTGATGGCTGCTTTTCCAAACCCAGTGAAGGCGTAACACACAACCTGGAGATCCTGGCTCTGTAAAACCAGTCACATATTGAGGAAAGTCACATAGCTGTGACTATGGATGTGTCATATTATGTAGTTTATTTTTTACAGTGGTATTACATTTAATATTGGCTCACCGTCTCCAGGTATTGCTGTTTGGCGTGGCTGATGTCACTCTGGACTTTTTGGTCTACAGTGAAAACCAGTTCCTCGGGATGGGGCATGGGTCTGACTGTGTCGGAGCCCTAAAAAGCAAACACATTAATGTGTGAAAAGTGGAGGAATTCATTGAATTATCCTTAGCAGCGATCTCAATTTAATTACAGAATAAAGAAAAGCCAGTGTTTACCTTCCATTTCCCTTCTGTAGCTTTGACTTGCTGGTCTATATACCAACACATGGACACCAGAACCATGGCATCATATGGTGCATGCTGCAAAGCAATTTTAATCCGTTACTTTTTACCCTTTAAGAAAGACATTTTTCCATTTTTAATTATTTGCTTTTTGACATCATCTGTTTGGGCAGATGTTGTCATAAAGGCTTTTTACAAACACACTCACAGTCTGCTAAACTCCTCTAACACAACGCACACTCAGCACACAGAAACTCACATCACAAGTGGATCCAAAAGTGCCGTCTGAGAACACGATGGAATTGTATGATTTGTCTCCCCAGCGGATGGTGGCGTTGCCTGTAAGGGCTTCCAGGGTCAACTGAAGTCACACAATCACACATAACTCACAGGAGGCAGTGAAAAGTGAGTCATGAAATCAGAAATATTAAAAATTTGTGCTGCACATACATTTGTGTAGTTCTCTGGACTGGAGTAGGGTTTCGCTTCATCCAGAGATATGATGAACAGGCTGCTCTGGATGGTCTCTAGGATCGTCTTATTATGTGGATCAATGCTGATTAAATACTCCCTGGCCTGCAGAGGAAGCAAACAAAGAACCCCTGATCATCCGGTAAGAACTTTTTAATCCATTATCTGTTTGACATCTTATTCGCTGAGATGAATACAGGGTTCTCCAAACCTGGGCACCCTCACCTTTGCCCAACGAGTCCTTTCCTCTGAGGTGAGAGCAGACACTCCGTCTCCCTCTGGCTCCCCCTCACAGCACTCTTTCACATAGCTCAGCTGCCTACAGAGGTTAAAACACCCATGTAAAATAAAACAAGGCATCATTGAACCCTGAGTGCTTCCTCCTCTCCTAGTTCAGTCTCTCCAGGACTAGGTTTCATATTTGGATGTTATTCTTGAGTGGTATTGTGTATTTGAGAGTAACTCGTACCTGAGTAGTTCTGGGGGTGTGAGGATTTGTCCGTCACAAAGCGCATCAAATACAAATAACCGTCCACGGCACATCACTACTATGTGGGACGGACAGGGACCCTCACGCTCTGTGACGCAGCACAAAGTGCACATTATTACATAACTAAAGTTTACGCAGACGTGTTTGAGAATTAGAAATAAAAGCTGAGTCTGTTCTACCTGTCTTGAAGTAGTTGTGAATGGTGTCCTTCGTAACTCCAGGTACTTTGCAGGTGCAGAACAGCATTCTGAATTGGTCCATATCTAATGCACTTTTGCCGGCCTTCTGAGGAGCCAGCCTCTCTCTAAAACATGCAGAGAGAGACAAACAAAACAAAGCATGATATACTCGTAGTAGGTGAGAGGTTATTAGAACAGCTTGTAAGAGTGTGTGAACATGACTTACGTGCGGATCAGGTTCCAGTACTGCAGTGTGTGCCATGTGCTGATACTGGCCCTCTGCAGATAAGTTCCCTCTGCAGGGGGCCAGCAGTGCTCCAAGTAGGGACCAGGACCACTGAAGTTCACATAAAGCTGAGAGGGGATGCGCAACTCCAGATATGCACTGTCTAACCACCATTCTTCCAGCTGGGGAATAAAAAAAACAAACAAGTGCGTTACAGATGGGATCTGTAGGATTGATACAAGACATTTACAGCTCAGTTACGTACCCAGTTCTTCTTTGTCTTCGCTCTCTGCAGTAGTTTTTGATGCAGGTCTTTGCCAACACCCTCTTGAAATTTCCTCACAGTGTTGACTGTAGCTTTAAACTCCTCGTCAGAGGCAAACGGACGCACTGATGGAAACCATGTAGATGCAAAAATTAGTCAGTGTGTCAAGAAGGAGCACCGTTTGCTAGTTGTTGTGTTGTGCAACTTGAGAATCTGTGAGTTTAATCCAAACTTTTCAGCTCATGTCAATGTACAAAATGTTTACATATTCAGTTTATATGAAATACACAAACATACTAAAACACTTACACAATATTGACACATTTACAAATGTCCTGTTATAATTTTCACAATTCAAGATATAAATTTGACGGTTGATAGAAGCTTTAACACCTCCAAGCAATGTTTTCCAAGGAGAGGAATCATTGCACATTTAACACATATCTGAGGATCTGATGTGTACTGATGAATTGAATCACTTTATTTTAATGTTAGATGATAAATTTGATGCTATATTTTAACCTAAAACAATAAAAACTTTTTTAGGCCTTATTTTATTCTAATTCCCACATTTTCAGGCGTATTCAAAGTCACTGAGAACTAGTTTTCTTATCTTAACTACTGGCCAAATCCACCAGTAACCAGTTCAACCCTCTAAAAAGATAAGGGCTTTACAGGGTTGAAGGGCAAAAAAAACAACAACATATCACTTCTCACACCATTAGTTTTCTTGAAAGTAGAATCAATATTTGCCTTAAAAACAAATAGCAGTAAATGCAGTGAGCAGTAAAAGCCTTGTGGATTTCCTTAACTAATTACTTCAAACAGCAGTTTGTACACGTTTCCTGTCCTACCTGCGTCCAGGTATTTGGAAAGGCTGCCCTCTAGTGATGGTACAGGCAGAGGAGGAAGGCTGCTTTGGTGCTGGAAGGTGCGCTCTGGCAAAGACTCTGACAAATGATTAGCCATTTCTTCTGCCTGAGGGACAAATAAATATCAGTCTGACTCAAAGCTGAGGTTACAGTGACTGATATTACTGATATGTCAGAGTATGACTAATTTACAGCTCACAGCATCTGAAGTTACTCCTGAGGAATTCTGATACAAACAACTGATACCAAACTTCTGTAATAATCTTGTCCTGAATCAAATGTTTCAGATTGTCTCAAAAATATGCAGAAAATTCAAAACATAAATAAAAATGCTTTTGCCTGCCACTAAAGTTTATATGTAACTGTTTACTGTGAACAGCCAAATATCCCTTTGATTTTGTTTTTTTACTGAATTAGCAGAAAACTATAGAAAGATTTGTTTTGTACATGATCATACAATGTTTTTACACAGTAAACAATGTGTGACTTGTGTGATTATGGCCATTTTCATACAAATTTCACATATGGGCCAATTACATTTAGTATGTTTTAAAAGTATGTTTCCAGAGTAGCTCATCATCATTTAATTATTTTATCAATAAGCCAAATGACAAAAAAGTCAGCATATTTTGATAATCACATTTCAACAAATTCTGTCTTGATTTAAGTCTTCTACCAAGCAAAAATACCAAACATTTACTGGTTTTCAGCCTCGCACATGTGAGGACTTACTACTTTCCTCTGTGTTACATCTTTTTTTTGGACAGTTGTTTGGCTTCTGGTGGCAAATTGTTCACTATTTTCTGATATTTAGCCTAATAGATTCATAAATGAGCCAAAATATGGTTTAACAATCATTTGAAATATGACTGTTGACATATTATACAAACATAAAAAAGTTGTTATTTTCAGCCATAACAGTCATAACCATTAAAACGTCAGCAGTAATACTCATATATCATAAATGGAGCTTCGTTCCGTGTGCAGGTGTAGTAACTTTGATTTTGACTGTGGCTATAGTCTACATAACATTTGATGAAATACTCTAACAGATCTGCCCTTTTGTGCCATTTTTCCCACACTCACAGCTCTATTATAGCATATTAAGTAACTTTAAAAGAATGTGTTGGCATTTTAATCCATTAACTCCTTTTTTAGGACCACAAGACTCCACAGATGCTGTCAAACTATAGCTACGTTAACTTGGCTCAAAGCGCCCAATTTCACGGAAATACAAACTAGAACTAAATCTACAACTCTGTTTGTTGAAAGCAGGCAAATAAATAACAGCTTTTACGAGTTCAGTATTCGCTCAATAGGAACAAATTGCTTCCATTTAGCTTGAAACATCAAGTTGCTCTGGTTTCATCCACAACAGAGTTTCTCTACATCTCGCTACGTTAAAGTTGCTTTTAAAAAAACATAATTCCTCGCTTTCAATCAGCTCACCTTCAGGATATGTTGACTTTGTATTAAGACAACCCAGCGCAGCAGAAATAGTGCAGATACACGCTTTCTTTAGTGTTTAGTGGGCTTGGTGTGTGATGTTGTGCTCTGCACTAGTTCCTCTTTTCACCTTTACCCCACTGAACTACTGTCCCACTGCCAGTACGGAAGACTCGACTGCGCATGCGTGAGAGACTGCGCTAGTGTCATGGTAACCCTACATTTAAGAAACTCTCGCGAGCGTCATATTTTTCTTGTCTCGTTGTTTTAAAATCCGGTTATGTTTAAGTAGAGTTAGGTAAAGATCATGGTTTGGGTTAAAGTAATCACTTTGAAACGTGGTGTGGGTTAGTTACGATTTCCTTACAAATCTAGGGTTACCATCTTGACACGACCTAGCACTTGACCTACATTTCATTTTATCAGGGAAATAATGAGACGTTCAAGGTCTGCTGTGTTTGTGGACTGCACAGAGGTGAGACTGGGACTAGTTTAAGGGCTGAGACAACAAACAGAACAGAGATAAGGAGACATATATACATATTTATTCAGTTTAAAGTATAAAATGTATATTTCAACAATCAATATATACTGTACATAACCACCTACTTAATGTAGGCTAGGTAGGTAACAGGTAAGGTTTTTACCACTTAATATTTATCTCAGCACTCCTTACACATATTTGCATTGAATCCTGTTTGCAGTTCACAGTAACGGGTTCACCTGTATGTAGTTGTTCATTGTCATTGTGTAAGATTGTTGTTGTTATTCTGTGTAAGTACATTGAGAGCCACTAAACCATAGTGAAATTCCTTGTATGCGTAAACATACTTGGCAAATAAAGATGATTCAGATTCTGAGATGTGAAACAAACACACACAGCACTTTTTTTGATTTATGAAAAAGTAATCAAATTAAACATTGAAGTAAAAAAACAGATCAGTAACACTTTCTCCACCGTTTTTGCAAGTACGTTTGGTTGGGTCCTGTTTTTCTGTAACGCTACAGCATACAATGATATTATTTTAGGGCTTTAAACATGACAAAGCCCCTGCCAATGTGCCCACAGTCCAGGTCTATAGAGAAATGTTTTACTCAATTTTGTGCAGATGAACTTGACTGACCTGCACAGAGCACTGTCTTCAACCCTTCCCAAAACTCTGGGAAAGAACAGGAACGCCGTCTGCGAGCCAGAACCTTATTACTCATTGTCAGTGGCCAACCTCACTAAAGCTCTTGTGGCTGAACAGGAGCAAATCCCTGCAGCCAGGTTTCACAATCTTGTATAATTTTTTCCCAGAGGAGAGGAAGCTGTTACAGCAGCAGATTAATGTTCAACAGTGACACATAATCTGCATTTGAAACTATTTGGACAGAATTCAAAGTATAAAGATTTGATACTAAAAATAGAATATTCTCTCACTGTGCTCCCACACTTAAAATTAGTAGGAGCTGGTGCAGGCAGTATGTGTGAGTGTGTATTAACATGAAAAGCACACAATGAACTTTCACATTTAATAATTCACTTCTACTAAATTCTCAATAAAAAAGAAGCACCAATAACAGAAACAAAACAGTGCAGAAAGAGGTTTTATTTTAAAAATGTGAGCATTTGATTATGTTCACATTTGACAGCATTTCCTTTTTAGCTACATATACATACAAAGTGCACAAGTATATAGAATAGTGCTATTGCTGTGCATATTTGGAAAATAATAAGACTTAATATATTAGATAAAACAGGAATTGGCAAGTTTTATATTTCTAACCTTGAAAGGTGTATAGAACATAGAGTTATATAAATTAACAGGAAAAAATCTATGTAAAAAAAAAAGATGATATACTGCAGAAAGACACACAGTAAGGGTGAAATTACATTTAATCCTGCATAATTATGGCCTCTGGAAGCAGAAGGCTACTTGTTATTGTTAAAGAGAGCAGCAACTGTTTAGTTGGTAGTATGTTGTCATTTTATCTATTAACTGTGTCATTTCCATTTATTTCAAGTCTTACATCCCATATTTGCCGATGATTTCCTTCCCAAGTGTAACGTAGGCTGACATGGCATCATCCTTGGACGTCCCTGAAAGATGTATAAATAAATAAAACTTGGATTAAAGACACAAAGGCTTATTATGTGGCTGTTTTTTTAAACTCTTACTGATACACATATGAACGCTGACATCTGAGTGATGCAGCTGAAAACAAGTAACAAGTCTTTCTATTTCATTTACATTTTCAGCATGTTACCTTTCCTGGAGTTCCAGGCGTCCCACTTGGCTTTTCCTTTTACATCCATCATTCCTGGTCTATCTAGAAATGTGGGAGCACACAGAGGGGGAGAAAATGTTCATAACATAATGTATCAGGTAACGCTGCATAGATGTGATTCTGTTCATTTGCCGCTCATCATACCGATGTTAATGTCTCCAACGACTGTCTGTTTATAAAGGCCGTACAGTTCCAGCAGTTCCTGGTCCGTTGGTCTCGTCTTCACCTTCTTCACATCATCTGCTATCTTCTCAAACTCTGCCTGCAGATGGAAGAGCAAGTAATGGAAAATCAGGGGACAGACAATCAATAACTCTCCATTTTTCTAATTAATTATTCAACAGTAAATGTTTGCACAAGGACAGCTTTTCTTTTCTGCTCTTTGCCAAGTCTGACAGATAGATGTTTGGTGCAGTTTATAATTGCAGAATATGAGAAGGTGCATATAAATTAGTTACAAAAAATAGTGAATAAGAAATCTGAGCATAGTATTTGAGCCATAGTGCAGAGCCTGGGAAACCTATTGTGGCACTAGTTGGGAGATAAACAATAGGCTTTTATTCAAGACTCCCCTGCTTTTGTGCCCACTTGAATAATCTACTTTACAAAGGATCTGGGGCATTGCAGAACAGATAATTATAATTACATCAGAGGAAACCCTTTCAGACTAAAATCTGAAAACACCTTAACTCTCAGTATATCAATTTATACATTCTTTGAAACCATGTTCAAGTGCTGCATAAACTAACCTCCACAACTTGTTTATTAGTCGAAATGGATTTTACATGGACATGTTTTTTTCCTCTCCTTTGTTAGCAGTGGTGAATGAAGTACTGAGATCTTTTACGTACGTAAAAGATATTCCAATATTCCATTACAAATAAAAGTCCTGCATTAAAATATGACTTAAAAAAAAATATAAAAGTATTAGTTGTAAAATTTATTAGAAGTACCAAAAATAAAAGTTCACATTATATAAAATTTTTGGAATTTGTCATGTTTTGTTGTTTTAACACATGTGATCATAGAGGACTTAATGTGGATTTTTTTCACTTTAATATCAGGATGAAAACAGATCTCTATAAAGTGACCTACATTACAAATATAAAAAATATAGGATACACCGTCTGTTTTACGTATAAAATGTTAATCTGAAATTATAGCTGTGAATTAAATGTAGTGGAGTGGAAGTATACAGTAGCATAAAATGGAAATACTCCAGTAAAAGTACCTCAAAACTGTACAGTAAATGTACTTTGTTAAATCCCACCACTACTTGTTAGCCACTTCCTTGCATGTTCATTTCTTGCTAGTCTGCTTACATTACTGCAGCTGCAGCATCGGAAGGACCACACAGCCAGAGGTTAAAAATGCTTACTCTAGGTTTTCGTACATCCACCCATCCCATACTGCCAAAGATGGATGACACCTTACACAGTAGATGGCGCATACACACCTTCCTCTACACCGTTATCCGTTATTTATAGCGATATATCAGCCTAATAGTGAGTCCAATGACAACAAAAGCAGCAATATTTTTTTTTTTACCTGAAGAGACATTTTAGCAACTGCGGCTCCGTAGCTCAGATGAATTTATTCACTCTGTCGTGTTGGACGGCTTTGGGCAGCTGTAATTGCAGCACAGCTGATCAATGCAATATAGTCAGCCAATGAGAAGTCTGCAGGGGAGGGAGCAGAGAGCTGTGGAGGAGTTGATTGGCTGCCTCACTCACTGCGACACGCGCACACATACAGACGGGCTACTGTAATATTTTTGTGTCGTTTAATCTCGTATACAAATTACCCTGTAGAAAATTTAAGACTGATATTAATGCATCGTGTTCTTTCTGCACATAATTAAACTATGCCTCATTTATTTTGGCATTGTTACAATTTAAAAAAAAAAAAAAACTTTGGCAAGACGATTCTGAGTTTATTAATGTTAGATTTATGGATGATGTTGCTTTATTGTATAAACATGTAGTGTTTGAGGTTTTAAGTCACAATAGAAAGAATAGGAAACAAGTATACCACATCAACATTGTTATTGTTATCTTAGCTAAGTTTCATACTCATAAATGTTCATTGATCCAGCTTTATTTATGTAATGTATTTATTGTTTTTTTAATTCGTATTATATCTCGTTTTCTTTCTGTTTCTTCTTCTGTCTTTGTGACTGAACCTCGTGTTCATTCATACACTCAATAAACACGGAGAATATATATTGTAGGGAATTTTAAATACTACTCAGTAGAAAACACATTTTAAAAAGTGTCTTGCTTTACTGCTGTAAAGACGTAAATTTAAAACGTGACATTAACAAATAGATTTTGGGATGATTTTACATATGGAGCCATGAACGTCTCACTGCCTTTTAAACGCTAGTGACATTTTTTAAATAAAGTTATTTCATTTCAAACAAAATGGCGGCGCCCTGTGGCACAACCGTGCTGTCGTTGGATTAAAGAGGCGAAGACTACACAGCTTTTAAAAGAAGAAAAATAACATCTGATGCGTGAAAACTCAGGTAAAGTTAAGACGAAATGTTTTTGTGCTTTGTTGTTTGTCAGGTTTGCTGTTGACGTCATAATGTTGACAGTTGAGGTTTTAAAGTGAAATTGTGCCTCTCTGACCATAATATTACTATCTACTCTGGCTTAATATTGCATTGTCACAGCCACAACGTTGTCACATTAATTATTAAGGTGCTACATTATAAATATTTATTTATTCAGTGGTGGAAAGTGACTAGGTAAATTTACTCAACTACTGTGCTTAAGTAATATTTTGAGGTACTTGTATTTGAGTATTTTCATTTAATGCTACAACTATTATACTGCGCCACTACAAAGTAGCTTTAGTTACTTTTCAGATGAAGATTTAATACAATGGATAATATAATCAGCTTTTAAAATACAACACATTAAAAGATGAAACCAGTGGTTTCCGACCTTTTTGGCTTTTGACTTCTTACATAAAGTAGTGTGTAGTCAGGGTCACATTTCAGATGTCTGTGAGTTGTTAAAAGCTCCACCAAATAGTGATTTTACCCTCTAAACTTCTCACATGGTTTAATTTCAGTAAATGTTCAAATGATCCAATATTTCATCAAAAATCAAAGAAAAAATACAAAAACCAAAAACAGATTTGTGTATCAGAACTTTGTTTTTTCTTCTTTCCTCTCCCATTAATCATCTCACAACCCCTCAAATTTATCTGGTGACCTTTTGGAGGGGCCCGACCCCTAGGTTGGGAACCACTGGACTGAACTAGCTAACTGTATGTAAAGTAGTTGAAACTAGCTCCACCTCCAGCAGCTACAACAGTAATGTGCTGCTCTAACACTGATGCTTCAGTATTAACAATCTAACGATGTCATATATAATATTATCAGTCAGTGGAACCAGACCACTACTTTAATACTTTAACTACATTTTACTGCTGATACTTATGTACTTTTATTTAGGTAGGATTTTTCATGCAGGACTTTTACTTGTAATGAAGTATTTTTACACCACTGTGTTGGTGCTTTTACTTAAAGGATCTGAATACTTCTTCCAACAATTTGTTTATTTGTATTGCTGACATCTAATCTTTTTATTAGAGCCTAATTGTTCTGGAGGCTGATACCAAAATTGCAACAATATCTACTGAGTGGGACATTTTACAGTTGAAAACTGAACTTGTCAGAGCTCTCTGGTGATCAAATGGGGACACTTTAAATTACTTAAAACATATCTAGGTGACATTTCTGACTGCAATTATCAGCCAGAATATATTAATATGATGACGTCTCTGATAAAATAAAATCAGCAGACATATCAATAAGGCTCTACTTGTATTTCTTCTTTAATGCAAGTTTTTGTGTCTTAATTTCAGAGGCAATATGGCCACTCCAGGAAAGCCAAGTAAAAAGGAGATGAAAAGGCCGATTCAAGCCAAGACCTCCTTCACTTCACCCTTCACACCACAGTGGAGCCCACTTCCTCAAGAAGACATGCACTTCATCCTGAAAACCTTAAAGGAGAAACTTGTCGCCACAGGCCTTGAGAAGAAAGAGATGAAAGTGTTTCGCCCGTGGAGGAAAAAGAAAGACCGGACACCCTCGAAGGCCACATCAGAGCCAGTTCCCGAGCTGAGCCAGGATACACAGGTACATGATTCTTCTCCGAAAAATGGCTGGACAGATGTGGCGGCCAGAAGACAGCTGGCCATCGGCATCAACGAGGTAACCAAAGCTCTGGAGAGGAACGAACTCAAACTGGTGCTTGTGTGCAAATCTGTGAAGCCGAAACACATAACGAGTCACCTGGTAGCGCTGAGCGCAACGAGAGGAGTGCCGGCCTGCCAGGTGCCCCGGCTGAGCCAGAGCGTGTCGGAGCCACTGGGACTGAAAAGCGTGCTGGCCCTGGGCTTCAGGCAGTGCGCCTCCAAAGACGACGAGCTCTTCACCGACACTGTGGACGCCATTACACCTAGGGTGCCTTCGCTGACTGTTGCCTGGCTACAAGGTGCAGCTGCCGGTGTGACACGTGAGCTTCCTGTTGACTTGGAGGAGGAAGATGAAGGAGAGATGAGAGGCAAGAAAAGGAAACTGGAGAGTGAATCTGAGGTTGCAGAGTCCGCCTCCTCCTGCACTCTGCAACCTCTCAAAGTGAAAAAAATAGTTGCTAACCCTGCAAAGAAAAGAAAAACAAAGCCAGGCAAATGAAATCGACTCTACCTTCATATTTAAAGGACCATTCCTGTGTTGTTGTTGTTGTTGTTGTTTTTTTGCTTGTTTTAGCAAATTGGTTTCCAACCTATTTTGTCCTTGTGACTCTTGAAATTACTGGATCTTTTTTTTGTTCTCAGATTTTTGATTTTTAGAGGCTTGAAGAGGTGGAAATGTTGTATATTTGGAGCTGAAATGATGATTGATTGACAGAAGATGAATCAGCAACTATTTTGATGATCAATAATTGATCATTTTGAGTCATTTTATAAAGAAGAAAAAAAAATCTCTTCCAGCTTCTTAACTGTGAACATTTTCCAGTTTCTTTAGTCTTCTTTGACAGTAAATGAAATATCTTTGGGTTGTGGATTGTCGGTGGTGACAAAAGAAGACATTTCAGTTTGCATCTTGGGCTGATTGCAAGAAAATAAGTAACAGATTAATCAATAATGTAAATAATCATTAGTCCAGACTTTTCAGGTTGGGAACCACCGTTGTATTCATACACATGTACATTTGCAGAGACTCAACACGTTTTTGGATGGTAATCAGTGACAGTGAACACAATAGACTTTTATTTTTGTCAGTTATGTTACTTGTTGTTTTTTGCTGAGTTGAGACAATTTACAGCACTGACTGACCTACAGAGTCACATCAGCATAGTTTCATTTAATCAAAAGTAGAAATGGACATTGTTCATTTGGGAAAGTTTTGTCTCTAAAGCAAATACAATTCACAATATACTGAAGTGAAAGAAGTGGCCGCATGGAAGGTAGAAAGAAATGAACTCGAATACACACAGTGTTGTGGTTTGGAGAGAGATTAATGGTTTGAATTATTTGTAATAACTGAACTAAAAACTCAAGACGCTGATATGATCCTTTAAAATGAGAAACAGGCACTGCTGATGGTGTTTAAACTGATTTGTGTTTATGATTTAAACCTCATCTCACAACAGTTGTGTGTGAGATGATGTCAATTTTAGACCTCAAACCAGTTACAAATGTCTTCTTGAGTCAATTTAATGATTGTTCAAACTTTAAAATAACAAATGTGTTTCAAGGTGACATAAAGGACAAATGCTTAATGAGCCCTTTTCACAGAAAGCATTTAAACATGTCACAGCAGGAACAAAAAACACAGGTGTAAATTATTAATGATCACAGCTCACTGGGACACTTCAGCTCTTCTCCATCGTTAACGTTATTAGTAACACCTGTGTTTTTCCCATGATGAGTCTAAATGTCTGTTGTGAAGAAAGCTTATTTGTATTTCCAAAGAAGAAGTGCATCGCTCATGTTCCTTTTTAAAGTGAGTTTATTCAATCAAATATCCATGCTGGTATAGCTGACGTGTGTTGAAACAGATTGTTATTTGCATGGGGTCATGTCTAAATGATGCTGGTACAAGTTCTTCAGCTTTTTCACAGCTTACAATGGATTTGAATAAAAATATTGTTCTTCAGTTAGAGAAAGCTGTATGTCATTTCAAAAGTACAGCCCTCCCCCGCCCCAAAACCCATTTTTAAAAAAAAAAAAAAAAAAAAAAAAAAGCAAAACAAAACATTTCTTTTTGTTTGTTTTTTTTAAATAAGGCAGGTACTTCGGGTTGAGTTCTCACTAAAGGGTGTGGCTAGTATCAATGCTAAAAATCATCACGGCAGCGAAACAGACATGCTCAAAATTCATTCAAACAGCTGCAGGCAAAACATCTGTGACACAACCAACATCCATGAGGCACACCGCTGAGTCACACAACCCATTTTCAGAGTTAAATTAATGCCGGCGACGTCCGTCTTTGTGAATGTAACTCCTTCAAAACCGTTCAATGATAAGGAAAAAAAAAAAATCTGTCTGAACCCACTGACTGAAGTATTTCTTTGCTAATCTCTAAAAAGGGATGAGAAGAAAATTACATCACATACAAGAAAAAATTGACAAAAATGACAGCAGCCGTTACCTCTTAAGTTATGCAGAGCCACATAAACAGGAACATCAAACAAAGTAACAAAGTCAGACCAAAAAAATGACTATTTAAAAAAAGATTTAACGTTCTGCGTACACCAGCAGCTCCACCATTAAACAAGTTTTTCATCAATGATGGACAAATATTCCAAACTCTTCGATAAATTTAAAGTTGCCTATTTAATTTGAATTTCTTTTGTGTGTGTTGGGGAGGGGGGAGATACTGGAAAGAAACAAGACTTGTGTCTTAAGACATATTGAAAAGTACAGTTATAAATATCAGAACTGTTTCACGCATTTAGCTGCAAAATACACTAAAAAAATGACCTACAGTATATTTTTTTCAGACACACAAATACAGTACCATTAGGAACAAAATCCAGAGAAGTCAATAAAATTGACCTGAAACAAAAAGAAAAAGCTCACATTTCAAATGATGCAGTTACTGATACAAGCTTTTGTTTATTCAGCCGCTGTACCCTGAATACATGCAGCTTATGAAATAATCCCCCAGACCCTTCGAATGTCATGCTCAGTTCTCTTTCCATGGTTTTTATTTAACTGAGACACGTTTCACATCCTAATGTGGGGGAGACGATAGGGGGTTACCTTATGGATTTGTAAAAAGAAAAGCTTTCAAACCAGTGTTGTACTTCTGCAGCTTATTCTCAACTTTAGCAAAAAGGTTACTGAAAGTAGTAACTGATAGCTTTCCTGCAAGTGAGACTGAGTGACGATGACCAAATGAACAAAAGAAAACTGATCCTGGCTGCTGTAATTATGGATAAACTGAGATCATTTCGTCTTTTTAAAGCAAGCAAGCCGTTTTTACGCTATAAAACCGTCTCTAGACAGAAAGCACAGACCAGTTGGGAAATTGTAATACAAAACTGAAATGAAATCCACCCTTGCTATTGTTTACTTGGTACTTTTTGTGTTTAACCCTGTTCACAAACAGGGCAGGAACACTGTGACATCTACCCTGTTTGTGAAAAGGTCAGGGCAGAACGTCATTCTTACGTTATTTAGCTACTTTTTTTTGCCTCTAATTTAACAGCCTTGCTAACTAGACAGGACACCATTGACATGCAAGTAACCATTGACTGTGTAAATTATAAAGCTGCACATGAGAACAACAGTTACTATCAACCAAACATGTGGTTTGAATGTTCTGTTAAAAATATCAGCTCCAGAAACAGGTTTATAACGCAACAACAGCTCACTTTCTTTATAAAATCCAAAGGTTTTACTGTTTGTACCGCATCCCATCTCCATTTGAAATCTGGGCTTCAAACTGACCCTTAAAAAAGGAAACATTTCACTTGTTTAGGAACTCAGAAAAAAAAGAAAGAAATTGTGCTTCATTGATGCAAATACATTCTTCATCAAAAACCACTTGAACCAACATCGTTCGTACGAACTCGGTGACATCTACACTACTTATGAGGAAAAATACTTTGGATCAGCCCTCCCAAAACCCCAAACTCACACTACAGGAATAAATATGATCTGGCTTTTAAATGTACAAGTAACTATATAATTTTAACAAAAACATGTATATCAATGCACCAGTTGGATGAGTCCTTCCATGAAGATATCCTTTTTGAGTGTAATGTTATTTGACAGTGTTTGTATATGTATGCGTTTATAGTTTGACTTTTAAAAAGACATTTTTCTCCAGAATGCTTGAGGGGAAAAAAAAGAGAAAAGTTTCTTCCTTTATACCCAAGAAACATCCTCTTAACATTTCTAATTTCACTGAGACTGAATACCTCCTCAAATACCTTCTGACCACAGAAATGATATGAGAAGGGATATAAATAATTATTCTTCGACTGCCTTTTCAGTGAAGATACGATAATAATCGTTTGGACAGGAAATCTGGAAAGTTACTAATTGTATCCGCTCATGTTTGCTTATTGATTATCATTTAGATAGATCCATGTCAGTGAAATGAAATGACATGCCGGTTCCTTGTAACGAGGAAGAAGAACTAAACAAAACTCACAATGTCAAGGCATCCTCTTGTATGTCAAACTGGTGTGTTTTTAATGCGAGTGAGCATGTCAGGAGCATTGTACTGTAGGAGTATCTCAGGCATAGCATGACTTCACATTCAGGATGTTGATGATTTTTTAAAGAGTTTTCACCTCCAGGTGAGCTGAGAATGTTCTTGATGACACAAGTGCCGGGGGGAGCCGCTTCGGGTGAGGCGAGCTTCCCGGTCACCAGGTTGGTTTAACTGTTGTAGTTCTCATTGTCTAGCTTGGGCTACCTGTATGTCCAGGTAAGGAACAGCGAGAGGTCGCTGACTGATGACCTCTTGATCAGAGTGTGTGTAGCAGCCGTGGAGAGACTCGCTACTGAAGGACGAGGCCAACCTGAAACACAAGAGGTTCACCTGCTGTTAGATGTGTTTATTCAAAAAGTTAAAATTACAAGAATGCGGAGATTCATTCTTGTTGGACCTTCTTTTTTTGCTGATATTTTCTTTGGCAAATTAAACTTACTTTAGGCTTAAAAGCAATTTTTCAAGTGTGTCTTAAAAAAGTCAGACGCCCATATGAACACTGAAAGAGGTTTTCCTCACTGTAATTATTCCTCCTGTTCATCCTGGCTAGTAAGAGGTCCCCTTAAAATGTGCTTTCAATGTAAGTGATGGGGGCAAAATCCAGTGTGACTACACAGTCATTTTGTATTTGTATTTATTATCTGAAGCTGATATGAGGCTTAAACAGTCTCAGTTGTTCATATCAAGTGGATATCTGCCACATTTACATTTGTTTCCTCAGCCAGTATTTCCTTGTTGGGAAGTACAGTAACAAAAAGAGGAACTTTGGCACTAAAAAGACTGTAATGTTGAAAAAAAAAAATCTACTTGATTTGACTCATTTGGGCTGAAGCTTCAAATTAGCTTGAGTTAAATTTTTAAAAAGCTTTTTCAGTGTTCATTTTGGCACTTGACTATTGTTTTAATAAAGATTTGCAAAATTGTGAACTTGTCCCAGGGTGCTGTGGGGGGACAGTCAAAAGCTAGTAGGTGAACCTTGAATTTATAGTTTTTCCATCACAAAAATTATTACATTTTGGAATGACAAAATAAAATAAATATGCACTACTGCTGATATCAATAACTTTAAAACTACATCAAAGCATGATTTCTTACAATTGAGTGTTTGTGGGCTGAGCAGCGAATGTGCCCCCACTCATGATGATTAATAATCCTGCTGCCTTCAGTAAATTACTCCACTTAATTTGATTGTGAAACTTACAGAGGCTATGCCATAAGAAGCAGCACAGAGCTTTATTAAAAGATTTTGAAGGTACAGGAAACTGAAAATCATGAATTTGTAGCTTTGTAGGAATTTTGTAGGTTTTCTTGTTCAGTTGAACTCAGTGAAGCTGCTCTGCTGCCATAGCAACCTACTGCGCTAGCCTTGTTTCCCTGCAGTCCTATCAATTTCATTTGCATCTAATTGTAACGCCTATAACTGTCCTGACGTATGTGGTGATTGTAAGTTGTTATTTGACATTTTCTGTAACATCTCGTTTTTTGTACATCACATGTATAACGATGTTTAGATATGGACAACATCTGATTATAAATCAAGTTTCCTGTGACTTTAAAACAGACAACTTCCACTAACATCAAACTACTTGAACTCTTATGACTGCATCTTAACATCAGACTTTTTAAAGGATGCTGCGGACTGAAAGCTGCCTCTCAGACAAATCATGCTACTGACCTTATCGGGGTCCATAGAGGGACATCTCCAGTTGTAGAGGTAATACTGCAGATTTCCATCTCCTATGCCAAACTTGAGCTTCTCCAGAAACACCTTATTCTCCATTAGATCCAATGCGTTGAACACATCAAAACCTTTCTGTTAAATCACACAGAACGAAAAGTCACAAACTAAATATCATGATGAGTTACGTGGTAGCAAGAAAATCCTAAAAAGCTAAAAAGGTGCTTTCAGACAATAGTGGTAACTGCTACATCTGACACAACGCCAATGTTCAGTTGACACAAGTCTCCTGCTGCAGCTACTGGCTACCTCCAGTCCTACTAATGACCTGGATCCACCTACAGTGAAATGAAATGCTTATCAATAAGACAGGATTACTGTAGCATGTTTTGAAAGTAGTTCAAGTTTCTGAAATTAGCTCCTGTAGTTTCCTTCAGTATAGTTTCTGTTGTCACTGTGGTCACATAGCAAGCCACAAATATGCTAAACTATTATCAACTCTGACGGTGGCAGCAATTAGCCGTACACCTTTATGCGAGCAGCGGCCGCCCTCTCTCTCACTGCCTTACTACACTGGAAACAATGGAGGCGGCAGCAGCAACCACTTCCTGTTTGAAAGCACCTTAACAGCATTAGAAAGGTTTCTCAGTATCAGCATGTGCATCAAGAGAGCGACATTACCAGTTTGGCCAGGATCAGTGCATCATTCATTAAATCCAGTAGTGGGGTTTGTGTATGAACGTTGTAAAAAGAGTACGCAGCCTTCAGGCTCCTATGGAGAGGGTGATGCATCACAGTAGAGGGCAGAGTGTAGAAACTAGTGAAATCTGTCAAAATGCCACCAGCACCCTGAAAAAAAGAGAGAAGCTGTTTAAATGAACAGAAGAGTCAATGAAAAGGTGATGAGACAGTCTGAGGCATTTAACTGGTTCATGATACCTCGACTACATATGTGTCAATTATGTTTTCCTGTGGCAGGAACCAGTGAGCCACCTCCTCTTCGCCCATAGACGGTGCAAGCTGGAAACGTCTCAGGTATTTCTGTAGCAGCTCAGTAACCTGGCGGATGTCACGCCTCTCCATCGGCCGCAGACCTGGGGTCTTGATGCTCTGCAACAGGGCGGAGAAAGGGAGAGACAAAGTTGCTATAAGTTCCTGCAATGAAATACGTGCCAAGAGAGATTGGTGTGACTGACAGGTGCGAGTGTTTACATCTGGTAGTCTGTAGAGTTTCATGGTTCTTTGCAGGGTCATGTTTCTGCTCAGGTGGGAGAATTTAACTTCCACAAGCTTCCTGGGGTTCAGAGAACGATGCCAATACCTGAACAGAGAGAGAAAAATAGAAACAGAATGATTTAAGTCCCCCTCCATGAAAGGATGTGTTTCTCTTGTATGTTTACATGCCCCAGTGAAAATCTTTAAAAGGAGTATTTGCACATTACATCATTTTTATTGGTTTTAAATGTGTGTTTTCCTGTTTCATGGATAAAAAAATCTCATAGTTTACCTGCATGTGGACACAGGTTTAGGCAGCACAACTCCTGCTGTGTACACAGCCTGAAATATTCCTTCTAAGTTCACTCGCCGTGTGATCTCTCTGATCAGCACTGGAGCAACACGCTTTGAACGCAGCTTCTTGTGGACACACAGGAAGTTGATTTCAACCATCCTCTTCAGCCTAAAGCAGCAGAAAGAATTGAGTACAGAAAGCGTTAAGAGTATGAGGGTTTCCATGAACTCCTGTCACTGCCCTGCTTCAAATGTGTATCAGTTGTGAGGTGCTCACGTGTCATAAATGCGTATATCAGCAGGGATGGCACTGATGAAGCCGACAAGCTTCTTATTTGAGGACACTCTCACTCCACAGTGCCACTGAGGTAACCAGCCGGGTGGACGTAGAGCCCTGAGAGGGGACAGCAGACAGTTTCATACTGTGTCAGCTGATTCAACATCATTAAAGTGATAAACAAGCACAATGTCAGAACTGAAAGCTTACCATTTGAGAAAGCTCGGCGAATAATCAAATCTGAACATGTTATCGTCGTCCTCCACATAGTTCTCATTTAATAAGGTGTACAGCTCCTTCAGCTGGAAAGCACACAGCCAGTTAAGTTATTTTGTATTTTGTTTCTACTGAGATGTAACTATTGTTTATATATGTTGTTTATATTTGAGACAAACACTGTACTCACTACATCTGCATTGCTGAGATCCAGCGTGTCCCACATGAAGCCTTGAGGTAAGGAATATGGCTCCTGTCTAATATTCTCTTTGTCAGCTTCAATTGGCCCGTGACTCGTCACCACCTCATCTGCACAAACAGCACAGTCATTGTCAAACTATTTAAAACTATTTTCCAGTCAATCTCATTTTGCTCCAATAGCACTTTCAAGTTGATTAAACCCCAGAACTGCTGACAGCATCACTCAGACACAAAAAAAAAATCTGCTTCTGTCGGTCCAGTGTTGACCAGGCAAGCCTGTGGCACCTCCCCGTCGTGCATAGACCTGACACTACAGCCAATAGTTGTCATGGAAACCCACTGAACCTAACGCCATGAAGCATGCCTAGTGAGTATGCCCGGACCCCCACTGGACTTCACAGCTGACATGTTTTTTGGGATGCTGGCTTCAAGCAGCACAGACTGTGTCAAGATAAAACCAGTAGATGGCACTGGTGCACGGAAACAGCAAGATAATATACAGCCTTCTGCTGAGGACAATACAGTTTGAATTGGGGATGCAAATTTTAAGTAATTACTGTAATCATCCATTAAGAGCTTATGATGTACCAAATATATGCATTTCCTCAATGAAAGCTTTGTTTAAATATAACATGGACTATTTTTGCAACACAATAAAAACCTGTTCTTACTTTCTCTGCCTGTCATTAGTCAACAAATATCCAAAGATCTATCTGCAGAGTAAATACTTACTTAACTTGGGCACTGGCTGTGTGTCCCAGAACTGGTACTTGTGCTTGGCTGCCTCGTCAATGCTCTTCGCTGGACCCTGGCAGGACAGCAGCTCCATGGCTCTTTGGATGTCCTGAAGCTTCTGGATGGGCAAGCCAGGATTCTGCATATAGAGAAGGGACATGTACACGAATAAGAGCAAAGACAGTGAGCGGGTCTTTAAATTCAAAGACACAGACACACAAATGAACGTCTCTCTTGAAATGACATGCAGCAGCAGTTCAATTTGGCCAAAGACAGAATATCCTACATAATCCAAATGTGGCCAAATACATAAGAGGACGTGTGTGAGACGTGTGCATGTTCAACATACTTTGAGTATGTTTGCACACACATTAGTATCTCTGTTTTGAGTCTTACTCTGGTTTTGATCATTTTTAGAATACGAAATCTAAACATAACATGAGAAATCTGGTTATAAACTTCCCCAGTAAACATTATTTTAACAGTATGTAGGTTTCTAGTGTTGTGCGTTTGTTGCATTCCTGTTACCTTATAGTTTATATGTTCCCGTTGATTTTGTTTCTCTTGGCCACATATGGCAGCATCTGTAAGCTATGAATAAAACTTGGAATCTGAGAAACTTTTGTGGGGTTTTTTTGTAAGTCCAGGTCTGTCTTCATTTTTTCCCCGCTCCTACACTCAGTGACTGTCAACCATGTCTATACCAACTGGGTTACCTTCGCAGTTGAAAATTAAATTCTGCTAAATTAACCTTTTTTTTAAATGGCAAAGTTCAGATCATCACTACATTGTTTATCATTATATTTTCTATGTTTCAGTCTAACTGTTCATCTTACAAGCTGAGGAAGCGCCTGCCCAAATGGCAAAACAGTGATCGGAAATGTAGGTGTTTGAAAGGTGTTTACAAGCCAGTTTCCCCTTTTCCATCAAAGTACTCCAGGTAGCATAATCATATCCAGGTTTCTGAAATTGGGTTATGACGTTAGCATACTCCAAAACCCTAATCATGACTGGGATACTAATGTCCATGTAAACGTACTCAGTGCTTTCGGGTTTTTAATCACTAGAAGCCACTACCATTATTTATTAGGGCTACTAGTAGGGTAGAGGCCACGGCTGCATAATTCCCATAATTGACCCTTTGACACAGAAGTCAAACAGGTTTGTCCTGAATTATTGCTCGAGTCCAAGAGGAGTTTTATCTTTCTTTTTTCCCCTCTCCTCCCAGTCTCCAGTCTACAATAAGCCTGAGCAGTGACTCAGTTGGTTAGTGGGTTACGGTGCATAAATATATAAATAGATATCTGAGCCACTGCACTGGTTGTTATTATGGTTGTATTTGGATGGGTTTTCATCGCACCTTGATCTCCTGAGAATCAGAGGCAGAGTCAGACTTGGCTCCCCCCGAGCTTGGCTTTTCTTTCTTCCTCTTCTGCTTCTTCTTCTTCCTCTTGGCCCCTAAATCTCCCCCCGGGCTCCTACAAACGTAAAAACAAACGTATAGCACATCGTTGTTGAACAGGGAGGCGATGGCTGACTTTGGTTCCGACTCCTTAACACACAGACACGAGAAGCAGCAGAGAGCTAACGTTAGCTACCATAGCAACGACTGACAGTTGAGCTAAGCCAACAGTAGCTAACGGTTCGTCTGAACGGCTGGCTGTCATGATGCCATTCAGTCGGGATGCATGTCAACGTGAAGGCACACACGGTTAAAACGGCAAAAATAAATGACAGCGCCATTAACGTCTCAAATGAACACTTCTCTTGTGGTTGCTGGCTTAAAATGACGGCCTTGTAACAGACTGCCTGGCTGTGTTTGTATCGGCTAACTAGCCAGCTAACCGCGCTAGCCATCCCCGACCGAGCACCACACATAAACAGGCAGCGCACAAACAGGCTGCCTGAAATAACGTTACTGCGTTTCCCAGCCGGACTGGACAGGCCATCCTCACCCTTGCATGTGCTCATTCTCCTCCTCGTTGTCTCCGTCTATCCCGCAGGTATCCTGGTCGTCTAGCTCCAGGCTCTGCTGACTGGCCGCGGATTCACTGTCCTCCGCCATCATAAAAATGTGTGTGTTTTTTTAAAATAAAAAAATAAAAAATAATAGTCAGCCACCGTCTGATAGAGATCACGGGCAACGGGCGAGAGATGGAAAAACAAAGAAAATGCGAATGGAAACAACACCGCCTAGAGGCCAATGGAGGGAAAACAGATAAACTCCCACCCTGAATTATAGTTCACTCAAATTCCAGTGTTATCTAGTTCGCTTTTAAGATAAACAGACCTCTATTAACTCAATAATCTGTTAATCAGTGCCCTTTACATGTGTGGTATCAATACCGAGGTTGCCAGGACGAAATGCAAAAAATGCCTCTAAATTCCAATTAAAAAGGACCAGTTCACATTTTTTCCCCAAGTCTGTCTTAAAACATCAGTCAGGTGCCCATATGGACCGTTTTCTTCGCTGTAATAATTCCTCCTGTTCATACTGGCTCTTAAAAGATCCCCTTCAAATGTGCTTTCAGTGCAAGTGATGAGGGGCCAAAAATCCACAGTCATTTAGTGCAAAAATGCATATAAAAGTTTATATGAAGCTTATATGAGGCTTCGGCCATCTGAGTCATTCATATCAAGTGGATATCTGCCACATTTACAGTCTTTTTAAGCAACAAATTCCCTCTCTGTGTTTCCCTGTCAAGTTGTGGTGGAAGTATAGTTACAAAAAAGGGACTTTGTCACTAAGAAGACTGTAACGTTCAAAGATACCTACTTGATTTGACTAATTTGCCTCACATAAGCTTCAGCTTCCTGCATGTTTTAGATATTTTCCTCTTCAAACACACCTGATTCAAATGATCAGCTCATCATCAAGCTAAGCAGATGCCTGATAACGACTCATTCATTTGAATCAGGTGTGTCGGAGACAGGAAACGACATGCCGGACCAGGCTTGATGTTCTACGGTGTTTATTTGATGTGGTTATTTACATAATGGAACTAATTGAAAATGCTCTTCTATTCTTTTTGATTATCAAAACATTACCACTAAACATTTTTCAAAACTCAAGACCATAGATAAGTGGTATAAAGTACAAACAACATACAATAATGACAAAAACAATGGCACTTGGCTGGTATGAAGTGAAACATAAATGACAGAGGTTGAAATAACTAAGAAGGCATCTAATTTAGATATAACTGTTGTCTCATCCCATTGTAACAACAACAAAATGGTGCTTTGACAAGTACTTTTCCTTATTGGGTTGATTCATATAATTTTCCTATTAATGTTCCCAATGTATTGTAATATCAATATAGTATTCTGTCACACATATTGAAATGTTTGATATTGCCAGCATTCAATCCCGATAATCTCTCAGGTGGAGTTTCCTAAAGAAAACACAATCATGATGAATGTGAACACATCAATGACCAGACATGAAAAGTTGTGAACTCTCAGGCTGAAAACAATCCCCTTTCATATTTGTTCAGTTATGCAAACACAAACACAAACACACACACACACACAAATCATTCCAGTTTGGCTGTTTATTCAGAATAATAGGCTTCAAATATAATGCAAGCAACCAATTTTACACACTCAGGATGCTGTATTGCAACTCCACCCTAGAACTGGAAGGTTGCTCTGAGATACTATGAGAGAAGAGGCCATTCACAACACCGACTCACACGTCATTTTAACCGGGTAGAGGAAAAAGAAAGGACTATACACACTCTGTAATATGATTGCTATAACTATATGAACCTCGAGTGGATGCATGTTGATTATTTCTCAGCACTCTCACGTGGACAAACGGGCTCGGCTGCGTCGCAGATGGACGCTACCACCACTCAGGTGCACATAAAACACATTCAAGACAAACATTCACCCTCTAAAAACACACACACACACAAAAAAAACAAGTAAATGCACTGAAACGACCTGCAGTTTAGCTTCACATACAATCGCACTTTTGCTTTATCTATCCCCGAGCTACACTGAAAACTTCTGTAAATCCTGCTTTACTCCAAAAGATTGCTGATTACTGTGGAGGATTTTACGATTGCAGCAGCTGGTAGACATTTTATAAGATGTCTTGCAGTGTAGCTTGTAATAATGCTAGTGCCGAGGAAAGTTTACTGCATGCTTTCTTTCACGAATGGGTGAGAAAGGGAGGGCTGAGGTAGAGGAGAAAAAGCTGAAGGCAAAAGAAGGTGAGAAATAAATAAAAGGTATATATAAATAAGGTCATCTGTTCCACAAATCTGTTGTAGAGTCAGCTTGTTCAAAGGCACTTGGAACATGAGGAAATGGTTTAAAAAAAAAAAAAAAAAAATTAAGGTGAAACGAAGCAAGCAAAAATCGTTTGGTTTCAGGTGAAAGGTATGCATCATGTGTGTTTTTGTAACTAACGATAAGGCGAGTGAAGAAGAAAAAAAGCCCTTAACATATTTGAAGAAAAATAAAATAGCCTATTTTCAGGTAAAATACTTCATGTTGGCAATTAAAATCAATAGTGATTAAAATTACAAAAAAAAGGCATCTCAAGCAGCCGTATAAAAGTGATGCATAGCCTTCAGAGCAAAATATGCCAGTCAGTGGTTCAACGGATACAAAACCCTTCATATTATTACATCTCACAATTATTTTGGGCAGAACTACAGTATAGTAGTGGTATTATATCCTTACCCACCAGCATAGTGGTGTGTCACATTATCTGATTACACTGCAGTGCAGATAGTGGTTTAATTTCTTCAGTCCAAAAGAAAAAAGTCCGTCCCCCCACCACCCACCCCCTCCTCCGTGTAGTTCATGTATAAACAACCTTCTGATTACAGCTAGATTAAATTCTAGCAATATACTAAAAAAAAAACACATTCAAAGTACAGGATTTACATGTATTTGTCTGGAGTGATTCTTGCTGTACTGATCTCACTAAACTCAGGAACATGTTAGACTTGAAGGAGGTTGGAGAATTTCTATATTTTTTCTTATTGTCAACAAATCTTGTGCAGAGACAAACAAACAATGAACTGATCCTGCTTACAAGTATTGTGTGTGTATCCAGAGCCTGTTATATTGGATTCCTCTGTGCTGTAGACCTCTGTCAAAAAGCAAAAAACACGTCAATGAGCCACACTGGGTGACACGTTCCTTCATCGTGACTCCACTAATAAAAGCAATCTCGTTTTGAGCCTTTTATTAGTCTCTAAATAACAAACTAATGTGACCATAATCTTGTAATCTTTGGGGCGAAGGAACATGTCATCTGGTGCAACGGAGGTCTACGGCACAGAGGAATAAGTTATATCAGGCTGTTTTGGCTCTGCAAATGAGATTTGTTGACAGTAAGAACATTTTAACTTTAACTTCCAACTGTGAAAAGATTAGAATCACCTGCTGTATTTTGCAGACGCTCTGCAATCTTAAAAAAAAAAATAAAAATAAAAAAAAAATCAGTAAATGTGGCCTAATTAGGGTTATAATCTCACTTTAAATGAGTTTAGTGTTCTCCCAGCTTTTACGGTCAGTGGACTGAGGCCAATATGGCTCAAGAAAAAAAGGTTCCTGTAGTCTTTCATATGTGAGAACCACCCATCAAACTGTTTCTCTACAGTTTCTTTATGCTTACAAGGCTATTTATAATAAAAAAAGGCATATATTTGTTGTGCATAAAATATTCTTGCCTCTAACGTCTCCCTCAGGCAATGTGTACATCATGCCTAAAAAGTGAATTGTTTATGTAGTGTGTCATGGAGTACGACAGTGGTTATTTCATAAAAGAGGATGTGGAAGATTGTGAAGGATCTGAATTCATTTCTGGACTAAGAGGGATCCCAGTGCTGAAGTATTTTCTCAGTGCTATAACAAGAACAAAGGGCTTCAGTTTGAATGGATATATCCTTCACGTTACAGGCTGGGCAGAGGGGAGTTGTGATTAAGTGGTCGTCCGTGGATCATTTAAGGTTGAAGGCCAGCAAGGGTCGCTCCTCTCTCCTCTGCCAGGGGCTCTTCTTCTCCTCCTCTGCATCCTCGTGTGCTGCGTCTTCATCGGGAGAGACCGAAAGCAGCGTGTGATCAGTCCTAAAAGTCACACCCTCTGGTGTCGGCAGGGGAGGAGGAGAAGCAGGGGATGAAGAAGAAAGTGAGGGGGGTTCCTCTTGTATTTGTACGCCCTCTGCGTCTCCCTTACCCTGATCCCCTCTCTGACCCTCTGCCTTGTCTGACAAGACGGGCCCTGATTTGCTGTCCTGGGGGCTGCACTTGGGCGTCTCCTCCTCGCTGCCTCCACCCCCCAGATCATCCACATACACCAGCTGGGTGTACGCCACGGCTGGTGTTGTGCCCTTTGAGCTGTCTTTCTCAATCTCTTTCTCCTCCCGCTCTGCGTCTCTCCCCCTGCGGGCTGCTCTTGGCTCGTTCAGGTCCACACCAGAGTCCAGACTGGCGTCAGTGCCATTGCCCCGCCTCCCACCACTGCCGCTACCCTGCTGACTTCCTGCACCTGGTGTGTTGCTGTGGCACCCTGCCCGCTGAAGGTCAATGTAGGAGTGGCGAATGTGAGCGTTGGAGCGTCCATCCAGTGAGACAAACCAGGCTCGTGGGTGAGGGAGAGGTTTCCCTCCTCGCAGCTCCATTAAAGTCTTTTCAGCCAGCAGGGTGTCCTCGCTGTTTATTTCCACAAGACCCGTTTCGCCGAGCGCTGCTGGAATCGACAGAGACTCCGACAGGCCGAGCTTCTCTCCTTCACCCTGCTTGGCGGGACCTGGGGTGAGGTCTGTGGGGGTCTGCCCCAGGGGCTGCTGGGAGTGTGAGGCATTGAGCTCAGCCTGGATGGTCTCCAAGTCACTCTGCTGGTCAGTCTGCAGCAGGAGGGCCTGACCAGACAGAGGGTGCTCCCCAGGGAGGCGCATGTAGTGTGCTGGGATCACCAGCGTAGGACGCACCCTCGGGTAGCCTTCCCCCCCACTCAACAGGTCCACAGATCCACAGCAGAGCAGCTGGCCCGGCTGGGAGAGCAACGGGGGACTGGGGCGCTCTAGGTGATCCACAGATCGGGACAGAAGGTAGTCAGGAGCCCTGCACTCACCTCCCTCGCCTCTACTGGGGGAGTGAGGAGGAGAGCAAGGGGAGATGCAGTCAACAACCCCAACACTGCTTAGCTGATTAGCTGACACCTGTCCGTGATTGGCTGACAACAGTCCATCTGAAATATGGTTGCTGGATGAGCAGACGGAGGTGTATGATTGACGGTAGCCCCGGTCTGTTCCGCATGAGACGGCAGCCTTTAATTGGAACGTCTCCACAGACTGCCGGTAGTCTCTGCTGCGAGGCGTCAGGTTGCCAAGAGATGAGCCGTGGTGGCTGTGGTTGCCCAGAGAAGAGCGGCTGTGTTTGCTGTGGTGGATCAGGCTGTGTTGACGTTGATTGTCTTGTTGCTCATATGAGGAAGGCTTCAGCATTGGCGTGGTCATGTCAGGCTCAGTTGCTGTGGAAACAAGTTCCAGCTGCACCTAAAGAAAGAAATATTAAAAGTTTAAGAAACTTTGGATAGAGAACTTGAGATATAACAGACACGAAAAAGGAAACCATCACATTTAAGTAATAATCACAGACAAAAAACTGACAGTATTGATTGGAGGAATTCATCTTTGCTTTTTTTGCCTACCACATGAATGCAAAGACACAAGTTACAGTAAATACATTTCTTGCTTGGGGACACAGGGAGTTTCAACCAAACTGTCCTGGTTTTTAAATATTCCCTAAGACAGAGCAGTCTGGTGATTGAACCGTTCTCTGAAAGTCAGACGCACCTCATTGCTGATGAGGTTGAGGTGAGACATGGAGGTGGCTTGGTCCCTCTTACTGCTGTCCAGACCGGAGGACAGAGTGAGCTTGCGGTGAGACGCCCGAGGCTTCAAACAGCGACGTCTGCAGAAACATAGAGACACAGCAGAAGTTGTGGTTCACTCAGAACAATCAATGCTTTTGATAAACAAATATCGCTGATGGCGACCATGAACAAAAAAACACTTTATCTAACATTTTGTTCCAACCACGATCTGGATTAGATGACAGCTTTCCTTGGATGTTTATAATTGCAGTACAGCACTTGTACTTGTGCAGTGCCAGTCAGCTTTCTTTACATTTCATTAAAAGGTGCTATATGTAAGAATTGTGAAGCAATTTAGATGTATTAATTACTTTCTATTGCCAGTGAACGGATTGTAACATAACTTAAAAAATGAGACCTTCCCTGACTTTCTTGACTGCCCATAATAGCCTGTAGACTGATTTCTATGTGAAGAAATAATGCAGATGTGACTTTTATGCGTGCTCCCAAGCAAACAGGGTGCAATACAAGCTAACGTTAGCTTAGAAATTGAGTTAGCTAATGTCAACAAAAGGCTGGCACACACCACAACAAAGTCAAGTAAGCTAACATTACTGCCAAGCATGTGAAATATACTGTGATGTTATGGTTTTAGCTGGCTAAAGTTAGCGCTGATTCTCACTTAACAGCCAAAGGTGTCATTTCCACTCATTACACATGTTCTGCTGCAACCAGGACAGTTTATTTAATGTGACCTGCTGCTTTTATTTCTATACATTTTGATTTATTTGGTACTGATATGACAACTGAAAAATTGATAAATGAGGATCAGCAAACAGCGGAGGACGAGAATGAAATACATAAATATAAAAATTCTAAAATAGGCAGATATTGTATATTAACCAGCCATAGGCATCGTCTCACATCACTGTACATTTCTGACACTGTCAAAATAGTGTGTTTGTTTCTTCTTTCTAGTGACAAATCTGCTAACTTCTGACTGTCTTTAATATGTGACACACTGTGAAAATTAGAGAGTGATCAGATCATATCAGAGTGCCACACACACCTGCAGTAGTACAAAAGGATGCAGAGCAGACAGAGCAGGATGAGAGCCATTCCTCCCAGTATGGCCAACAGAAACACAGTATGGTATGTGCTGATGTCCTTCGCAACCACTGGACCTGTTGGAAGGACAAGAAGTGGAGAAGAAATCAGTAAAAGATGAGTTTAGAAAGAAACAAATTTCATATTCACTCTCAGTTTCACTCAAGAATATGACTACACTCTAAAACTTTCTGCAAGTTTGTGTACTTGTGAATTCGTTAACAAATACACAATAATGCAAAAGGTGTTAGAATGTGTGTATTGTAAAATAAACAGCAGACTGTGATTCTCACCTGAGTGTAGCGGCGACATTGCGGCCACCCAATACCCCAGCTGAGGAGCAATGTAGGTCAGACTAAGCTGGTTGCCCTCCCTCTGCACATGACCCCAACTGCTCTTTATCCAGGCGCCTGCAAACACACACACACACAATCACAGCTTGAAATCAAATTTATCAACAATTATTCTGTATTAGAGCTACCTTAACAGCAGAGCGCAGAAGCAACAAGGTGAAAACTGGTACGCTCCCACTTGACTCTGATTATATCAGTATAGCCAGAGCAACAATCCACTTAGCTACATTAAGATACCTTTCAAAAGGTAAATTATTTATATTTTAGGCCAAACTATTTCTTACTGTGATAGAAGTAAACTCTCCATTAATAGATGGTAAACCACTGATTCAAACTCTTGAGCTTGAGAGAGGAGAGAATAGTGCTTTGGCAGTACTTCTTTCACCCACAGGGAGGCAGCATGCAGTCAAATAGCAGAGAAAGTCTATGAAAAGGGACAACACTGAGCACAATAGCAGCTCCAGCAGTGCCAGTAACAAAACCACAACAAAGCTAAAAGGCACTGATTGATTGGCTCACAATAAATGTGCTCCAAGAGGAAACATTCAGATGTGCCTTTACACTTCCCCTCCTCTGGGTCTAAGGGCTAGCATGGTGAGAGCGACTCTTGTTCCTATGTTTTATAGGCAGTTAAGCAACATGAAGGAGTCAGGAATCAACACCGATCTTCAGGAGGGCGGAAACAAAAAAGGGGAAGGAGAGGATATACAAGGAGAGAAGACAAATATACAAGAGATGGTAAAAAAGGGGGGGTGGGGGGTGGACAATACAAGGAGAGGAAATAAGTGCGGATGAAGAGGAGGAATGGAAGGAGAGATAAGGGAAAGAGAGGCAGAGAGACATGAGAGAGGCGGTGTGACTCAGCACCTCTCTGTCTCTCTCTCCGTCTCTGCCCTGCCCTGCCCAGATTCAACCTGGTACTGTCTGAATCCTTTCCACAAGGGAGTCCTCTCTGTGTGACTGACCTGTTTAATAGTGACATTTAATGACTCTGTTCCCACGCCTCCATACAAACAAAACACAACAGAGACTCTGGCAACCACCTCACCACAACACAAACATTCATATTGTCAATATGGCTCATTTATTACTTCTGCTTCTCACCCATGCAAAGTCAACACAGCTGACAGTGGGTCTTTCTTTTTTTTTTTTTTGGATTGCAGTCTGTTCATGTGAGGAAGCTGTCCTTCTTTGCATCATCAGGATGAAGGTGTGTCTGTTCATGAATGACTGACACACACACCAGGTGAAAATGATCCGTTCATATATGACATCATTTCACCCCATGCTCGCTTAACATTGAACAAAACATGAGAAGTTGTCAGCTATACAAGAGAAACAGGTTTTGTGTGTGTGTCGTCCATGTGCGCTTTTCGTAAACAAATCTGGCTTCTTTGTGAAGAACCTTTCAATCAGCCTGAAGTATTTGTCCAACAGGCATCAGACAGATTTCAAAGTTCTTTCTGTCTGAGTTTGTTTTTTTTTTTATCCTTGGTTTTAACACATACATAACCACCCACACACACATTTCACACACTTAACTGCTCAGAGAAGAAACTCAATCAGGAGCTCGGCCACTCTGTTGTGTTACTTATTTGGTGGGTTGCTAAGGAACGCAAGATGTAGCCCGGAGAGAGGGGTCCGGGATGGCTTCTGTTGTGGAAATACTCGCTGCCACAGGCTGTGCGTAGGCTACGACTGTGTGTGTGTGTTCTTTCAGCTTTTATCAAAGCCCTTTTTTATAAGCTCTAGATGTTGATACTTTGGGCATTTTAAACTGAGCCTTGACGTCCTTAAAACTATCACAAGAGCAAAGACGGACTAGATTTATAGCAACGATTGGCCTAATAAAATGTTCCTTGCTTAGCAGGAATATTTTATGCATAGACTAAGAGAAATGTTAGTCCCATCACACATGAAGTTCAGAGCTACAAATGTTCAATGTAGATGACATTTATGCCCGTCACAAGTAGCCTTTTCTTCCCGTTAATGTTCATGTAGTCTGACTCAACACGTGGTTTGCAGGGGAGGCTTCTGTCCATTTAGCTACTACTGTTTTCTGCTTTTTCCACTTCTCCCCTCTAGTTGAAGGAAATGTGTCATCCAAAAAGGGATTTCCTTGTATTTGTGTCAACTGTACATGGAAAAATGACATTTTCTATCAATCTATTGGACAAGCCCTGTACAAGTCTACATCTACCAATTATTTGCGTTATGATTTCAAGTGTAGATTATTTTCTTTGTTAATAGATGAATCATTTGATCTATAAAATGTCAGAAAATAGTGATCACATAATTTCTCAGAGCCAAACGTCACATATTCAGATTGTGTGTCTTGTCTAACCAACAGACCTGAACCCAAATGCATTCAGTTTCCTATCATAAAGACATTAAAAAATCTAGTGAAGTTTTAGCATTAGTGACAGACCCACAGATATTATCACCCAACTCTGCAGTTACGGACTGCTGCAATATTTCTGTAAATTACTTGATTAAGATGCCCGCTACATGATGTCACACCTCATTATGTCCATTCTTATTTACAGTCTGAGCTGATGTCAGTGATGTCAATACCACTGAGTTTTTCATCTGCCCCGAAATGGGAAAAAAACAAACCTCAGTTATTGCAGTTTTAAAGATGACTCAAATGATTTTCCTGTTGAATTACTTAGTGATTAATTGACTACATGTTTCAGCTCTAGATAAACAACCCAGTACATTTACTTCACCAGAAGAATTATAATGGGTCCTAACCTTGTTCCTCCACTGGCACAGCACAAAAGTAATGTGGAGATATGGTAGTTCTGGAAATGTGAGACTAATGTACATGGAGAAAGATGTTTTGTAGCGCGGACACGTCTGACTCAACGGATGATCTAATCACTGTCTTTCAGCTCCAACTGGAACTGGGTGGGTCACAGTGCGGGATGTCTGACAACATTTTAAATTAGTGAAATAAATCTGTGAGTCCAGAGAAACTTGAAGGGTCTCGGCTATCCAAGCCAGCACGTCCCCATTGTTCAGTTAATTTCAGGATTTGACTGAGCTCAAGAAGATTATGTATCCGCGGTCCAATCTTGTGATTTGTGGCAGTATTTGTGTTTTGATTTGCAGATTAATGTGGTACCGTATGTTGGTCATTTTTTTTTAATGACCTTATGAATAAATTCATTCATCCCTCTGCCACACAGCTACAAACTGTGACCTGGCAGCAGCGTGCAAATGCGCATGTGATTCGGGTTAATGCTCCTTTTCCAATAATTTCACAAATCATTTAACCCATTAAAGTAGGTTTTATTTACATAGAGGTAAATCTCCTACTGCGACTGTGTTGCACTTTCAAAAAGTTATGTTTCAAAGATCTTAGTGGAATGAACAAACACAGATATCTAGATGAGATATCTGGAGTCGTGTTTACAAAGTCAGGAGAGCTTTGTGTGTGTGTGTTTTTCTGTCAGTACATACCCAGGCGCGGGTCAAATCTCCAAGCAGGGATGTGATCATTTTCTTTCAGGCCGCTGTCAGCCGGGAGGGGGACAGAGACTGTGATTGGCTCAGTCACCTGCAGCTCCGCTCCGTCGCTGGCCAATAAGTGAACAGAAACTGCTGCTACAGGAGTCAACTCAAACCTCTTCTCGGTCCCTGTGAGAGAAGCAAGAGCGGGTAAGAGAGAAAAATGCAGCAAAAAGGAAAGGAGTGGGAGTAAGGTGCACAGGAAGGAGGGGGGGGGGGGGGCAGAGAAAGGAGCAGACGGCGGGGGGTGGAGTAATATAAAACATCGTAGATAAAGGAGAGTTGTCAGGGGAAAGACAGACAGGAAAGAAAACAAGGGAAAGACAGGAAAGAAGGAAACAGGGCAGAGAGTGAAAAAAAAGAGAGAATGTGAGGTTGGAAAGTGTCACAAAGCACAAGTATGCTTGTGTTGCCCGGAGGGAGAAGGTACTGGCTGTGGGGAGGGGGATCTTTTGAGGGGTATTCAAGCTGAAGGAGAAAGAAGTGCACACAAATTCATACAATACACACACACACACACACACACACACACACACACATCAAGAAGTAGATGAGACTGCATGTGGGCATGGGGCTTGTGTTAGAACAGAGTGCACACACACAGGGGTTATTGTGTTTCAGGAGGTCAGATAGAGAGGCCTCTGCAAGGTAGTGTCTCTGATGTACTACCGCCTCTGGTCTTCACTCCCCCACCCCTAACGCAGCCTTCTCCCCTGTCATCTGTGCCCGTCTCTCCGTGGCCCTATTTTTATGATGGAGCCTGTAACTCCTCCTCTGTGCAGTTACCGTCTTAAAGGCCTCACCTGTGCCATTGGTGGCGAGGACCTGCAGGTAGGGGAAGTGCTGGATGTGCGAAGGGGAGCTGGCCACGGTGAGCAGAGCGGTCAGGTTGGCGTAGGAAGTGTTGGAGGGAAGACTCAGGGCTCTGCGCTGGAAATGAACACTGGGCTGGCCCCGGAAACCTTGTGGAGTGACAAACATACAGACGTCAGAATGCTTCGTGCATATCCAGTGTTGTTACAGTGTCAGTATTTAGCCATTTATTTTTATTTTTTTTATTATGTTTTTGGTATTTTACCTTCATTGTGATAGATGACACTAGGGAGAAGGGGATGACAAATAACAAATGTCTGATCGGAAGTAAAATCAGCCAAGAAAAGAGGACTACTTCGTGTAATTTTTCAGATGTTAACGTACATCACATTGTTCTGTGGGTTTCTGAACAACGCCAACTTTACACTACTTTAAATTGTTAGGTGTGCAAAATACAAAATAATTAAATCTTCAGTTGTGATTATAGAGCTATTATCCCTTTTGCATGTCATTGTGAAACTTATTGTTGCTACAAATTCCACAAACCAACAATGAATTCAACAAACTTGGTAGCCAAAGTCTGATAAAGCTTATTCTTCTGTGCCATAAACCTCCATTGTTGTCCAGAAACTATGAAAAACACACAATCAGTGAGCCACACTGTTGGACTGGAAAACAAAGAACATGGGCACTGTAGTCTATTTTGAGTCAGTTCCTCATACTGTATGCCGTCCTGGTACCGTAAATACTCGCTAGACTGGTGCACCAAACGTCTCTTAATCCGCAGCTAAAAATAGGCCCCAACAAATGCACCTCTTTCTCCTGTTTGAGTAACATTCTCAGAAACGTGCCTCACTGTTTTTGGAAACATACTAAGCCTTTTTAGATATAAAAATAAATATCTGTGACAAGTTTTTAAAGATCTAGAAGAAAATGGGTTTTGGGTTGAAAGCCACAGACAAGGTAGAGAAGTTGTATAGTATTATAGACAGAGAAATGCATTGTTGGTTTTGGTCTTTTCATGTGATTTGTAAAGGATTATATGCAATACTGCCAGACTTATCCTGTAATGGTTCCTTTTTGGATCTTAGGATTAAGCACTGTAAGTTATATGTGTTGTTACCTTATTAATGGCATTTGAGACCAATATATACACAAGAAAATACAGATCTAGATATAATTCTCCATCTCTAAATAAAACAAGATTATGTGAAACTGAGTTTTTCTTGCTCAGTTTTCCTGAAAAATTCAACAAAACCTTAAATTTAAGCTACAATGTTTTCACCCGACACCTTACACTGATGTTGTTTCAGGATGTTTTACAAGGCAATTTTCTACCCTTCTTCTTCATCTAAATCTTTTTTATAAATTCAGCCATCAAATTAGGCTTAATGGAGGTAACTCTGGATCGATAAAGTGATGCCTTTCTCGACTTATTCCTCTCTGCCAGTGTGATGCTTCTTTCAGATACTGTGCAGTGCAATTAATTATTGCCTTTTCATTTCTCCGCATTGCTGCTTCCCATCCAGTCAGCTCTGTCTGCTATTAATAAATTATACATAAAGTGAAATAAACAGTAAAAACTGCATATAGGAAGGTCAAGCAAACACTTTTTTCCTGAGAAAAACCAACTCTTAACATTTCTTCTGCGATAATGACTCTTTTACACAAGTTTCACTGAATTTTTAACCTTTTGTACTACTGATTGGTTTGGAAGCCTAAATCTGTCCAATAATAAACTTGGAGGTTTAGTTAAAACTGGTAAGATTGGCCAGTAAGATTTCAGGGAGAAGTCAGGCCGAGCTCTTGGTCAAAGGCAGTTCCTTAGAGGGAGCTAATGCTATATTATATGCCAGGACCATCCACTCCAGGGGGAGTTTAAGCCGTTGTCAGGCCGTCATTTCAGAGCACCCATTTGGAGGACTAAAAGATTCCATGTCTCCTTCATCCTGAGTGCTATTGATACGCTTAATGGCAAATAGCACTCTGGCTGCATTCTTTGCGCTACCCTGGCACATTTACACACTTGTACATCTGCACACTTGCACATTTGTTCCTGGTATGAATTTCCTTTTCCCTGCACTAGCTCTGTGATTTATTGTGTTGATGTGTCGTTGATGTCGTCCTTTTTGTGTTCTGTATGTCTGTCTTCACATGAACTCCGGCTGTAAATTGAATTTCCCCTAGTGGGACAGTAACGATAACCTAACCTAAACCTAACCTAGCTGGACTCAGCAAGGTGATGTCATTGTGGTCCGACTGTGCCGAGCGCACATTCCTGAGCAGTGAGACACGGATCCAGCTGTATACGAGTGTGTTCACTGTGTTTGGGTTTCTAGTTCTACATGGATTTAGGTGATTATTTTGACTCTGCAGTGTTTGCATCTTTTGAATTCCATGTTTCGGTGTAAAGCTTGTTCTTGAAATTCAGGTGCGAATGTAATTATTTCCCATTTCCTGTTCTTTGTGTGTTCCCTTTCCTCAATTCTTCTTGTCTTTTTTTCCCTCCACTTTTCTCTCACCTCATCTGTTCCTCCTTCTGTTGGACACTGCTCTGCCCATCCCCCCCTTTCCCCCTTTTCTCCCATATTCTCTCCGACTGCTCCACCCACATCCCCACTTTCCAGCACATACTGTATCATCCTCCTCCTCTTCCTTTACTCCCCCCCCCCCCCTTTTTCATTCTCTTTCTTCGTGCCACACGCCAAGGTTTATCACTCCCTTGGGCGCTCAAGTTCACAACATCGTGACAAACACAGTGTGTCGGACAGAGGGCAGAAATTACACTCCACTCAGGCACGTGCTGTGGGCGCTGTGTGTACTCAAGAGGTTTACATGTTAATGGTGTCTGTATACTTTTGTGTGCGTCTGGGAAGTTGTCTTTAGTCAGACAACAGCTGACACTTTTAATTACTCCCCTGTCAGTCACAGACACACAAAAGACCCAGTGGACAAAGACAATAAATTGATTCTGCCTGAATGAGAAAACCTTATCTAATGTAATTACACACACCTTAACAAAGAAGCTGACTAACAAAGACAGACTCATGATTTATATTTCTGTGTGTGTGTGTGTGTGTGTGTACAGAGCAGACTGTGCCTTTTTCATGATCTAATCCATGAGATCTCACTTGGCAATAGGTCCATTCGGGATAATTATTTTAGGTTTTATTAAAAAAAAAGAAGGAAAAAAAAGTGAATTTATTCGTGTTTATTTTAGTTTAGATCTTCAACGATTAGTCAGTCGATAAAAAAATCATCTGCAAATACTTTAATGATGAAATAATAATGTCATTTTTCAAGCAAAAAACACCAAATATTCTCTGTTTTGGCTTTTCAAATGTGATAAATTTGCTGCTTTTCTTTGACATATGTGACTGTAAAAAATCGTTGAACTAAAATGTCCAAGTTAACAATTTTATAGACTAAATGATTAATCAAAAAATGTACAAATTAAATCAATGATGAAAATAGTGGTTAGTTGCAGCCCTATTCACACTTGAGAGGAAATGGGGGTTAATCTGATTAAAATATGTAATACAGAAACGGGAGTGAAAGTTTTATTTTTAACACACCTTCTGCATCGCAAATATTCTGTAGTTCAACTGTTTATTTTACATTTAAAGACAGACTGGTAAAAGATGCATAATCAGCTGCTCATTTACATATTCTTCCCATTATTCTCTTCATTTTCTTTTACCTAAAAGTGCATGCTGAGTTGTCTTTGCATACAGGGAACTACAGTGATCTTCTTCAAACTGGAAATGGAACAACTTTTAGATGCATGATGGGAACATAAAATCAGTTATTTGGGGCGGAAACTGTTAAAAATCAACAACAGTGAGCTGTATTCATGGCTAAATACAAAAAGGCATAAAACTGATCTACACACACTGTATTTACCTTGGAAGTCTGAAACAATCTCCACAACGTCATCGTACACCATCAGAGAAGCAGCTCTCTCAGGTAGCAGGTCCAAGCTGATGGAGGAAAATACTGGAACAGAAACAAAACCACATAGTGTGCACCGTCAGTGCATTAACTGCCAGATTAAATGTACAATCTACAATCAAGATAGGAAACAAGCTGCAATTTACCTGCCCACTTACTGATGACTATCAGACATAATAATTCATCAAACCAGCTTTATACATTTTTAATAGTCCTGCTTTTATCCTGTCGGTGGTGCAGGACAGAAGTCTGACCCAGCAAACTGCACTTCTTTCCCTCTTCCTTCCTTCCTTTCACTCCTCTATTGTTCAGAGCTGGTAAGCGTGATAATCCAATTGGCCGCCATTCCGTTGGCTCATAATAACCCCACAGTCCACCTCCCCGCTGCCACACACTCATACTAACACACACATACACACACACACACACACACACACACACTGTACTGCAGCCTCTTGGGAGGTATTCTGAAAGTGTGTGTGTTTGTGAAAGGGAAGCTTAAGCAGCACCCTTGCTGGGTTTTGGCATCTACTGTAATAAATTAGTAATGGAGCACTCCACTCATCATTAGCTCACACACCTGGCACAAACTCACACACACACACACACACTCTCAACTGGCAGCACACATTGAAATCAATAACCTGCAAACACTTATTTAAGCCAACAATCCCCCTTTTAAAGGTCTTTTTTTGCTTACACATATACAGTAAACACACCTACCAGGTAATCTGGAGGGTGTCCAGGGTACGGAGTTTGGCACATATCCCTGTTTGGTTGCGGTGACAACCAACAGCGTCCCAAGGCGGTAGGGAAAGCGCAGGTAGGTGTTGCCATCAGCCAGTGAGGTTTCTGTGATTACAGAAGTGTGGTTGGCGAAGAGCTGTATGGTGGCTCCTCCCAGGGGCTGGTGAGTGCTGGCATCGCTCAGGTGAACCCTCAGAGTCACATCTGTGAACAAACAGAGTGTTTATTTAACTGTGTGCATCTTTGTGTCAGTGTGAAGAGACAAAAAAAACTGCAGAAACGGTCCAGACAACCATGACAGGAAGTGATATACAGACATAAAACACAATGGTATTATAAACATAGTTGAGTTAAACTCCACTTGTCTGACATTACTGTCTTTCAGAGGCTGTAGTGGTCAGTTTAGAGCTGTGAAGAATGAAGATACTGGTGTCATATAAAACTAGACAACCTAAGACATCCGTTGGTACCAACCATGTCATGCTAGCTTGTTGGGAAGGGGGCTAAATAACGCTCCAAGGTTCCTCCACCTCCAGATATCTGAATGAAAATGTGTTCTGTGGTTACCCACAAGTCTGCCCTTTGCAAACAAGCCCATTTTATGCTAATCCCATGCAGTGTTGGGCAAAAAGTATGCTGTTTCTTTGCATGCAGTACAAATGTGTTATTTTCGCCTATTCTAAAAATGGTATTGCATAAATTGGGCATGACTGGAAAGCTCTTGTGGATTCAATGAGGCCAACTGTATACACGTGTGATGATAATAGTCCCCATAGTAGCCATTTCATTGTATTGAGACCATTTTTTTTTTTAAAACTTGGCCTCACTGTATAAAATGACCTATTGTAACCTTTTAGGATAATAACAACCACAAACTAGAGGCCGAGAACATTCAGAGGATGTTTGGCTTGGTATACTGACAATAACGGGGTTTCTGAGCAATTTCCAGAACAGACGTGCTCGACATCCAGCCGCCCAAAAATGCAATTCTTTCAGAAATCTCTAAAATGTCGGTTTTGATTTTTGATATCAAATTGTGTCTTAATGTGGTATTTTGGAGGGACCATTTTTATCAATTTTCCAGTGGACAAAAATGATTAAATTTGGCACCAAATCTGTTTAACAAATCAACCCAAAAATTGCTGCAACAACTTATGAGACATAATAGATCATGGGGACACTCATCATAATGTTCTAAGCCCTTATACACTCTAAAGCTTTCAAAATCTGAATAGGTGCCTAATCAAAACAATGTGTATTACAGATTTATGACAAGAAACACTTGACACATGGTGCTGAGCAGATTAATTTGAAGATTAATTTGAGTATCAAATTAATCTTCAGGTTCCCAGCTTTCAGCTTGATTTAGACCACTTCAATGTGTCATAGACTATTGACCTGGAATATCCCCCTAACGATCCCCTGACCCCACCAAAAAAAAAAAAGACAAAAATGGATCTACAATAGGGTGGGAGGGGGTAGAGGAGGTTAAAAAGAAGTCATCTCTTTAACTGGGCTTTGTTTCAGTGCCAAGCCCTTTGCCTCCGATCCACGGAGACAGCATTCCACGTCCCGGACAATCACAAAGGGACAGCCGTCTGACCATTTCCTGGACTCTTGCCAATGGTACTTCCCCTCCAAAACAATGGACCATTTCCCTCTCTCAAAGAAGCCTTGGACCAGCGAGGAAAAACAACTTGATATATAAACACCTTCTGTAATGGAGATGAGGGATATGAAAATTGCCTGTTGATTGAAGAAGGTTCACACTAAAGAGGTCTACAGACTACGCAATAACAACAATCTTACAAGGTCACTGCGTGTCACACCAAGAGATGGATCAAATCAAATCTTCTGTCTCACTCAGACTCTACAATATCAGTTTTGAGGTGCATCAGATTGTGATGAATGTCTGGTGAATCGAAGGACTGTGATGCAAGTAGTGAAAATAAATAATGAAAATCCCGTCCATCTGCACCACTCTCATGTTTTGAAAATGAAACAAAGTGATAAACAAGCTTTAGCCATAACGCTGACACTTACATGCATCAAAAAAAAAGTGGAGTGTGTGTAACCACGAGAAGAAGGAAACATGAAATGTAGAGTTTGAGGTAAATAAAGACAATGCTGCAAAGATCAGGCGATCAACAGAAAGTTCAGTGCCAATTATTTTGATAATCATTTCTTTTTAGTCATTTTGAAGTGAAAAAAGTCAATCTTCCGGTTCCAGCCTCACAAATTAATAAAATGCAAAACAAATTTATAGTTTTTGGTTTGTTTGGTTTCGGTATTCTACGATAGTAAACTGATGATCTTTGGACTGTTGGTCGGGACAAAACAAGACATTTGAGGATCTTGGGCTTTTGGGAAACAGTGATTGACATTTTTCACAATCTTCTGATATTTCATCAACCAAATCAAGAAAATGATCAACAGATAATTGATAGTAAAAATAACTGTTAGTTGCAGCCATATGTAAATGTTTTAGCAGTAGAGTTACTCTAATAGTTTGCTGGTGTATTCTGCATCATTTCATGTAATTTTCTCATTAGTTGCTTTGTAAACGTGGGTCACATTGTGGGATTTTGGTCCGAAATTTCTGACACTGCAAGTTTTGAGGCACCGAAGCTCTAAATTGGCAGTGTCAGTGGACGAGGCTCGTGGTGGCTTTTAAAAGACCACTAAAGATACATTTCTCTCACTATTATCAACTTTTTAATCACAACATCGCACAGTATAAAAGGGGCCTACATAGACATTTAAGAAACTTCCACACAACTGGATAACAAAACAATATATTCAAAACAAGCGAGGTGCACACACACACAGACACACAGATTAGTGGCTGTGCAGACTTTAATATAGTTTGTACAGAAACAAGTAGCTCAAACATACTTAGTTCCTACATGTCACAAGCTGTACAACAAACAAAAGGTCAACATCATATCCCAAAAAACACTGTAATTTCATAACCGCACAAGTCCACACTGCCCTTCTGTATTTGGAAAGTCTTTTTCCACTCATGACAATGCGGCCCCTGTTTGATCGCTGTTTGCTGTTTGACCTGTGATGACCTTTCAATTAAAGCTGAAAGGGTTTCCCTCTCCTTCTCCCCTTGACCTGAACATGCCCACCTCCCCCTCACTCATACTCACTGCAACCGAATTTTGTCGTAACTCTTTCTTGTAACCCCGCCCTCCGTGACACACACACACACATGCTAACATATACATACCCCTGGCTAGACAAATCCCCCTCCCCCCACTCAGGGATCATGCGGTCAACAAGAAACCACTGACAATCTGGTAAGAGTTCAGCGTAAGTGCAGACTCCACCTAAAAAAAAAAAAGAAAAACAGAGCTGCACACCACCAAATAACACCTTTGCAGAGATGTGGTGCTTCTGTGTGCGGCGAGGTTTGGCAGAGCAAACGTGTCAATCTCAAACCAAACACATCATTACTCCGTGTGTGTGTATATGTGTGTGTGTGAAGATCTGCTCTGCTGCCACTTCCTGACCCTTCACTCCATTCCTCCCTTTATTACATTTGTACTGTCACAGCAGAGGATTGCAAAACAAAAAAGGGCTGGATTTCCCCTTGACAGAAACTCAACACAGCCTCTAAGATTTGCAGTGTGTGTGTGTGTGCGTTGGAGGGATCATGACCTCACTTCCTGTCCCACTCCCAGCGATGTGTTGTTAGGGGGTACCAGCTGTGCTCGCTTTAAAAGAACTCCCCTGGGAGAGCCTAAGACGAACATGCAAGCACACACACACATACACACAGAAATGCACCAACAGTCCCCTCCCAATCCTCATCCAATAAATCAGCCGCACGGTGACATCATTGTTAAACAAGCTAGGAGTCTCCTAGAAGATGAAGAAATGACCATAAACCGGTGCCTCCGTATCTACTTCTCGCTATGCTGACTCCTTATCTGCGTGTATTTGAGCACCAGATGGAGAATTAAGGACATCAAAGAGAATTTCGCCTGACCAATGCTGCGATCTCAGACCAATTATCCCAGGCAACAGCAGCCAAAGCAGCAGGGTGGTTGTGTGTGTGTGTGTGTGTGTGTGTGTGTGAGATTGCGACCAGAGAGAGAGATGAACCCAAGAGGAGAAAACAAGACAGAGTGTTTGTTGCATGTTTTTATGGCCCTCTACAGCTCGATCGGAGGTGTGTTGTCTTGTATTAATCAGGAGTTTCAGGGGAGGGAAGCATTTCTGCACCGTGGTAGCGAGGTGTTATAAACTGGAAATGCATGGTATGGTCGGCCTCCACTGGGTGTGTTGAGGGGGGGTTTGGTGTTCTTCCAAACGGAGGGGAGGGGGGGAGCAGATGCTTTCTGTGGGAAGCCTGCAACCGGTTTTGTAGATGCGGGCAGGCTAGCGCTCGCTGCTCATTAGGGTCAGTGGCTCATCATACATTACTGGAGTGATGTTAGTATGATTTATAATGATGTTAAAATAGACAAACGCAGACAGTTTTTCACATTTGTGAAGCTGCAACAGGCGAACAGTTATTTTTTAAATGTCAGTCAGTTAGGTGTGTGCCATGTCATATTTTTAATGTAAATAATAATATCATGATATTAACAATTTTGGGACCTGCTGACTTGTTTGTGTCATGACTATGTACAGCAACAACAAGAACTGCTTGAAAGTAGAGAAGAGACGATCAACTGAGTAGTCAGTGGATCAAGAAAATATGACTAAGCATTTATTTGGATAATCAGCTTTTTTTTGGAGGGGGGGCAAAATTTTTAAAGCAAAAATGATAAATATCTTCCAGTTCCAGTTTCTCAGTTGTAAGAAATTGTTGTAAGTAATTTACTGTTTTCTTCATGTGATTTTAACATTAATATCTTTGGGTTTTGAACTGTTGGTTAAACAAAATAAGACATTGGGCCTCAGGAGAATATGATGAGCATAACTGATAACTTACTTAAGACATTTTATAGACCAAACAATTGACAGACCAATTGAGAAACAGGTTATAATAACAGTTTGTGAAAAAAATAGTTAGTTGCATTAGCAGCACTGCTACTGGCTATGCTGTCAGGGAGTGTGTTTCAAAAATGGAGTGACCACTTCGGTAGTGTGGAGCTAGTCTGGTTATAAAAAAGGTCAGATTTTCAACAAATCATGGTCATATTTAGGTATTGTAAGAAGACAGACACAGCAGAGTGAATATATTACACTGGAGCAGCCAGTAAATGCCAAATTTGTCTTAATAAAAAAGTAAACTGATGATAAAATTCAAGTTCAAAGTATTTTTTGTATCCAGTGACATTGTGTTTAATATAATAGCAATACCCTGCAGCATGCGGTTGTCACCACGGTTGACCCTTGTGTGGAATAACAGGTTGATTTATCAAACATATCACATGATAACTACAAGAAACAAAGAAATGCAGTTTAGGATTCAAGTCTGGGAGAATAACACCATGCAAGTCGTTTTAACTTCAAGCACCAACAGACTGTTGTTTGTGTTTCTGGATGTAATAACTTGTTCAACCACAGCAAAAGAAAACACTGTTGTTGAAACTATTTGTGTACTGTACAGATAAATAACAAACATCTGATTTTCAGTGTTGTGAGTAGAGAAGTAGACCTTTTTTTAAAAAAGAAAAAAAAAAAGCTGTGGGATACTAAACAAAATGAGGATTACATGAGAAACAATATGAATCACCGACGAGGACAAGGGACTCAAAAAAACAGAAAGAAAGGCAAAGAATAACTCCTCAACATGTCCCGGCATGAAACACGCAGGTGCAGACGCAAATGAAAGGCATAGGTTAGGAAAATAAACAGCTACAGCTTTGACATTATAAGCAAAGTGAAGGACTATCAATAGGCTGCTGTGTTCCCTCATCTGGATTAAAAGCAAGATTAGAGAGCGACAGTCAATCCCATTAACTCAGCAGGAGACACGTCAGCAGGTTTCCACTCTTAAACTGGAGAATAAACACGTTCTCTTCATCTTACTTCAATAGATATTTCACTCTACACATGACGCAGATGTTATAGGTTGTGACTCTTGAGTGAGGACCTGGTTGACCTTCTTTCCTGAATGTTTTTCTCAGGACCTGGTGTATCCTCTTCAAAGTGGGCCTCTGTTAGCGCTCACACCAGCATCTCATGATTATAATCAAGCTTGGCTAGCTGGTGACAATATGATTTGACTCGTCTACTTCCTGGCAGCCCCTCTGTCCAGCTCCGGCGAATGTTTGTCTGTTGGAGATGTGATGCCATGCCTATTATGGGCAGCAGTAATGTGAGTGAGATCTATATCTGCGGGCAGATTGTCTGGCTCCACTCATCCATGTTGTCTGCTGGACAGACCAGGAGAAATCCTCGGTATCGACCTGAACACACCCCCGGAGGGACAAGTGAAGGTCAATCTGAGGCAAAGTGAACAACTCAGAAAGAGAAAGAGAAAGAGAGAGAGAGAGAGAGAGAGAGAGAGAGAGAGAGAGAGAGAGAGAGAGAGAGAGAGAGAGGCCAAAACAAGACTTCAAAGCGTCACAATCTCCTGAGTTATCAAGGCAGTTATATATCTCGATCTTTCACTTAAACAGAGCTTGTTGTGTTGTTTTCATGAGGCAGAAAAAAAAACACCTGATGACGAGCTTTAAAGCAGAACTACTTCAAAAACTCCCTGGGTGGACTGAACCGATCATAAAATTACAAAAACATCAGGAACTGATTGAGTGAGAGAGGGGGGAAAAAGTCAGCGTTGCAGTGCTTTTTTTTTTTCAAACTCCTGACTTGATTTACAGGCGAGAGTTACTGTACGTTTACATTCGTACTTCTACTGTAAACACAGTCGCAGCGATGAGGACCTAATGTAGGCCAGCCAAAAACTGCACGCGAGCACAGGGGCGACTGAGACGCAAGTGCACGCAAGTGAGAGATAACAGAGATGGATCAAACAAATGGCAGCTACTATGACAGGGCAGCTTTGAAGTGAGTGACTGAATTAAATGTCATCAGATTATTGTGACTCATGCTTCCTTCAAACATTGCAAGACCATGGTGCGGCGGCGCACGGGATTCCCTGTGTCAAAGCTCTCCGGGCTAAAAGTTTGGTGTATGGATTTGACTGAGGGGAAAATGAGTGTAGTCACCCGCCACATCCGTCTCATAGTAGCTGCTGATTCTGCTCTCTGCAGACAAAATACTCTTCACCCTCAAGAAAAACTTTTGTATATAATTTGTCATTGCATCTGTCTTTTCTCTTAAAATTATTGCTAACTATTTTTGTCTCTAATACCAGGAAACACTTGACATTTTTTGCTTTAAAAACAAAAACTTAAATAATTAATCAATTTAGTACCTTCTGCTGTTGTTTTTTCATGCTTCATTTTATGTACAGTAGATCCTCAGTCTATACAGTGTTCTACTTTTTTTAAATTGCATGGTATCAATAAAGTTTACCTTATCATACTTAAGTACTTCAGAGTTTAGCAGAAACAATAATTTAATCGATCAATCAATGGAAAATGTATTGGAAACAATTCAGTTCCCTTGTTTGAAATGACCAAAATTCACTGATTTCTGCTTTTCAAATATGAATTTTTGCTGGTTTCCTTCCATAAAAGTACACAGACTACCTTTATGTTAACTAATGATTGGACAAAACAACTAGAGCTGCAACTAACAATCATTTTCATTATCAATTAATCTATCGATTACTTTCTTGATTCATCTATTAGTTGTCTGATCCAGAAAATGTCAGAAAATGTCAATCACTGTTTCTCAAAACCCAAGGTGACAAGCTGAAAGCAGAGGATTTTCATTTTTTTTTCTTAAAAAAAAAAAAAAACTCAAAACAATTAATTAATTGTCAAAATAGTTGGCAAATAATTTAATAGTTGGCAACTAATCAATTATTCCTTCCAACTGAAAAAGACATCATCTGCTTGAACCAAGACTCTCAGAACAAAAATTTAAAATGTTCAAAAAGACTTCTGAACTTCTGAACACTATGAAAGGCTGAAGTGTAGATTTGACCCCAACTTCCCATACACATGCAAAGAGAGAAAAAAGCTTTTCCTTTGCAGCTCTGATCTGACAGGGTTTCTGCAAGTTAAATTTAACACTTTACCAACATTTTAATGCCACATGCAATTCAATAACCTTTTCAATTTATAATAACCATTAGTGAATTTCACATGTTTTGTCAGTATATAACAATCATTCCCAAAAACATAATAAATAACTCATTAATCATGACCTGGTTGTGGAAAAGCAGCAGACAAAGAAGAGATGAATGGATGGACAGTAGGGCTGGGCGATATGGACAAAATCAGATATGTCAATATTTTTGACTCAATACCTCAATATCAATACTGCGACAATATTGTAGGGATGACTATTAGTGCTTTCACAAAATATTTACACCATGAGATTTTTGGTAATCATCAGTAATGTGGATATAATGACTAAGCGGTTAAAAGCAAATAACAGCTACAACAGTCTGGTAAGTTCATACAAATACATCACTTTACTGTAATGCAGCCTTTAAAACCTTACTTATGTTATATCACGATATTACAATATCCAAAACCTAAACCTTTATCTAGTCTCATATCAGGATATTGATATAATATTGATATGTTGCCCAGCCCTACAGGCAGATTAAATTAAGGTCAGAGGTTTGGAACAACACAATTGGGGATTTTCCAGCCATGTTTTGCTTGTTTTGCTTAAATTAAATTTAAAAAAGACATTTAATTACTAACATTTTGCCATTTGCATGCTAGAAAAAACATTCAAGATCTTCATGCATGAAATTTAAGACTTTTGAATACCATCTAAGGCCTTTTTTTAAATAGAAGAAACCTAAATCGTTGCATTTTAAGACTTTTCAACACCTGCAGATACCCCAGTTTGACAAATCCCAGCAGCTGGACCACTGACTGTAATAAGCTGGACTGACTCCTCGGCTAAATTATTGTGCACAATAAGGACATGTTTTCAGTTACTAAGTTACCACTAACAACATATTTTCCATTGATGTATATATAAAAAAGCTCCAGCAGTTTGAAGTATGGGGGGTGGGGGTGGATGCTTGTTTAAAAATGTGGTTTAAGTGAAGAAAATGAAAACCAGATTTAGGAGGTTTTACAAAACATTTGAGAAACGTTGAAGTTAACCTGCTAACGGTGAGCTAGCTTAACTTTAGGTCACATCAGCATCCGAGCAGGCTAACTTAGCGGCACCGTTAGCCATCAAAACAGCCCCCCGCTCGTCGTCCTCCAGGACCGGGTACAAAGCTAAAACCTTTAATGTACTTTACCTTCGGTGGCTGTGTCCTCCGGTAGTGTTTTGGTGTCAGCTTTGGAGGAAAGGTATCCGAGGAGAAGAAGGAAGAGTAATACAATCCTGCTCCGGTCCACAGCCCGCATCATTGCAGATGTGTGTTATCAACGCAAACGGTTACCAAAAAAAAAAAATCAAAGTAGCAGCCAAATCTTACGCCGTTATAAACTCACTGAGCGGCCACATCAGCGTACACTCGGTTTATTCCGCAAAGGAGGCGACACTGCATGTTTAGCAGCATCAGCATTCCTGTTTTTTTGCCCGTAAAGCTGTGTTTCCTCTGTCCCGTTGTGCATCCCCAGCCCTTTTTGCCGCTCGGTCGGGGTTTTTTTTTTCTTTTTTTTTCATCGACGGGCCGGGGTCAGGGAGGAAGACGGCCCCATTCCTCTGAGCCGCATGCCCCAGAAGAACAGCACCAACAGGCGGCTTCTTCCACACGCAGCACCGCTGACATCTGCGGAGTTCCAACTCCACCTGCCGGACCCTCATACATATTACCTCATGAGTTAAAGGACGAGTTCACAATTTTTCAAGTTTTAATTTAAAACAGTCAGTCAAATGAACACTGGCACAGGTTTTCTAGTTACAATCATTCCTGCTGTTATTATTGGCCATTAGATTCATAATTCAGGACATGGAGGGGTCCGTGCTAACTCTAAGTCTGGATAACTGGATGTAGTTTCCTGGACTCAAAGTGAAGGACTGGATGCGAGACAAACGCAGGTCTGTCTCACATACTGTACCTACTGTTAATGTGTGTTAAATATACAACAGATTTACAATAAACATGACACATATGAAGGACTTTGATTCTTGATTAATAACCTGTTTTCCTTTTTTTTTCAGAGAAGATCATGAACATAAAATTGTTTTATATTTTATTGTTTTATGTTAAGTTACTAACTGCTGACTACCTGAACTTAAAAGTTATTAATTGACTAAAAACCTGTTTTATAATTTTAGTTTTATCTACTATACCTGTAGTTTAGACTGTACTCACATCATCAAAGTCTCGGTGATATTTGGCTGCAAACAGTAGGACATTATTAAGTCATTAAATGATCAGTTTCCAGTTCAGACCTGCTAAACCCTCCAGTATGCCACTGGAGGGTGAAATATGTCCTATGCTAACAAAAGGGTTTTGTTAGCATAACTTAGCAGCCACAGAAGAAATTTTTGATTATTTTGATTTCACTAAGTGGCCTGAAGTTCTTTCTCATTACGCCAGGTGTTTATTTATTTTTTCCATTGAAACTAGTTGATAAAATCAGTTAAAACTCACTTTATTTTACTTATCAATGTGTCTTTCACTAATTGATATTGTTATTTAGTTATATTTTTGATTTGTTTGTTAACAATTTACTACATTTTGTCTTCTGTTACAAAATGTCACAAAAATCACAACACTGATATTATTCATCATATGACTGTAATCATTATTGCATTTTAAATAATTCTGCAATGGCCCTTCCCTCAAAGATTACACAAATAGCAACAAAAAATGTGACTTAAATTGTTTGAGTCAAATTATCAGTACCGTAAATAAAGATGAGGTTGTCTGACTTTACATTGAGTAAATCCTTTATTCATATAAGTCAAAGTGATGATTGTGAACATATTTCATTGTGGTGCTCACACTTTTAAAATTAAGTTTAAAACAATTTAATCTAATGTTATGGCTCATGAACCCAAGTGCAGAACACTGAGGCAGGAGGAAGAGATGCTGAGCTGGTAGCTTGGAGACTGTGGCTGAGGCTTGGGCATTAAGTTGGGCCGAGCAGGGCAAAGGGGACGCTGAGGGGAGCCAGGCGGCGTGATATCCAGAGAGCAGGGAACTGTACTGAGCTGATGAGGAAGACAGACAAGACAGGAGGTCTGGAGACAGGGGACGGAGTCAGGCAGAGGAACACCGTGGGCAGAGGCAAACAGGTATTAGATGAATGCAGATACTGGCAGGGCAGTAATAAGACTCAAAGGCTAGAGGAGTGACTGTCTGTATGGTGACGAGGTGGAGCCTGAACCAGGTATTTATGCAGGACTAATCATGATGAATGTCAGCTGGTTGCCTGCACACCTGTCTGCACTCCTGTTATTAAACACAGACACACAAGGGGGGTGGCGGCTGCAGGCTTGGTGGAGGAGGAGGCAGAAGTGGAGGGCATGGCATCTAATGTTTATTAGCAAAATGCAACACAGCATTTTTTTTTTTTTTACATATTTTACAAGATAAGTCAAAATGTCATTTAACAGACACTGCTCTCCTTGATATGGACAGATTAAAACTCCCATAGACCCCTAGGTGTTAAACTTCCAGGGGCCCCTCTCTATAACATTATAGTTTGTTTCATTTGTTTATTTATCAGCCAAACAACCTGGATGTTTTCACTCACTTGACAACATATAAAACATCTGTGTGCTTTTTTTTGTTAGATATCTTTATTGGTCTTTAACTTTAGATGGACAAACACTATATATGCTGTACTGTGCAAGTTTTAGGTACTTGAAATGTTTCGATTCTTATCTATTGTGCATAACTATCAGGGAGGCGTCTGATATTCTGCAGCATGACAATGAACATACAGCCAGAGTCAAGAAGAACAAATACCCTACTTAATGCAGAAACTCACTCTTAATGCAGATAAGACCAAACTTATGTTGTTTACCAACTCTAGGAATAAGCCACAAAATAGTGGTCATTCTTGAGGGAAGTGATATATGATAAAGCTATATGTTCTATAAAGTCCTATAAATATCTGGGCATTTTGATTGATGACTCCTTTACTTTTAAGCCACATGTGCAGTACCTGGTGAAAAAAACTGAAGCTAAAACTGGTATTTAGGTGCTGCTCAAGATATTGATCACCTTTCCTACCCTGTTAATCATCTCACGATCCCATGACCATGTACATCAAGTACCGCATTGGAAATTAAGTCTTGGTCATCCTCTTCATTTTATAGTCATGTGTGACTGATTTTCCTCCTTCTCAGTGTGTCGAATAAACTAAATGATGTCAGAAAGTCATGACGGAAAATGCACCAAACCGTTCAAAAACAAAGCCAACAGGGTAAAAAAAATGTACTATGTGATAAACATCATCGTGGTTTTTCCCACAATCTCAGTTTCCTTATACTGAACAATTGTTGGCAGGTACGAAAGCTTTATTTATGTTTTTTTCTCTACAGGTGAAAGATTAGATAATTAGCTGCAAAACAGGTTAGGTTGCTGTCCTCATTATGATAATAAGGAAGCTGTGATAGACTGTGATCAAGCTCTACACAGGTACAAAAATATTTATTTAGTTTTATATCAATCTAAATCTTTTGCTAACTCATGGGTATACTGGTACAGTTTTACAGACTATTCACCAGGGACCCAAAAGAGTTTTTGCACGCGATTCAGTCATGTGATTGAGTGAGTGTGAATTTCCTCATTGGCAACGGGGATAAAGAAAGATAAAACATGTTCAGTCTGTTCTTTCAGAGAAGAGAACATGAAGATCTACAGCTCAGACATGAAGAGCTCTGCTGTCATAATCCTGATGCTCAACACCTGTGCCTTTTCACAAAGTAAGAATGAACTTTATATTTTCTTCTCCTTTGTTCTAGTCTAGATTAATTGTAAAAGTTCATAGTAAAAATATAGTTTAGCCTTGATCATTTTGAGTTTCTGTACATATAGAATATAAATGCCTGAAAGAAAACAAAACACATGAAAGTATTGTATTCATTTCTGTACATATTTATAAATGTCTTTATTTCCATCGCATTGTTTTTCAGTTCTGCATGAACTTCTTTATGTTGCGGGCTGCTTCGTGAATGGCACTGTAGAGGTACAGTTTGAGTTTGATGCTGAGGAGATGTTATATGCGGATTTCCAAACAGACGAGATTGTTTACACTGTGCCAACATTTCTTGCTCCTGATCCAAGTCAAGCCCTTGTGGGTTTGTGTGAACTTAAAGATTCTTTGATAAACAAAAACCTGTGTTTATCACTTATAAAACTCTATGCAGCAGAGGAGAAAAATCCACCAGAAGAAAAAGGTAAAGGATATTCAACATTCATCTCTGTTGTGATGTAATTGATGAAATGTTGCTGAAGGTTTTTATTTGTCTTTTGACCCACCAAAGACGCAGCTGAGAGCATCCTGTACCCCTCTGAAGACATTGAGCTGGGTGTTGAAAACAGTCTTGTCTGCTTTGTGAATCATTTCTACCCACCTAACATCAATGTCAAATGGACCAAAAATGGCCGTCAGGTGTCAGAGGGGGTGTTGCTGAGTCGATATTATCCCAATAATGATCGAACCTTCCATCAGTTCTCAACCCTCACATTCACACCAGAGGAGGGAGACATTTACAGCTGCACAGTGGAGCACACGGCCCTGGAGACACCAAGAACAAGGATCTGGGGTGATTGTTTTATCTTGAAAAGACATAAAATAAATTAAAATAATTGAATTGTGTCTTGTGTCTGTAATGATGCATATGCTGTTTAACTTTTTCCACAGAACCTGATATGAGTCATCCCAGTCTTGGACCAGATGTTTTCTGTGGAGTAGGTCTGACTCTGGGCTTGTTTGGTGTTGCAACTGGAATATTCTTTATTGCCAAAGGACACCATGGGCAGTAATTCAAGATTACAGTTACAGTTTCCTGCTAGCCCACAGCAGAGCAACAACAGAAAGGATGAAGATATATCTGTTGCTGAATATGGTCAACATTGCAACTGAACACTGTATTGCATCAAATCATTTTTAATGCACTGTACACAAACACTATGATTTTGCAGTGCAACACAAATATGCACAGTTTATAATCTTCTTAACCTTTATTTTACTCATAAGAGGATATATTATGGAAAGCAAGAGAGATATAAGAGATACACTTACAAACTGGTTCAGTCAATACACTAAAAACAAAAAGACAATTTTACAGCTGGGTCTCAACTTGCCTCTTTCATGTGAACATTCCCTTGTTACTTACCGCAATGTACATACACATGCTGAATAAAATTCATCTTTAAAGTCTACTCAGAAATGTATTTTACTTAATGTTGCTTCACTTAGATGTTGACTGAGAACAGACTATACAGTGAAGTAGGAGACATCTTGTGTCCAACAGTTAAATGTTTGAAATGAAAAATATTTGCATATTCATTGATTTTGGATTTTTCAAAGAGGGGGCAGAAATAGATGTAATTTGAAGAATTTCTAACCAGGTAATTGAAACTCTGAGTAACAGTTGTCTTTCTTTATGTTGTTACTTGCAGCCTTAATATGCAGGAGACCCTGCTTAACAGATTTACTGTTTCATGTTTATGACAATAGCAATTTATGTTTCTAGTCTCAATGGCAAAGGTTCCTGGGTTGGCAATGTCATGCTGTCAGTATGACATTTGCACTTTAAGTTATATTTGTCAAAAGCGTGCGTGGAAGCAGGACCCAGGCGCAGAGGTATCGTGAATTGCAAAAATCCTTTATTTCAAGTCCAAAAGGCAAGGCAAGGCAAGGACTGTGACTATGACATGACTAGTACCAAAAATGAACCGACCAGGACAGATCAGAAAACCAGGGATTAAATACACAGACAGAACTGACGAGGGAATGGGGAACAGGTGAGGGGAACAGGTGGAGACACTTGGGGTAATTACACAGACACATGAGGAAGGGCAAGTGACCAGAGACAAGGAGGGATAATTTTCAAAATAAAACAGGAAGTGACGAGACAACATGGAGACAGGACAAAAACCCCAACTAAAACTCACCACGGCGTGACAGAACCCCCCCCTCAAGGGACGAATCCCAGACGTCCCTAGAAACATTCACACAAGGTGGGGAGTAACCACTCTGGGGGCCGGGCGGGAGGCCGGCGGCGGAGGCGGACACCCTCCGGGGGCCGGGCGGGAGGCCGGCGGCGGAGGCGGACACCCTCCGGGGGCCGGGCGGGAGGCCGGCGGCGGAGGCGGACACCCTCCGGGGGCCGGGCGGGAGGCCGTCTGTGTGGCCTGGGGACAGACACGGAGTCCGGCTGTGGCTTGGGCTTGGCCTGAGGCATGGACGTGGGGTCCGGCTGTGGCTTGGGCTTGGCCTGAGGCATGGACGTGGGGTCCGGCTGTGGCTTGGGCTTGGCCTGAGGCATGGACGTGGGGTCCGGCTGTGGCTTGGGCTTGGCCTGAGGCATGGACGTGGGGTCCGGCTGTGGCTTGGGCTTGGCCTGAGGCATGGACGTGGGGTCCGGCTGTGGCTTGGGCTTGGCCTGAGGCATGGACGTGGGGTCCGGCTGTGGCTTGGGCTTGGCCTGAGGCATGGACGTGGGGTCCGGCTGTGGCTTGGGCTTGGCCTGAGGCATGGACGTGGGGTCCGGCTGTGGCTTGGGCTTGGCCTGTGGCATGGACGTGGGGTCCGGCTTGGGCTCTGGCTGTGGCATGGACGTGGGGTCCGGCTTGGGCTCTGGCTGTGGCATGGACGTGGGGTCCGGCTTGGGCTCTGGCTGTGGCATGGACGTGGGGTCCGGCTTGGGCTCTGGCTGTGGCATGGACGTGGGGTGCGGCTTGGGCTCTGGCTGTGGCATGGACGTGGGGTCCGGCTTGGGCTCTGGCTGTGGCATGGACGTGGGGTCCGGCTTGGGCTCTGGCTGTGGCATGGACGTGGGGTCCGGCTTGGGCTCTGGCTGTGGCATGGACGTGGGGTCCGGCTTGGGCTCTGGCATGGGGTCCGGCTTGGCCTGTGGCTTGAGCCGATGAACTTGCAGCCGCTGCAGCTGCTCAGCAAACTGAGCCAGCTGTGTGGTTAAGGCAAGCCTGAAGTCTTGCTGGCCACGAGCAAGGTCCCGGACTCCCTGGCTCAGCACAGCCAACTGCTCCTCCCGATGGGCGAGGATTGCTTCCCGTGCCCAAAGAGCTGAGAACATCAGCTCCGACTGTGTAGCCTCCCTGCGGCCCACCTCTGCTGGGTCCCTATGTGGTCGGTTCATTCTGTCATGAATGTGCGTGGAAGCAGGACCCAGGCGCAGAGGTATCGTGAATTGCAAAAATCCTTTATTTCAAGTCCAAAAGGCAAGGCAAGGCAAGGACTGTGACTATGACATGACTAGTACCAAAAATGAACCGACCAGGACAGATCAGAAAACCAGGGATTAAATACACAGACAGAACTGACGAGGGAATGGGGAACAGGTGAGGGGAACAGGTGGAGACACTTGGGGTAATTACACAGACACATGAGGAAGGGCAAGTGACCAGAGACAAGGAGGGATAATTTTCAAAATAAAACAGGAAGTGACGAGACAACATGGAGACAGGACAAAAACCCCAACTAAAACTCACCACGGCGTGACAATATTTATGTAATTCTGAGACAGTTTGATTTATGACCGTTTATATATGAAGAGGAACATGCAGTCTCATTTGCATTTGGGAATACGTGCTTCCCTCCACCTAAAAGTACCTTCATGACATACCTCAATAAGGAAACTACAGGTCTGTGCAGATTCTGTCATATTTATTGGAAATAATAAGAGCTAGTTGATGCAGAAGAGGAACACTTTCATAGAGAAGCATTTTGCAGATGAATGAACATAACATTTCTGTCTTTCTGTAAGTACTTTGTCCTTACAGGATGATGTGGAACCTTTATTTACTTTTTTGCTTTCTATTTTCCATTATATACTTGATGAAAATATGAAAGCATATTTATTTGAATAAATCTGTGAAAGAACATAGAACAGCACTTAGTTTGCTCTTCAGAAAGCATTATAAATAAACAAATCAGTAAATATTTTTATTTTACTGTGCAGTGGATGATTCATTAAAAATTTCTGCAGCCTGCATTGCGTCAAGAGCAGGTGGACTCGTAGATTCTTGGTGTTTCGCCCTCTGATCCAAAAGGCGAGCCGGTATTAAACCACTTCAGGGTCATTGAGGTCACATATGGTCTGTTTGTTGTTTTGTCTGTTGTTGTTGTTGTCAGTCGTTAGAGTCCAGGCTAAACACTTCGTATATATCATGACCTGGATGACAGAATCTTCACGGACATGAATAATGTGACAATTAACAAGAGGAGCCTCATCAGTTAGGTGTAATGTTAAATTTTGGCAACATTTGACTCACTTTTAAATAAGATTTATGGCCAAATCAGTAGATATGATGGGAAAATTTTAACTATGATGATGTTGTTATGAAACCAAAGATATCACTGCCAAATTCTGCAGAAATACAGCCAATGGTATATAAGTACACAGATTCAAGTACTGCACTTTTGAGGTACTTGTTGTTTACTTCTTACAACTAAACTTGTACTTGTATTCTATTTCCATTTTATGATACAATATACCTCTTTACTACCTTTCAGTGTGAAATAGTTTATTACAGTTAATTTAAAAGTAGTTGAAATAAGTTCTGTCTCGACCAACTATTAACATTTATAGGGGCCATTTTTCTTTTACCTTTAATGGTTGAAGTAATTTTTGGCGGATAATACTTTCCTACTTGTAATTTTACTTAAATAAAATTTGGAATGCAAGAATTTTAGTTGCAATGGAGTTTTAGACTGTGAAGATACATTGCTACTTTTTTATTGATTATTAAGGATCTGGGTACTTCTAACACCACAATTGTATGCAAAGAGAAAGGAAGTAGTCTTATGACATACAATAACAATGGAAGACATGCAGATGAGTGCACCTGATAAAGAAATATTCTGTTATACATATCTGTTTCTGAACTTCCTTGTTTTTCCAGCACAGATTCAGCTTTAACAAGTTTGTTTCATTTGGATCTCTCTCATTGACCTGACAACATGTCTCATGCTCTCAGCTTCTTTACTCTCCTCTCACTGTTGTTGTCATTTTTAAGAGTGGGTAAGTGATGTGAAAATAGAAACTGTAACTGTTTATTAGTGTTGCTGTTTAAAGAGACAAATGTTCACTTGCTGTAATATGAATGAAAAAGTAGTGCATATATAACAAAACAAAGAAGTGGCTGTTCTGATTTATAGCTTTAGAATCTGAAGTGTGAGAATAAATGAACAAGAAAATTCAACTATCCACATCAACTAATATCTGTTTGCATTTTTTTTTTTTTTGCAGATGCTCTCTATGGTCAAGTTTTGGTTCGTTGCCAGTTTAGTTCCCCTGATGGTCACGACGCTGTGTACCTGGAGCAATACTACTTTAACAAGATTTTGGTGTTCCAATACAACAGTACTTTAGGGAAAATGGTCGGCTACACAAAGAAAGCAAAAGAAAGGGCAGATGACTTCAACAGAAATTTAATATATATTAATGATGAGATACAGAGAACAGAGCGATGCAAAAGAATCTCCCGCCAAGTGTATGATGGCCTTCTGAACTCAGGTGATTTTGGTGGCTCCATAACAGAAATGGACTTGAAGCCAATGTATATCATAAATGGATCAATTATAAATGCATTAGGTAAAGATAAAGATGGGGTATTTTATGGCAAAATTTTGTGGTTATTTCTTCCAGTTGAGCCCAACGTCAAGCTGAGGTCAGTTGAGAGAGCGAGCAGCAAACATCCAGGCATGCTCGTCTGCAGCGCCTACGGCTTTTATCCCAAACAAATCAGAGTGACATGGCTGAGGAACGGAAAGAAGGTGACATCTGATGTGACGTCCACTGAGGAGCTGTCCAATGGGAATTGGCTCTACCAGAGCCACTCCTATCTGGAGTATACACCTGTAAATGGAGAGACGATCACCTGCATGGTGGAACATGCCAGCCTCATGGAGCCCAAGCTTTATGACTGGAGTAAGAGTGTGCACATGTGGAGTGAAGTAGGGTTGTAAATTTAAAAACAGCATAGAATGATATGTACTTCGTATGTATGTACAAAGAAAATTATATTAAATCTTCTCATACAACAGCCTAGAATAAAACTTTAACAGTAACTTCTAACTCCTTAGTATCTCAACGCTGCAACAACAATGGATAAAGGAATGATAGAAGAACTTCTGTCATATTAATGAATAGAGACATGATACAGAGTTTGTGGTAATTACTCTTTTCAGAGCCCGCGTCTGACTCAGGGATGAATAAGATTGCTGTTGGGATTGCAGGGCTGCTGCTGGGTCTGCTATTTTCAGCTGTTGGGCTGATTTACTACAAGAAGAAGTCTGCTGGTGAGAGATGAAATCAAATTAAGATAAAATGTGGAGGATATTCGTTCTTCCCTCTAATGATAGTGGCTTAGAGACATTGTAAAAAGATGAACAGACTCTTTTCAAAGCCTGTTTCTGTAATGTGTCTATATTTTCTTTTGTTTTTTCTAATTGTAGCGCGGGTGTTGGTGCCAACAACTGAGGTAGGCATTTACATATATATGTTTACAAATATTTTTCCATCAGTTTGTTTGAAATGTTCATAATGTGAAGTCATTAATCTGCCACAATAATCAATCTCTCCTACAGGTTTCTTATCCAGAGCAAACACTTTAAATCAGAGAAGCCTGCATGGAGTCATTGTGAATACTTTCCTGTTTCAAATCCACAGGAAAAGTCTGTTTTACATCTTTGTCTACATACATGCTCTAAATTGTATATGTTCATCATATATGACTATGGCATTGAGCCTGAAATCAATAAAACATAAATGTCAGTAAAACTAGAGAGGGCTGTGGTTTCCATCTGTACATCTCTACAATATCTAACATTTTGTGGCCTAAAATCTTTCCTCTATTTGACCTCATTGCCAGCCACAGCAGGTAACTGTTTTCAGTGAAATAGCTCTGATAAACTCACGGTACTCCACCTGCCCACCAGAGGGCAACATACATATATGAAGCATTTAGCAGCTAAAGAGCCAGATATTACCTTCAGGAGTTGGTGAAGACTAAAGCAGAGCGTTGATATTTTGTGATATTTAACAGTTACTAACTGTTCTATGCTTACAAATACCTCTATAATTGATGAGTGACAACCAATTTGATTTATCAATCAAATAAACATATTACAAGCAACATTAGACAGTTCTTGATTTATTTCATCACTACTAAGAGGTAGAAATGCTTAAAAGGTTTAAATGCTCTTTCTCTTATCTGATTCTACATCTTTTCTTGTTTTTGAACAATAATTTTACTCCATACCTCCTTAATTCTCTAATCACTTCCAAAAGTTGTGTTACTTTTTTCAGCCATTTTTGTCTGTAACTGAAGTAATCTAGTAGGTCGGCACTTTGTTCCTCTGTGGCCTTGCTTTTGTCTTTTTGTTGTATCTGTTTTGTTTGTCTTTCCACTTGTTTATTTGATTACACCATGAGGAACCTATGCAGTAGTTTCCATTCCTTCATCAGTAAACCTACAGCTGTGACCCTTTGTCTAATGTAAATGTATGAATGTATGGCACACATAAATAAACCAACCACAACTGTCATTATCAATAAACAAAAGTTAAAAGAAAATGGTCATATAGTTGGTGTTCATACCTCTAAGTTGCCATTTGTGCCCAAAGCATTTTGTACAAGACTTGGCCAACTGATTTCTTTTCTTTTTTCTTTGGCTCCACACATAGGACACAATGATAATTGCATGCTTGTTGAGCAACATTATTTTTAATGTCTTAAGAGAACGCACACAACCCTTAATACTATTAGTTAGTGCTTTTCAACCTGTGAATTGTGACCTACCAAGAGTCACAAGATAAATTGACAGATTTATCAGTCAACAAATTGTCTTTACCAGCCTTCAATAACTAGCCAGTATGATATGGCCAGTTTAAAAAAAACAAAACAGTTTGTTTATTTATTGTATGAATGGCGTCATTTCTCTGCAGATGCCAAATTATTGTTTCTCCTGCAAAACCGGTTGGACTGCTGTTTTAACATCCACATTTATTAAAGCTAAATAACACAGACACTCTGGTCAAGCTCTTCTTTCTACAAAAGGATCTTGTTTTATAGTGCACTTTTGGTAACTCAAGGACACCTGGATACAGGTCAGTGATTATTTACTAGTACACAATTTATGACCTTGTTTTGCACACAGTCTGGTCATGTGATTGTTGTCTGAGTTCCTTAATGGCAACAGCGATAATGACAGAGAAACCTCGCTGTGCAGGTAAAGAGACTCCAACAACGAAAATGTTCACTTCTGCTATTATAGTCCTGATGCTCAACACCTTCTGCGCCTTTTCACAAGGTAAGAATGAGTTTCAAATGCATCTGTCTGGTATAGTAAGATTAAGAGTGAATTTATGGAAGTATGAAAATATGAAGTAGGCTTTTCACCAGAGAGTTTCTGTGGATTAGACAGATAAGCTTTTTGTTGTTACAGATTTTTACCAATACATTTATTAATTTCTTTTTCTCGTGTATTGTGTTTCAGTTCCACATGAAATTCACTATTTGGTGGGCTGCTTTGAGAATGGCACAACTGAGGAGCAGTTTACATTTGATGCTGAGGAGGTTTTATACGTGGATTTCATGAAACAAGCCATCGTATACACTGTGCCCAAATATATGGTTCTTGACCCAAGTGAAGTTTTTAAGACTCTTTATTTGTATAAAAACGCTTTGAAAAACAGGAAGGCATGTTCAGTATTTGTGGCATTCTTGGCAGCGGAAGAGAAAAACGTACCAGAAGAGAAAGGTAAGGAATATATACTGTATGTTGTATTAACATCAACATTCACTTCCAATTAATCAAACACTAATGAAGGTTTTTTGTATTTGGTCTTTTGACCCACCAAAGACCCCCCTGAGAGCATCCTGTACCCCTCTGAAGACGTTGAGCTGGGTGTTGAAAACAGTCTTGTCTGCTTTGTAAATCATTTTTACCCACCTAACATCAATGTCAGCTGGACCAAAAATGGCGATCCAGTGTCGGAGGGAGTGTCACTAAGTCGATATTATCCCAATAATGATCAAACCTTCCACCAGTTCTCAACCCTGACATTCACACCAGCGGAAGGAGACATTTACAGCTGCACAGTGGAGCACTCGGCCCTGGAGACACCAAGAACAAGGATCTGGGGTGATTGTTTTATCTTGTAAAGTCACTTAAACATGAAAATAATGCAATGGCTTGTTGTGAAACACTTTCTTGTGTCTCTAATAATAGAAATTTTCTTACTTCCCCCACAGAACCTGACTTCAGTCACCCCAGTCTTGGACTAGATGTTTACTGTGGAGTGGGCCTGACTCTGGGCTTACTGGGGATCGCAGCTGGAGTATTTTTAATTGTCAAGGGACGCTATGAAAATTAATTTTCCTTTCTAAAAGAGATTATACACATTAATTTGATGATAATACACGTACACATACATTATACATAAAACATATGATAATAGATATGATTTTGGAGTGCACCATTATCATCTTCTAAACTTTGTTGTCTTTTTGCTCATTGTTCAGGCGCATTTGTTCACCACAAGGAAGAAAAACACAATAGAACAGTTCAGCATCTATGATTCAACTGCTCATTTACATGTGGAATAATAAGCAGCACGTATACCGGATTATATTCAATAGAAGAATATGAGTGGAAATTAAATTGAGCCATGCACCATAATATCATGAAATACTACTATGAGAGGTCTGAATCTGCAGCTGGTATCACAATAGTGCTATTTAGTCCAAAATCAGGAAATGAAATAATCCACTTTTTCATTAAAAGAGGCATTTACACATTGAATGCAAAAGACCCAAAAGTGTGAAAGCCTGTTTCCACCAGTAATAGGAAAAAAAAAAGTTAGTCATGATAATTCTAAAAGTTGCTCAAGTTAAGTCATGAGAGATAAACATTAAAAAAAAAATCACAATTTTGACTTTGTGACTTGTGAGATTTGTGACTATTTACCTATTGATGAAGAAAAAAAGTAATGTTTTTTTTTTTTTTACTATGTCTAAATAGTCGAAATTATCATTTGTTAATTTTTACTTTTTTATCTCATAATTTTGACATAGTGTCATGGAAATTTTTCATAGCTTCCACACAAAAGAGCGGGTCTGAAGAAACATCTAATTCCTTTATAATCTATTTACTGTTGTTATTTCAGTTATTTCAGTCTTTGCCATGAATTCCACTGATTCACTGTTATCCACCACTTTGATATTTGTTTGGAAAACTTGTTTAAATTCTACATTCTTTTTTTGGGTATACTTTTTATTTTTGTGTAAAATGTATTTTTGTATTGTGGTTTTGTTACTTTTACTTAAAAGATCTGAACACTTAAATAAAACCCACTTAATAAACTTGTGTAATTACTGTGTGTATAATATGAGTGTATAATTTGTGACACCTGCTGATGTGTTTTCAACATCTACTACTTAGTTAACCTGGGGGAAAAACCTAAACTCTTTTTCTGCTTTACAGTGAGCACTAATGCATGAATGAAATCAGTTTTTTTTTTCAGATTTTACAGATCAATCACTGTGCTGTGTGTGATCCATTATTCATTTCGTTTCTGCAACAAACTAATAAAGGTAACTTTAAGATTATGATGCTTTCCTTCAAGATGAATGAAAATACTTTACAAATTAATCAATTAATACTTGGACAAATTCCAAATCACGTAATTAATTTCAATGAAATGGGACACTTGATTACAAGAACACCATAACTTTTGTCTGGCTTGTATAAACCTTGACAAAATCTGTAGAGAGAAATTAAAATGTAATGTCAGCAGTTTCCAAGTCATAAAAACTGTTATCGCTGCATAAACAGCAGCATGAATATGAAACCAATTCACCGCACACAGAGTGCCACACCTACTTTGGAGGACTAACTGGAAATGCCACAGCCGTGGTTGAGCAGTTCTGTTGTTTCACTTCCTGCATGCAGTGCGCGAGCAACCTGCTCCCAATTAAAATGTTTCCTCCCTTGTTTTTCACCATGCGTATCCTCAGCTTCGTTTCACCACTGTGTCTATTATTTTCAAGAGCGGGTAAGTAACATTAAAATGGAAGAAGTTGTTGTTTGTGTTGCTGTTCAAACTGGAACTAGAGCAAAATACAATAAAGTTACCACATAGTATTACAGCTTTGAAACCCAAACAACTGTTTAACTTGAGATTCTGTGGCGTGAGAACTGATACTAACATACTTGTTGGCTTTATGTTACAGATGCTTTCTTTGGTCATGGTTTAGTTCGTTGCCAGTTTGCTTCAAGCGATGGCCATGATGCCATTTACCTGGAGCAGATCTACTTTAACAAAGTGCTTCTGGGCCAATACAATAGCACTTTGGGAAAATTTGTCGGCTACACAAAGAAAGCAAAAGAAATTGCTGATGGTCTCAACAAAAACAAAGCTTTTTTGAAACAGGAAAGAAAGAACACAGAGACCTGCAAAACAAGCATCCCACTGATATCTGATGTCTTATTGAAATCAGGTGATTTTGGTGACTTTCAGAATCAACAGGTGCATAATAAGCAGATTTATTGAAGATGTGATATTTCATGGCAAACTTTTATATCTGGGCATTTTCTTCCAGTCGAGCCCAACGTCAAGCTGAGGTCAGTTGAGACAGCAAGCAGCAAACATCCAGGCATGCTCATCTGCAGCGCCTACGGCTTTTATCCCAAACAAATCAGAGTGACATGGCTGAGGAATGGAAAGGAGGTGACATCTGATGTGACGTCCACTGAGGAGCTGTCCAATGGGAATTGGCTCTACCAGAGCCACTCCTATCTAGAGTATACACCCGTAAGCGGAGAGACCATCACCTGCATGGTGGAACATGCCAGCCTCATGGAGCCGAAGCTTTATGACTGGGGTAAGAGAGTGCGCATGTGGACAGGAAGAATGTGGCAGGAACTGTAAGGTGTGACAGCATAGATTGATTTAACTTAAATGTTACTAGAGCAAAAATCATTCTTGGACCTAAAAATGTATCTGTTATACATTTTTTTACTAGAGCAAAAATCATTCTTGGACCTCAAAATGTATCTGTTATACATTTTAAATAATGTCATTGACATCTTCACATACAGTAAAGCTGGTTGATATACAGTATGTGTTGTGTGTTAGTATAAAGGAGAGAAATTAAATCAATGTGTATTATGTTCATTTAATGTGGTGTTAATGTGATTTCAGATCCCATGCCTGAGTCAAACAGGAATAAGATCGCTGTCGGGACGGCAGGACTGTTGCTGGGTCTTGTCTTTTTCTGTGTTGGGCTGATTTGTTACTTCAAGGGAAAAATTACTGGTGAGAGATGAAGTCATATTAACATTAACGCTGTCTGTTTCTTCCTATTTTGTTTCCTAATTTGTAATTACTACTGATGCGAAAATTGACCAAATTAACCAAAAAAATAACAGAACAAGGTTCTTTAGACCTTCATTGTTAGTAGCTAAGGTAAAGACTATAGGAAGAAAATGTCATTATCTGCAATTTGTGTCATTGCATGTTTTAAGACTATGAAAACACAGACACAAACCGCTTTTGATGCCATTCTACATTCAGTGTTAGCACCTGAAAATGCTGTCACTCATGGACTTTCCTGCATGAATGCATTTCTGTCATAGATGTATTGTTTTATTATCCTTTAAATCATACAGCTTACAAGTCAACACAACCCCTGTTTATTTCCACATCTTAATCAGAGCCTAGAAAACTAAACAGCCTAGTTGTTAACACTTCAACACCAAATTATTGTGACGTAAATCAACTATTCATGACTCTGAAATGGCATTTCATTTATTTTTCTCTTTCTTCTAGGGCGAATGTTGGTGCCAACAAATTGAGACAGCATGCCACTTTACCAAAAACATTTGTAACATAAATTACACTATAATATGGTATAAATAACCTCAAGTGTATGAAAATTTCTACTGGAATCAACCATCCTTGCAACACTCCCAGGTCCCATGAAATGAGAGAACGTACAAAATCTGTGGATCGACGGGACCCTGCACCAAACATCCTGAGGCACCTGACCTCAGATCCAAACGGTTGCAAATAAACTGAAAAATTGAATCTCTGAAGATTGCTCATCTCCACAGATTAGAATTTGGTGGAAAGTGATAGATTGTACAGGCTTGATGTCCACAGCAGTACAGAGAAACCACCAGCAGCTTAATGTTCCAGATTACGTTAAAGTCAATCTAGCTTGCACCAAAATCAACAGTCACAGTCACTACATGCAATCAGCGTATTGACCCTCCAGTCATCAATAAAAACAGATGCTCAACGAGAGGAGAGATGGACAGGATCCTCTATATGAAAACTCACTAAAAGGCACTGAATAACCTGTACTGTTGTTGTACACATATGGTTTATAGTCATCGGCCTAGATGAGATCTAGATCTAGATCATAGATCTAGATCTGTTTATGTACAATAACAAATATGGCTGGTTTAATGAAAGGAAAAGTAACATTTAAACTAAAATTGGTCTTCCGGTTACACCGATACTGTATGTTGTTTTTATGTAGCAGCCCTTTTATCTATCATTTAGTCATTATTTTACCCGCCAAAACCATTTGTCTTCTGTAGATTTGTTTTTTTCTTTGTACGAATATTAAATATCAGAGTGCAGTTGATCAATATATGTACGGATGACTTTTATTTATTATCTTAACTCTTACACATGTACATGTGTACATTTATGTTTAGACTTTATGATAATTTATAAAACCTTAAGTCTGGAATAAAGATCGATCAATCTGATCAATTTCTATATTTAACAGAATGAATATGCTCATTCATGAACTGTACACAAACTCTAACTGTGCTAATATATCCTTAGATGACTCATTCTCCTCATTCTCCTCATCTTTGCTCTACATACACCCCTAAATTGTATATATTCATATACATGACTTTACAACTTGATGGGCATAAAAGTTCGAAGCAATAATGACAAAATACTAAGATCTCAATAAAACCTCAGAGCTCTGTGGTTTCCTCTATACAAAACATGTTGTGGCCTACTTTTATCACTGCTCTCATCAACTACAACATCAGGCATTTAAACCCTCAGTCCAGTCTTACAGACAAGGGGCAACCTTGATGAGTGGGACACTCAGGCCTGGTTTGATACTCATGAGCAATATGACGAGGGAAAGAGTCACTACATGATATAAGATAAGAAGGGTTAACACTCACAGAAGGCGAACAAAGACACTGTGGGGCATCACATATGCTGCATGGGTTGTCTTCCACTATACCCTACAACACTGGATAAAATAACTGTCTACAACACTAGATGAAATAACTGTTGTCTTTTATAATGCTGATTTTAGGTTTCAGCAGGATCTGGCTATTGTTGGCTTGATATCGTTGGGTTAGGTCAATGATTCACAGCTTGAGGGAACAAAACATAAATAATCACTGTTTATGACCTCTGAGCCACTATGATGCCCACAAATGAGCAATTTCAGTCCTTTATTGAGCACATGAAGTACTGTTTTTGTCATAATTTAAATATAACTATAAAGAAAAATTATGGCTAAAAAGAGATTATTTTTGTCATGTCAGTGATTATTGACCGAGGACACACATTTTACTTTGTTTTGCACATGGTCTGGTCATGTGATTGTTGTTCCTTACTAGCAACAGGTATGTAAATGACCCTTTAAAATGACTGTCAAATTGCAATGTTAATCTTTGATCTAGTATTGGTTTTATCAGAGGTTTAATCATTATCTATTTTTTATTTCATTTTTTGACATCAATTTGGGCTTTTATTTTGAAGGGCACATTTTTCCCACACTGCTTTCTAAAACCGCATGTGAGAGAACCGGCAGACAAGAACAAGTTCAAGTGTTTGGTTGTGAAAATGCTCTTCTTGTGATGCAAGAAACACCTGCATCTAGCACCTAGCAGGAAAATGAAAAAGGTATGAGTTTTGTATGCCTTTAAGAAATGTAGCAATGGTTTACACATGTAAAAAAAAACATTTTGTGTATTTACTTGCTTGAGTGGGTAGTGAGGAAGTTATGCACATACATTTCAGCCACTAGTTTAGCCTAGACTTCTGTCCAGCAGGCTGGTAACACTTACAGCTTTTAAAAGAATAAGTTAATGTAAATAATTCTGAATGTTCTTGCTAATAATTTGTGTTTTGTGTGTAATTCGTTGCATGACATAATTATTTTTCTAAGGTTGCGTGTTTTGTATTCATCAAGTAAATGTACAGATGGTATTGCTAATTTAAATACTATAGCTTCCTGTTGTCACTTCCTGACTTTGGTTCAGTGGAGAAGAACCTGGACTGGTCTCATTATGTTTTAGCGTATGAAGCAAATAGGCTGCAACTTATGGACATTGTTTTACTTATTGTCTAATTTTGTGTCAGTTTATTATAAATGTGTATGGCTATTGTTTTTGTGTGAGTATGGAAATGTGCAGTATTATGACAGCTTTTTTGCTTTCCTATTCAGCTCTGTTGTGTTCATGAATACAGCACTATGTACTGGCAGTAAAGTCCTCATGAACCATCAGTTTAAGAGCTGGCCATCATTCTATCTGGGGATGCTACAACGATAACAACAGATAAACCTCACTTCTCTGTACAGATTAAGAGACCACAACAATGAAAATTTTCAGATCTGCAATTATAGTCCTGATGCTCAACACCTTCTGCGCCTTTTCACAAAGTAAGATTAAGAGTAAATTTATGGAAGCATGAAAATATGAAGTAGGCTTTTCACCAGAGAGTTTCTGTGGATTAGACAGATAAGCTTTTTGTTGTTACAGATTTTTACCAATACATTTATTAATTTCTTTTTCTCGTGTATTGTGTTTCAGTTCCACATGAAATTCACTATTTGGTGGGCTGCTTTGAGAATGGCACAACTGAGGAGCAGTTTACATTTGATGCTGAGGAGGTTTTATACGTGGATTTCATGAAACAAGCCATCGTATACACTGTGCCCAAATATATGGTTCTTGACCCAAGTGAAGTTTTTAAGACTCTTTATTTGTATAAAAACGCTTTGAAAAACAGGAAGGCATGTTCAGTATTTGTGAAATACTTGGCAACCGAAGAGAAAAATGTACCAGAAGAAAAAGGTAAGGAATATATACTGTATGTTGTATTAACATCAACATTCACTTCCAATTAATCAAACACTAATGAAGGTTTTTTGTATTTGGTCTTTTGACCCACCAAAGACCCCCCTGAGAGCATCCTGTACCCCTCTGAAGACGTTGAGCTGGGTGTTGAAAACAGTCTTGTCTGCTTTGTAAATCATTTTTACCCACCTAACATCAATGTCAGCTGGACCAAAAATGGCGATCCAGTGTCGGAGGGGGTGTCACTAAGTCGATATTATCCCAATAATGATCAAACCTTCCACCAGTTCTCAACCCTCACATTCACACCAGCGGAAGGAGACATTTACAGCTGCACAGTGGAGCACTCGGCCCTGGAGACACCAAGAACAAGGATCTGGGGTGATTGTTTTATCTTGTAAAGTCACTTAAACATGAAAATAATGCAATGGCTTGTTGTGAAACACTTTCTTGTGTCTCTAATAATAGAAATTTTCTTACTTCCCCCACAGAACCTGACTTCAGTCACCCCAGTCTTGGACTAGATGTTTACTGTGGAGTGGGCCTAACTCTGGGCTTACTGGGGATCGCAGCTGGAGTATTTTTAATTGTCAAGGGACGCTATGAAAATTAATTTTCCTTTCTAAAAGAGATTATACACATTAATTTGATGATAATACACATATATTATACATAAAACATATGATAATACATATGATTTTGGAGTGCACCATTATCATCTTGGCTTGGGAATGTCTCACTAAAAGACATTCCCAACAGGCACTGAATAACCTGTACTGTAGTTCTAGATATATGGTTTGTAGTCATCGGCCTAGATGATTGTTTATGTACAATAATAAATATGGCTGGTTTAATCAAAGGAAAAGTAACATTTAAACTAAAATTGGTCTTCTGGTTACACCGATACTGTATGTTGTGCTTATGTAACAGCCTAGTTATCTGTCATTTGGTCATTATTTTACCCACCAAAACCATTTATTGTCTTCTGAGCTTTGTTTTTATCTTTGTACAAACATTTAATATCAGGAATGCAGTGGATCAATATATGTACGCATAACTTTTAGTTGATTGAACTCTGTAGATTGTTAATAAGTTTTGTAAATGTTGTGGTCTTTATGATTGTTTGTAAAACTTTAAGGCTGGAATAAAGATTGATAAATCTATAATTTCTGTATGTTACACAATTAATTGGCTCATTCATAAACTGTAAGCAAACTGTAAGTGTGCTGATATATCCTTAGATGACTCATTCTCGTCATCTTCACTCGTGACAATTTGATGGGCCTAAAAGCAGTGCTGACAAACAAAAATCACAATAAAACCTCAGAGCTCTGTGGTTTCCTCTATACAAAACATGTTGTGGCCTACTTTTATCACTGCTCTCATCAACTACAACATCAGGCATTTAAACCCTCAGTCCAGTCTTACAGACAAGGGGCAACCTTGATGAGTGGGACACTCAGGCCTGGTTTGATACTCATGAGCAATATGACGAGGGAAAGAGTCACTACATGATATAAGATAAGAAGGCTTAACACTCACAGAAGGTGAACAAAGGCACTGTGGGGCATCACATATGCTGCATGGGTTGTCTTCCACTATACCCTACAACACTGGATAAAATAACTGTCTACAACACTAGATGAAATAACTGTTGTCTTTTATAATGCTGATTTTAGGTTTCAGCAGGATCTGGCTATTGTTGGCTTGATATCGTTGGGTAAGGTCAATGATTCACAGCTTGAGGGAACAAAACATAAATAATCACTGTTTATGACCCCTGAGCCATTATGAGGCCCACAAATGTGTAATTTCAGTCCTTTCCTAAGCACAAGCCCTATTTTTTTTTATAATTCAAATATGACAAAATATGATGTTAACAAGAGGTACATAATAGTATACAAGATGTTTCCTACTTACCATAACTGTAAAGTCCAATTGTCAACATCATTTATACTCTCATGAGGACACGGGCAGCTATGGACTACACAGACGGGTAGTTATTTCATTTATACTACTTTCTGGGGTCTGCTTGAAGGCTGCATTCCACACATGTGTAGTAGATCAGATACAACAAATTGCAGAGACATGGATGTCCGCACAGAGCCTATGCATACACTCTCTGGTGACAAAATTTATGTCATGTGGACCCTTGCGGACTCATAGACACAAGTATAATTTCCACATTAGTGTTTGTGCACTGGAGGCTTCAAATTTCCATGTCACACGCTTTCAAACTATTTGTGATATCACAAATCATGCTTGTAGGCTCACCTTTTAAAAATTTGATTTTCGATGAACACAGATAAACTTTCCATTTTCAGCCTTTCCAGTGTCAAACTTTTTTGACACTGTTTTAAACATCCAACTGTAGGAACAAGAAGAAATTTTTGGAGGGAATTTTTAATTACAGGACCTTCCACCATCGCCTGCAAGTCATCAGTGAGGGCAAACACCCATTAACTCTGCGCCTTGTCTGCGCATGCGCTGCTCGGAATAATGAGCCGCTTTGGCTTCTATTTCATTTTCATCTTCTTATTAATTGAAAGCCCGAGTTTGATCCTCTTCTTGTGTTTCGCCATTTATGTTTACATTCATTACAGAACGCGCTAAAAAAATAAATAAATAAATAAATAAATCCAGGTTTAACAAATGGAGGGAAATTAATGACAGTTCGTGATCTAACACTGGCTGTATCTTGTATCTCTGCGTGTTTGATGCACCAGTTTACAAATAACGTCACAGATCTCTCGTCCTTGTCACTGCAGATCTGTGTGGCGTCAGACTGAAATGATGGACTGTGCTGTTCCCGTCCCGGAGGTCGTTTCAAAACACCGGAGCGGACGGAACGGCTACGATACCGAGCAGCGATAACACGCACAGGACGTCTGATAAGAGTCTGTTATAAACACAGACACAGATGACAGATGCATACAGAAACCATCCTGCAGCCAACAGCCGGAGGGAAGGAGTCACCAAAAACAGCTGGTAAGACGGAAAACAAAGATTTATTGTGACCTTTTCTCTGATCTGCTCAGGTGAGTCTCAGGTGAAGGAACCTGAAACATCTTTAAATATGTGGATGAGACTTTTTAAATGTCTGTCTTTGGTTATTAATCCGCTGGTTTCTTTCTCTACTCTCATCTTTTACTCTGTAATCTGCTCCACATGAATGCTGCACTGTAATATGTATTCAAGTACTTTACTTTAGTGCAATTGTGAGGTATTTGCACTTGACTTGAGTAATTTAATTTGAGGCTACTTTACACCTCTACTCTACTACATTTCAGAGGGAATTATTGTACCTTTTACCCACATTTTAATCCACACTATAGTAGATCAGGATTTTAAAAACCTATAATGAGCCTATAAAATGTGAATTTTATGACTTTATTCTACTTTTCTCTACTCTACTTTGTTCTCTATTTTACTTAACTGTATTCTAGTTTCTACCTCACCTATTCTCCTCTAGCCTACTTCAGTCTTGTGTTTAGATACTTTACTTCATTCAACTCTACAATACTATTCTAATCCTCTACTTTACTTTACTCTCCTCTACTCTACCTGTTCCCCTCTTTTCTGCTGCACTCTATTCTATACTCTTCTCTTGTCTACCTTACTGTATTCTACTCTACTATCCTTTAAACTCTACTCCTCCTTAGTCTATTCTACTTTTTTCTCTGCCACTTAAATATACTCCACTCTACCTTATTCTTCTCTACTTCTCTACTCTACTTTAATCTATTGTACTGTACCATATCTTACTTTCATTCACTCTCCTATACTTAACTGCATTTTACCTTGTTGTCTACTACTTCAATCTACTTCACTCTATCCTATTCCACCTTGCATTACCTTACTCCACCTTGACTTTATTTTCTTTACTATACTCTTAACACTGTATCAGAAAAAAATGATATTAATATGACATTAATGAAATCATCATGAAAATATCAAACTGACATGTCTACCAGGTAAATGACTTAATTTAGCACCTTTCCAGCAAAATTGAAATATTTTCTTTTTTTTTGGACATTTTTTGTTTACTAATCTTTTCACTGAACTAACTAGTTAACTTACACCAAAGTCCCATTTCCTTACTGAGGTATTAATCATATGTTTTTCTGTGGTAACTAGAGTTTTGTTGTCTTTTTTCTCCACAGTTCTCCTCTGACAACACCTGACAGTAGCGGTGTTGACCCTGCCCGTGTGCATCTTGTGCTCAGCTCTGCAGACTGTTCCCACCGATGGGTGTCTTACTGTCCGTCTGGCTGTACAGCAGAGCAGCTGACAGCCCTCCTTCATCTTCATCAGCTTTCTGTTCACTGGCTGTCCCAACCTCCTCTCGTCTCATGGTCATTCTGAACTCCCCCCCGGTCGCTCGGGGAGACAGCCGCTCACACTGGAGCTCAGCCCACCATTCTCCTCACCTCCTGCTCTCTGACTGCAAAAATGAAGTGACACGTTCACCTGTCGAGAGGAGCAGTGATGCCGTGAGGGCGGAGAAGGGGGTGAACAGTGGGCTTCACGTCTGGGAGGTGGTGTGGAGCTCTGGCCACAGAGGAAGTCACGCCGTCGTGGGTATTTCCAGGCAGAACTGTCCTCTGCAGGCCCCAGGGTATAAGGTGCTGGTGGGTGGAGACTTGCAGTCCTGGGGCTGGGAACTCAAAACCAATCAGCTTTGGTATAATGGACAGAGTCTGGGTCTGTACCCAGAAGAGAGAAGGAGGTGTCACACTGAGACTCTGGAGGATTGTAGGTTCTTCACTCCACATATCCTGAAAGACACAGAGGGAGCAGAGACACCTCTCCCCATCCCTGAGCGCATCCTGCTGGTCCTGGATGCGGATGCAGGCACTCTGGGTTTTATTGTTGATGACAGCTTCCTCGGCATAGCTTTTAAAGACCTTCCTCGTGGGGTGGAGCTGTTCCCAGCAGTGAGCAGTGTAAGAGGAGGCGCCAGCATACAACTACGATACCTGAACGGTGCCACACGTGAGTGTCATGTTTTTACACAAATCTGTCTCGGTTAGAATAGCAATGGCAGTGAGGACGGTTACTGTAACTAATAAAACACAAACTCCAAAGTAATTCAGTTTTTCTTTCTCTCTCCTTCTCAGGTGATCCCCCCGCCCTAATGGTTTTATGTGGACTCTCCATTCGTCAGTCTTTAGGGCAACAGAGGCAGAATCAAACTGACAAACTGCCTCTTCCCCCTTTTCTCCAGCGCTACCTGCTTTCTAATCAATAATGTGCTCTTAGTGAATACACACACACACTTACACACAAACACAATATGAAACCTTTTGTCAATCACTGCGATGTACCAAGAATTTAAATTTCCTTTTATATAAAATATTATGTACATACTGTATGACAAGTGTATTTATTATTATTTATTGCTTTAACATAAAGCTCACCAGGGGGAAAGTTTAGGATTATGGGGGTAATGTTGTTGTATCTGACTGTTTCTGTCATTGTATATAAAATAAATGATTCATATTGTAATTTCTTGTCATTAATGCTTTTCCATTGAGGTTTCTATTGTAATAATAACTATAACACTAATCCAATTATAATCTACAATATGGCTGCAATTAAGGACTATCTTCATTATTAATAAATCTACCGATTTTCTCAATTAATTGTTTAGTCAATAAAATACTGCTTTTTATTTTCCACCTTTGAAGTTGACCTGGACAGTCCACTGTCTCTTCCCATTCAACTTTTTCTTTTGTTTTTTTCGTCAAAGCTAATACTAAGTTTTATTTATACCATAGACTGTATAAGATTTATACATGCCTGTTAAACTAATGAAGAACAGTAAAAACTGATGACTGAGCGACGTTTAACAGGATACTGTTGTCATGACAACGGGTGGGCGCGCCAATTTGCTCTTTTAAAGGGACATCGTTAGCATTAGTTACCACAGATAAAATATTTTATCGCCCTCCTTTCAGTAATAAGTCGGACTTTTTCGATCCATACGACTTATTGGCTTTATTGTAAAAGCGCCAACCTATCATGTAAGTGTTAGCTAACTAAATGAAGGCTGGACTCTTAGTTTGGCTAAAGAAAACTAGCTTAAAATTGCCGGCTTAGTTAAATGGTGGTTAACTTGAATACATTTAGTCTAATATAGCTAGCAAAAATTCTGCAGGTTCACATATTGTGACCTTTTTCATACAAATTACTACCAGCTCAATTCGACTGCTTTTATGCAGAAATAAGTTTTCATGGCAGCACTAGGAAGTCTGAGAAGATTTGGAGGAGGAAGAGCTGAAGTTTTTGGTCCTGCTGGCCTAAGTGGTGCTGAAGAAGAGGAGGAAGACTCACCTGAGGTAAGAGTCCAGCACAGACCTCGCGTATATCACCAGCAGATGACTGGGCTGCAGGACTGAGATGCACACTCGTGTATTTTTCTGTTTATTCCCAGGTTTTACTGAGTGTTTTGGCGCAGCATGGACAGTTGGGTCTTTGTTTCTATGACAGTAAAGACTCCTCTTTACACTACATGGTAGACACTCCTGACAACCACGAACTCCGCCTGCTGGCCAGAGGTAAACACTACACCTGCCATTAACTCAGTCTCTTCCCCAAATTGGATCAGGGGTTTTTTAATAGCTCAAAAATGTTGATCTTGTCTATAATCTGACACTTGTGTTTTCATTATGTTCCATTATGTTTCTCTTATTTCTCTTGTGTAGTCATCCAGGAGGTTTGTCCCAGTGTCATTCTTACCAGTGCAAAGCAGGAGCACTGCATGACCCGTTTCTTGCAGCAACTGGGTGAGCCCTGGGAGAAAATGTGCCAGGAGATTTGTGCTTTTTTTTGTTTTGTTTTTGAAGTGGTGAGAGACAAGACGTTTCTGGGTCAAGGGAATGATGTGAGATTAGAGATGCTCGACACTGCAGCCAGTTAGTGCGATAAGGGAGAAGAGTGATGTAATACACAGATATATAAGGCTTTTACTGAGCACACTCTAGTGAGACAGTGCTATCATGTGAAACCAGTACTTTGATAACAACTTTTTCTTTCACAAAACTAACTATTTTTATTTTTATTTCAAACTCCTCTCTGTTGTATCCCAGCTTCAAACCCAGACTACAAACCAGAGGTGGTTACTTATCCATATGTTGACTTTGGTAAACAGACACCCACTCATAAAATGCAAAAACCCTCATCAATTTGTAGGCAATATTCTATTAAATATGCATAATTCTCCACAATAAATTGCTTAATATTGAATCTTTTTTCGAATGTTGCAGGCCTGGAGGTTGGAAAGCAGAGGCTACTTGCTGCCCATCTGCCTTTCCTGCCTGCCTCCATTTCAGAGAGAGACAAAATGTCCTACCTCTCCTCCTGTATCTCCTTCGACTCACCCCTGATGGTGAGCCAGCTGTCTACGCTACATATGATCTCATCCATCAGTCCATCATTCTGCAAGAGCTGATCACGAATTGTCAATCATTTTCTTGTTTTTTTTGTGTGTTTTAATTTGTGTTTGTACATGTGTGTGTATGTGTGTGTGTGTGTGTGTGTGTGTGTGTGTGTGTGTGTGTGTGTTTGGTAGCTGAGGGCAGTTGGTGCTCTGTTAAAATGTCTGGACAGGAGGAGAGTGGGAGTGGAGCTGGAAGACAGCAGTGTTGGAGTTCCTATCCTACAGTTTCACGCCTACACACTGTAAGACACACATTAATGTAGTAAATGCGCAGACACGCGCACACGCACACAGGACTGTGATTACACATTTTCCATAATGAGGACCATGAAAGAGTTTTTTCAATGAGTGACTCTTTACTGCACTGTATTTAGCTACATGTGTTTAGACTGTCAAGCACACCACAGTGAATCATGCATTTGCAGCATTGTGTTTTCTTGGTATTTATACATTTAATGTATTACATTTTATTGTTTTTATACTTCTTATTCTCTACCTACCATGAAACCAAATCTGTCTAATGTGTCTAATGTGTGTAAAGTTTCCATGAGTGAACAATTTTCACTCTCTTTGAATCTCTATTTCTCTAAAATGTGCATTGTGTTTCTTCCCAATATAGTAAAGGTGTGGTGTGTATTGACCGAGACACATACAGGTAAGAGTGTTCTTGCACACTCTCTATTACATTAATGATCTTTGTCCAATACACAGGTATGTCCCTAAAAGTTGAAACTGATCTCCTGAGAATTGTTCCTTTTTCCATAACTAAAATCTACAGTACAACCGTTTAATACACAGTTCAGCTATTGCAAGTAAAATAATGAGTTGTTTGTTAGTTCTGTGCTATATCTTGTTTTTATTTCCTTTTTATTATAGTTTTAATATGTTCTTTTGAATAAAATTATTAATTATTACATATAAATTATGTTAATCAAATCTTATTTATTATTAGTTGATGTAAGCAAAAGCATGAAAAAAGAGACAAAGTGTGGCTGAGAGGTCACTGTGGATTTTGTATTTGTTTCAGTGTTCTGCAGATTTTCAAGTCAGAACTTCACCCGTCAGTGTACAAACTGCATTCAGGTGAAAAAGAAGGACTCAGTCTTTATGGTATGTTGCTCAGACTGTTGAATTTCAGGATTTTATCACTTATCTGCCCAATGTAATGCTGTTTACACCAACTTTTTTTTTATTGTGTGTTGCAGGGATATTGAACCGCTGCAGGTGCAAGTTTGGCTCCAAACTTCTACGGTGAGAAACATCTCTTGCTGGAGTCGAATCACACAGACAACAAAATAATGAACAGGCCTTAGCTTAATCAAAAGATAGATGTTTTAAGACATCAGTTAAACTTAACTGATGCCTTTATTGTCCTACTGTATTATAGTTGTGCCAAATGGAAGCATTCGTTATGGGAAACTGATGTCAGATACCGTTAGTAATGCTACAATACCACAACTACTACCACCTTTACTATTAATATGATTACTGCTAATAGGCAGTGCAAGTTTATAGTCTATTTAAAAAACAGAGGAGATGCTTTACATAATACATAAAAGACAATAATAATAAATATAACAATGATAAAATCATAACCAACTGGTCATATAAAATGATTTACATTAATTATTAGGAACATTAGAAACAAACACTACCAAAGTAACAAAAATGACATCAAATTTTTGTCATATTTTTACACGCAAACAGCTGTTCTGTGATTTAAGCAGAAGATTTACTGCTGCTTGTATCTATGGCAACAAGATAAATGTGTCAGCTTTTCTAACATAATGCATCATCTGTTTCTGGCACTGTAACCAATGATATTATAGTGATTTTAAATCTATGCTATAATTATTGTGAGAATGCACATTTATGTAAATCTGCCATGTTTTTATTAATTTAATTATCATTTTGGATGCAGTCAAAATACTGTCAGAGACTAAAAGTTGACGTGTGCTGTTTACCATTGTAGAGCTACTGAAAGTGTAAGTGATAATCTCCTCTGTTTTAGCCAGTGGTTTCTGCGGCCAACACTGGACCTTGCTGTGTTACAAAGGAGACAGGAAGTGATTCGTTTCTTCACGTCACCTCGGAACTCAGACTCCCTGAGCACCCTGCAGTCCTCGCTACGCAACATCAGAAACATCCCAGTAACAACTATTACCAACGACCTCCTTCCTCCTACATCTGTGACCATTTACCACCAAGTTTACTGAGTCACCACCTGAAAACTAACATCATGTCATCCGCCTAAAGCCAGTGTGTGTGTGTGTGTGTGTGTGTGTGTGTGTGTGCGTGTGTGTGTATGGTAGACTCTTCTGCGCAGGATGTCTCTCTCTCACACCAAAGTGACTGACTGGCAAAGTCTCTACAAGGTTGGGTCCAACACTATTACCACATCCATGTGAGAAGTTCTGTTAAGTGTGTACAACGAAGTTTGTTGGTGTGTGTGTGTGTGTTTCAGACAGTGTACAGTGCAGTGTGTATCCGGGATACAGTGCGTCACCTGCCTCAGTCCATTCAGCTGTTTCGTGATATCAGTGAGGGGCTCTCTGATGACCTCCACTACATCGCCTCGCTTATCAGCCGCATTGTGAGACACTCAGATTAATACACAGCTGCAAATCTGAGACTACACAACACTACACGATGTTGAGTGTTAATGAGTTTAACTCCTCTGATTGGGGGACGTGTAGGTGGACTTCGAAACCAGCGTAGCAGAGAGACGCTTCACCATCAAACCAAATGTGGACCCTGCTATTGATGAGAGTAAGTGCCACCATACTGGACAAAAAACTGACTAAACATGTGTTGAAAAGCCTGATCAGACACTTCTGTGTTTATGTTATGAGCCTGTTTATATGATGGTCGATAGGAAGTCTTAACTACGCTTTCTCTCTTTGACAGAGAAGAGGAGGATGATGGGGTTGTCCGACTTCCTGACAGACGTTGCCAGGAGAGAGCTGGAGCATCTGGATGCTCGTATCCCCTCCTGCTGCGTCATCTACATCCCTCTGGTCTGAGATTTATCTCCACAAAAGCCCTGGATGATATATGTTTCCAAAAAAAAACATCCGGCCCACATATTCTATATTACTGGTGGATTTCATATTATCTGATGTTGCGGAAATTGTTTCTCTGGAGCACCAGTGCTCGTACATCATTGTCTGACTCTCCTCTCAGATTGGATTCCTGCTCTCTGTCCCTCGGCTGCCCAGTATGGTGGATAAAGAGGATTTTGAGATAGAGGGGCTTGATTTTATGGTCTGTGTTTAATCTCTAGAGCATTTTCATTTTGTGTGTGTTGTACAGAAAAGTTAAAATGCTCATGTATGTCCGTGTGTGTGTGTGTGTGTGTGTGTGTGTGTGTGTGGGAGCTAGTTTCTGTCAGAGGATCGTCTGCACTACCGCAGCCAGAGAACCAAGGAGCTGGACGATCTCTTGGGGGACTTGCACTGTGACATTAGAGGTCTCTAACTTTATCAATAGCAAAACATTTACCGTTTAGCTGTGCACCACAACAAACACTGTCCACTTGTGAAGATGCTTTCCTGATATTAAACTTCTTGTTTCTCAGACATGGAGACAGCAGTGATGACTCAGTTACAGAACGCAATCCTTGAGAGGAGCGACTCCCTCTACAAGGTGCATTTCTATACATAAGTGTAAATTAAGTGTTTAAAACATGACTCCACTCTAACAATATGATTGTTGGCATGAAAGTAACATTGCTAATTTGTGTAGGAGGATTTTGTTGTAATTAGCCGTCAGTTTTCCTTTTAGTTGTTCATTTTAATTGTGAAACAGGTCCTGATCCCATTACAAGTTCTTTTCCAGTGCTGCGATATTTCTCTCATGATACATGGATTTGCTGCAGCTGCAAATTTAATTGTTGTTTTTGAGTGCAGAGAGAGCAGTTGGGTCAGAAGGTGAATTATTGTGTTTACAATTTTGTCCCTGTGATGGGATTTTTCTAACTATTTGGCAAATTGCAACTTTGCAATTAAATTAATGTAAAAGAAAAATGAATAAAGTCTCATAGTTTTTACAGTATGAAAAATAACTGAAACCCCTAAAGAAAATCCACAAATCCAGTTCTTTGTTGTGCATCTATATGCTCCAAGTGCTCAAATTTTCACTAAAATACAGCTAAAGCATTTGTCTCAATTCACATGCACAGGTTCTGGGTTTGTGAACTCTAGAGCTTGTTGGCTTGTTGCTCTTTCAAAAGGCAAACAAACAGGACGTTTAATGTGTGTATCGTGTAGGTTCTGGATCTCACTGCTGAGCTTGACTGTTTGATGGCCATGAGCAGCGCCTCCCAGGAGTACGGCTACACTTCGCCCAAGCTAGCCAACCACAGGAAGATAATAGTCACACAGGGCAGGTAAATTATATTTTTGTATTATTGATACAAGAGTTTAGTACAAGATTGCTACATGTCAGATTTTTTTTTATTTTCTAGACACCCGCTCTTAGAGCTGTGCTCTCCTGTGTTTGTGGCCAACACTTTCCAGAGCTCTGAGTCGCAAGGCAGAGTCAAGATCATCACTGGACCCAATTCATCTGGAAAGAGCATCTACCTCAAACAGGTACAACAGCCAGAAGAAACAGGTACAGGGATACACAGCTCCTGGTCTGGTTCACAATGATACTGATGAGTCTCTTTGCTGCAGAATCAGTTCAATCTGTTTTGACTCGTCTGTGTCTGTGTGTAACCCAGTATGTACGTGCCTCAGTTTTCTGTTTACCTGAAACTGGCTTGTCATTGATATTTGGGAGGTTTTTAGGCCAAATACCTTTTCTTGACAATAATTGCAGACTGTCTGCTTTCAACATTTGTCAGCACTAGTAGTTGCACTACAGATAAACATTACCTCAGCATTTGCACCTCAGCTACCAGATGATGTTTTAAGGTTGGCAGCTTGTCCTGACACACAACGTTATTAATTAATGAGAATTTCTTCATCTTATGCTCAACAAGGGGAGTTTATGTCAAGTTATATCAAAGTTATTGAAATTATGAGTTTTTGACTTCCAAATAATGTTCTTGTCAACATCCAAGTCTTAATTATTATATTTCTGAAAGCTCCGATATGTCCAACTTGGCCATTCATAATATGGAAGCACCTCAAAACCAAGCAGACATGGATGTCTCACGTCAGCCAAACTACATCGATCAGCATCATTAAATTAAATGAATATACTGTCATTTTGTGAATGCATATATTTCTATCCCGCTCTAATCATTGAGTTGTCTGATGACGTGAACATTGTGATGGACGTGAATCTTATCTTATCTTATCCTATTTCTACTGTCCATCTCCAGGCTGCTTTTTTCGAATCACTGATGTAACACTGATGACCTTTTGTTTTTCCAGCTCTGACTTGTAACTTAACCTTCTTTGACAGGTGGGTCTGATTGTTTTTATGGCTCTGATCGGCTCCGACGTGCCAGCGAAGGAGGCCGAGATCGGTCTGGTCGACGGAATCTATGCCCGCATGCAGAGCAGAGAGTCTGTGTCTGTCGGCCTCAGCACCTTCATGATAGACCTCAACCAGGTACCCAACACACACATACACACTTTTATGCACACAAGCTTCTGTGTGTGTGTGTGTGTGTGTGTGTGTGTGTGTGTGTGTGTGTGTGTGTGTGTGGGCGTGGAAATAAAAGACATGAACTTCCAACACTACTGTCCTCCAGCTCCACTCCCACTCTCCACCTGTCAAGACATTTTTTAAAAAGCATCTACTGCCTACAACCATCACACAAACACACACAAACACACACAATAAAACAATAAAGTGTAGTATAACTGTTTGTGTCTGTATTCTCCAGATGGCCCAGGCTCTCAACAGCAGTACTGGAAACTCATTAGTCCTCATCGATGAATTTGGAAAAGGAACTAACACTGTAAGGAGAAGCTTTGTGAATTAAATACATATGCACGTACACACAACAAGGACACACAGCTCCGTTAATGTGAAGCAACTGAAACCAATCCCAGACAATATTATCCAATTTAGAGCAGCAGCATGAACAGACCTTCAGTTCAGCCCAACATGTGCCACCTATCAACAAGAAAATAGCAACAGAAGCAGTTTAGAATAGCAAATATACAAGTGTTGGTGTGCGCCATCTACAGGCAATCATGACTTTTTAGAAATTGAGGCGCAGTAGCTACAGAGTTCATAATTTGGAGGTGGAAGGACGGATTTTATTTTAAGTAAATTGTAGAATAAAATTAACGGTGTAGGTTCATAGATGTCAATAAAGGGAAACAAATCATAAAACTGTCTTCTTAAACTTACATTTGGTGTTTTACTGTCACAGGATCAACTGTATTTCTGTTATATCTGAGTATTTATAGTAATATCTGCTGAAGGCTAGTGTAACACTCTTTTTGGTGGTACAAGCTTAAAAGTAAGACATAAAAACAACAGCTATGAGAAAGAATTTGTAGCTATAACACTCATTGATAATTAAGTATCAAAAATTGCAGCAGGTATTACTTTCTTTGCCTGTAGGAGGCGACACCTACAGGCATCTGCGGATCTAAACTGCAGATCTAAACTGCTGCTGCTGTTCCTCTCCTGTAAGTGGTGCAGGTTGGTGGTGGGAACAGTTCTCCTTTGTGGAGAATCTGTAGCCTGCTGAACATGAATGAGTGAGTTAAAAAGCAGTTCTGTTGAGGTGCTTCCCTCTCTGAAATGTATCTTCCAAATATATCTAACTATATATTTATTAAAAAAACACATTTTAAAGTAAAAAGTGTTGAATATATTTACATAAAATGACATTCTTGTATGCATGTGAGTGATAAAGATACATATTTCCATTGCCAGACAAGTCACTGATGAGGATGAAGTAACATTAGCATCAAGAAGATCATGGATTCTGATGGAATACAATCGTTCGTATTTATAACGTCTTGTTTTCTCAGAGAGAAATGGGACATCTGGTGGGCAGACAGCGGGCAGGAATGTTCTGTTAATTGGTTAATTTGTGGCAGCAACTCATTGTCAGGCTATCAAGGGTTTGTGTAAACAGCTTAACCTGAATTAAGACCTTTATCCAATCGCAACTTCATCCTTGGGAAACACAGCCAACAGTATAATGTTCCCCTTCAGGTGGATGGGCTGTCCTTGCTGGCTGCGTCGATCTCTCATTGGCTGAGGAAAGCTGCAGTAGATGTCCCTCATGTCCTGTTGGCTACTAACTTCCACAGTTTGCTGCAGCTTGGCCTGCTACCCTCCTCTGGTCTGCTCTCTCTGCTGGTACTGAGAGATACTCTAACTGAGCTTGCACAATGATGGCATGTAGCCTGAAGCACTTGTGTGGATGCACAATGAAGTTATATGATGGCAAACTAATGTGGTGCAGAGTTTTGTTGACAGAGGAAACTTCCAAATGCCCAAGTAGCTAATGAGGCTCCACTTCAGATCTGTTTTACCTCATTAGAAGTATGTGTATATGATTCTTGTGTATGTGGTTATTTATTAATAGGTGTTTGTGTGTGTGTGTGTGTGTGTGTGTGTGTGTGTGTGTGTGTGTGTGTGTGTGTGTGTTAGACTCTAGAGACAGCCGTGGATGGGGATGAGTTAGTGTTTCTGTACCAGCTGAAGGAAGGAATCTGCCAGTCCAGTTATGCTGCCAACATTGCTACACTTGCAGGTTTGCCAACTGGCCTTGTACAGAGAGCAGTGGAGGTAAAGACACACACACACACACATTTGCTTAGGTCACTTTTGGGGACATTACATAGACTTACATTAATTTCCTGGAGACTTACCCTAACCCTAATTTTAACCACTGACACAAAAATCAGCGTTTAAACAAGTGGGGATGCAGCTTTTGTCCCCAACTGTACGAGTCGTTCCCAATTAACTGGTCTCAAGTATGAAATGTGTCTCAGAAAGTACTCTATGACAGACACCAAACACACACAAAGGAGCATGCTCACATAAACTGACTGTGAGTGTACGTTTTGTCAGGTGTCTGAACTCTACAGGACAGGAAGACCCGTCAAACGCATTGACAAAGCATCGTCAGATGAGCAGGCCAACAGGTTCGTTTGACTCAAACTGCACAGAACAAAGCATGGAGCAATGTGTGTTAAACATGTTTGTGTGCTTGACAGGTGCAGGTCTGTGGTGGAGAAGTTCTTGAACCTGGACCTGGAGGACAAAGATTTGGACCTTCAGGGCTTCATGAAAGAAGAGCTCCTGCCCTCTGCTGGGGAGCTGCTCGGCCGCAGCTGAACTGTTTGTGCTGCAACTGCAAACATATTTATTCAGCTCTGTGGTCAGTGTGTGCAGTCAGTCCCTCAAGTTTTTATTTGAGTTTGGGGAAAAGCAGGCTGAGGTGGGAAACATTTGGCTGCATGTTTCTAAACAATTGACAAGAAGTCTTTTAAGGATAAACACGCTGTAACACAAAAACATTTTGTGTTTGCTACAAAGGTTTAAATTGTTGCATAGAAAATACCATTTATTTGTCTATGTTTTTTTCAACTTAAATACTGTATTTTCAAAATATTAAATATGATACAAAACTAATTTGCTCTTTAGTTAGATTGTAGACAAATCTAATCTAAGACTAATTTAAATGAATACCTTTTTATGCTATCGTCATCTAAATAGTGTTTTTAAGTTAGAACTTGAACAAAATGTACAAAAATCCTGTGGAGCTGCTGATTTTTCATGTATCAAAACAAAACAAGAATAACCAATAAAACAAAGAGTAAACATGTGCAGCAAATTCTCAGTAAACACCATAAATAAATATTACATTTATGAAAAAGCGGAAGAAGTTTATGCATTTATGCTTTATGATCTCTTTTCTGCATTTAAATAATGAACTTAATGTTTATTATATATACACATAAATAATTACCTTAGTGTTTATCAAATATAACTTAAATAATTACCTTCATGGTTTTCCTGTTTACACATATAATCATCCAGCGTGTTCCAACAACAAACGTCATCAACAATGAGCTTCACAGTCCTGAGAGAAACAAGCCCCTCCTCGTCCCTGTACCTCTCAAAAACTATTTTTTGTACATCTTCTTGAATTGATTTATATGTTTATTTTGTTTGAGTTCTGCATCTAAACCATTCCACAGATTTCACCCCACAAATTGAAATACACATACTCTCCAGAGTGGCACCAACACAATGTTTTTTAAATTAAATTTTCCTCTTAAGTTGTAACCCCCCTCTCTGTCTAAGAACATTTTTTATACGTTGCCAGGAAGTCAATTATTTCTTGCTTTGAACATTATTTGTGCCGTCTTAAATTCTCCCAGACCCATGACCTTCAAAGCATATGTCTTTAAAAATAGCTTGTTAGCGTGTTCACGAAGTCCTACATTATTTAGTATCCTCATGGCTTTTTTTTGTAGTATGCACAATGAGTGTACAGTGCTTTTGTACGTGTTACCCCTTACCTCCACACAGTAATTCAGATCCAGTATTATAAGTGAACAACACAGAGTAAATAACTCTTATTATTATTATTATTATTATTATTATTGTTTTGTGATCAACTGTTTATTGAGATCATGCAAAACATGATCCACACTCCACTCTGGGAACAGGAGTTTGTCAACAGGAATGAAAAAAGAGCAAAAAATAAAATAATAATAATAACTATAAATAAATAAACAACAAATGCAAAAAAGGAAAAGAACAAGATAAAGCCAAAGAATAATAATACACAAAAAGCCCAAATGAATTAAAAATTATGAGTCATTGTACAATTAAACAAAACACCCTAGACACAAAACAACATACGATAGTAAATCCACAGATACAAACAACCACAACAACAACAGACGCTAATTACATACATGCATATAAACATATACATACATGTACATGGTCCATAGTACTACATAGAAAGGGTTATGTGAAAGTAAATGAGGTCAAGGCAAGGCTAAAGTTGGGTTTAGTTAAGCCCCTGAATAATCTCGATAGCTTTAGACCAGTTAATCACAGTATCATCTGTGGCCCCGTTTATTCAGGCAGTGGACCTGTCAAGTAAACAAGCATCTGAGAAAAAATTTATCCAGTTTCTCTTCATGATAATAGTGGGTTCAAACCAGTTCTTGATAATGGGTTTTTCAGCAGTAGTTGAAACAGATAATATTATCCATTTCTCATGAAACAATAATATATTTGGATTGTACCTAAGAAGATAAAGAGCAGGGCAGCTGGGAATGATTGTTCCAAAAATCTTATTGATATATTCCCAAAAATAGCAGAACAATACCAGAACATATGTGAGTAGCAAACTTGAAGTGAATTATCTGATAAAGGAGGTTTTTAGATGAGTAACAAAATGTGTTTCTGGACTGTCGGCCAATTCAAATCAAGGTTGAGAGACTGAGACTGCTTTTTGTTTCAGGGAGTGGTTTAGTATCACAAAAGGAGAGTTTGTTATAAACCAAAGCTACAGTTCAGTCTTGGTAGTAATTACTGCTGCCAAAGGGGGTTGGGGTGGGAGTGCATCCCAAGGTACTCCATATGTTTTAAGTATAAATAAAAAAACATGAAAAGCATGTATGGATATTACTTGTGGAGTCCCACAGCGTTCCTTAAATGGGCCTTAAATTGTTCATTTTATACATAAATTACATAATTTAGGATATCAAAAACACTGAAATCTGTTTTATTTGCAGATGACACTAATATTTATTGTTCTGGGGAGAATTTACAGAACAACCAATAGCTTTGACAGCATTTAGTAAATAAAAGCAGGTTTGTTATTGTGATCCTGTCAAGGCTTCAGTGAGGTGCCAGGAAGTCAGAACGGCCACAGCGAGATACAAAAGTGTGTTGACTGGAAGTTTGTGTGCTGAGTTGCAGAAGGGCGTATTGCAGCAGTGTTTGGTCATGACAAAGACGGTTTTGTTAGAGAAGAGCTCCACTGTGGTCTCCACATTACACTCCTCTGCTTTTACACAACCCAACGTCTTAACATCCAGAACGTCGGCTGGGGAGAAAAGATGATGGTATTGATCACGACGTAAGTTATATTAAAGTAAGCGGAATAAAAACAACATTTTAGGAATCCTCCCGACATCCTTCACCACACATTCACTGACATAAAATACAGACTTGTCCAACTCACCTGCCTTCCCTCGGCCTGTGTAGCAGCGCTCCCCGACGCTGCAGTTGGTTTCAGTGGTGTAGCAGGCATCCCAGAAGCCCAAGTCACAACGGAAACACTCCAGCAGCTCCTCCTCTTCCTCAAATTCCACTGCCTCCATGAGCTTCTCCTGCTGCTCCTCTTCATCACCTGTGCCCAGAGAGCATCACAGAGACAAGTCAGTCTAAAACAGTAAAGCTTTACTGGCATAATGCGTTACCAAAGACGACTCCAAACTGTTTAATCATGAAGAATAATTGTTGAAGTAACACTGAATATTAAATGTAAATAATGTCCTGAATTTGACTAAAACTGACGAATGACAAGTATGAAGTTGATTTAATTTAATCATGAACATTCAGTCTAGATTATTAGATAAGATGTTTTGAGTTATTCTGGATTTTGAGACATTTATGTAATCGCTTGTTGGACACATTTACTATTCAGTGGAGAAGGATGTGTGAAATGTTGGAGCGTTGTTGAAAGCCAAACTGATGAGACACTCTCTGCCGAGCACTTAAGCATCTCAGAAATATTTTGTTTATTCTCCAGCAGTCTGGAATCTGTTTCTTTGAGTGTATGACTCGAGTTTTTCGGGGAGTGCTCCAAGTCTTAGGTCAGCATCGTGTTTTTATTAACCAAAGAGATACTGGAGTTAATAGAAGGAGTCGGCAGGATACAGTGCAGGAGTGGGACAAACTCTTAGTTTCCTACCACATAAATGCACACATTAGCTCTGAAAATACAAACAGCTCACTTCCTAAAATTTGTGATTTATTGGCCGTATGAAATTAGTATTAAATGTCGCTTCCGAAAATTCATATTTCAAGTTAATAATAACTGACTTTTCATATTGAAACATAATTCAAAATATAAAGAGAGCACATTTGGATACAACATGTTAGTATTCAAGGGATCGTATTCACAAACATCCTGGGAAAACTCTCAGGATGTTTGGGATAAAAGCTTCTAACTTAGCCTAAACATTTCTAGCAAGGAGTCAGAGCTTAGGATTGATTTAGGAAAATTCTCTGAGCAAAGATGAGACAGAAACTTTTCCCTTAGTGAGGATGTGTGTTTGACCCCGTTGCTATGTATGACTCATCCTTTTAAAAGTGAATAGTTGATCAAAAATAAAACAGAAAAGAAATGAAAATGCTCTCTTAATGATAATGAGAAATGAAATCAATTTGACTAATCATAAAATTTAGTCTCTATTAAGATATAAGGTATAATTATAAATATTATCTTATGTAATAAACATCTCTGTTGAATAAATTCTGAGTGATACTTTAAAAGTAGCCAATGAATTCAAAGGCCTACTTGTGCAGTAGCCTTTTCACATGCTGATAGTTGTTTTTGATTTAATGATTTACTTTCTTATGTTTATTTTCCATGCTGGTCATTTTAGTACTTCATCTATTTGATATTATTGATTGGTATGTAAATCTTTTTTTTCAGCTGCCAGTAAATTCCATTTTTTTCCAGTTGCCAAATATCTTAGTGTTTTGATCACTTTAATTTCTGGCATTATAGCATTATTGTGTTGGATCAGAGAATGCATCTCTAATGACATCGACCACAAACATCATCCCTGTGAGATCTAATTTGTAGCGTTTCATTAACTCGCTGTCATTCAGCGTTTGGTGAATGTTTCTCTTTCATGCTGCTGCTTAAGAAACTCTTAATCCTCTTAAAAGTCCAGTCTAGTAAGTATATACTCTTAACAGTTTTTTTTACCTCAGGAGCTCTCTGAAGGGCTATGCTGCTAATATGCTTTGTAAATAACTTTTATCTTTACCATCTAGTTTTAACTTTAAAATTCTTAGAAAACATCACAATTTCCTCACGAGGAGCAGCTCTTTGTATTATGAAGCTTTATGTAGACGGTTCAAGGTACTTTTGGATGCCAGTGTTTCTCTGTGTGAGATTTAGGTTTAGAGTTCATTCTCAGGGCTACTTGCCAAATGGCTGGCTTCATTGCTGCTGGAGGAGGACTAATCTCCTCCTCGGGCCCACAAAATGAGTTTAAGTGAGACTCACAATCCTTATCCCCTCTCATCTCGTTAGCTAGTGCTAGCTCGGGTGGACCAGCAGAGAAAGGGTAGTAAGTTGGGGTTAATTATGAGGGGAAAACAGACGTTTTGCCCCAATGTTTTTAACCTGAAGGATTCATTAGTTTAACCCTGAAGGCTTAAGATGCTCTCAGTTTATTGGGTACATCCAGCTAAAACTTAATAAATCCTTCCTTCTTTAATATTACGTATTTATACTCTACAACCTCCAAAACAACCATAAAGTTGAATCCACAGCGCTTCAAAACACTTCCAACAAAAAACAAACTTTATAACTCTCATGAAGATTTATTGTAGAATCAGTCGATTGATTCATTCGCCAAATGACAGATAAATAAATCTGCAACTATTTTGATTTGAATTTTTATTGTTTAAAAATGTGAAGAGTCCAGCTTATTAAGAGTGAATATTTGCTGTTTTTGCTCATCTTATATTGAAGGAAATTTAATATTTTGGACTGTTGGTCGGACAAAACATTTGAAGACATCAACTTGGTCTCTACTGGGATGGACATTTTTCATTTTTCACTTTATTCTGATGTTTTATTGACCAAACAATTAATTGATTAATCAAGAAAACAATCAATAATGAAAATAATTGTCAGTTGGAGCCTTACTTTATCACAAGCTGTTGAATTAGACTGTAGTTGTATTTAGTTGTGTTTAATTGTACCTAATAAACTGACCACTGAGAGTATGAATATATAAGAGCTTCATATTAATTCTCAGTCTTTTCTATATTAAAAAATAAACCAGTGTAACAGAACATGAGCATAGACATCATTTTAAAAACAGGTTTTGTTAATATTTCACAATTGAAGTGGGTTATTTATTTGATAGAAATTAATACTTAAAGATATTTACTATTAATTAATTATTAGTTAAACAAAATGTTGTGAAACTGGCAAGAATCCGTTGCTTATGAATAATTAACCAAATTAAGACATAAGACCCAGTTTTTGGACTTTCGGGTGTTAAATGTGCAAATTCTTAATGTTTTAGATCAGAAAACAGCTGCATTAAACCCAGAAACTACGTTGTCTTACCTCGAACAGGTGTGAGCACCATGATGGCAAAAACACAGAATATTAGTCCTTTCATTTTTATCGGGATACTTCTTCCACTGACTGCACCATGAGGACTGCTGAGGAGACCGGAAACAGGACTGAAATTGGATTAGTCAGTAATGCACCTGCTATTTGTTCTGCACCAATCACAGCTGCTGAACGGCTGCGGACAATCAAACACGTGAAGTTTTGGGAATCACTGCAAATTACAGCTGGACTGTAAAAACTGAGAGACATTGCAGAATTGGGCAACCAGAAGGGTTTTATGTCTCTTTAAATGTCAGAAAATGTGCTTTATTTGCTTTTTTAAACACAAGATACACTATGAATGTAACATATGAAACTGGTAACTCATCCCAGTGTGTCTGAGGAAGGCTATGAAGCCATTTCTCCATCCTGCTGATGCTTCTCACTTCTCACAAAGACTGTTTTTTTTTAAAAAAAAAAAAAAAACTGAATCCCTGTTCCTGCTGTAACAGGTGACGTTAAACTGCGTCTTCAGGCTGGTTGATCCTCAGTGGATGTTTTACACCCAAAGATGTTGATCACAGCTCCTTTCTCTCTTAAGGAACAGAGGAATTGCAAGTGTCCTGAGTCAGCACAGGGTTAAGCAGCTTACAGTCTCCCCTCCGTCAGCTCAGATATGTATCAATGCACACACACACACACACAAACACACACACACACACACACACACACACGCTGCTCTCTCAGATTCAATTATATTCTCAATGCAGCATTAAACGTGTGTTGCTGAATTATGTAACGATGTCGTACCCACACACAGATGTAACCCAGAGGTCTGTGCACGTTTGTAGAGACATTGAAATTCCCTCTGATCACCAGGATTACTGCCCAGTAAATTAAACTGTTTATACAACATATATATGAAGAAACAAGACCAAAATTGTATCTGCTGCTGGTTCAGACTGGAACGATTAGTCAATTAATCTTTAACATTTATGGAAAATGAATCTGCAACTATTTTATCTCTCTTAATCTTTTGAGTCATTTTTCAAGGAGTAGTGTCAAACATTTGCTGGTTCCAGATTCTTAAGTCCAAAGATTTGCTGATGTTTTTGTCTTGTATGATAGTAAAACTAAACATTTTTTAGCTTTGGATTGTTGGTTGGACAGAGCAATCAATTTGAAAACAGCAACAAAATGGTGACAGGCATTTTTCACTATTTTCTGGCCTTTTATGGGGTTTTTGTATGGTATTTTGATGACCAGTGCAGAGCGCAGGGTGTACAGGTTGGAGAAGAGATGCAGAGAGGTGGAAGCTTCATTCAAATGAAGCAACACAAAGACAGTTTTTGTATTTTGTTCCTAGATGTTGTCAATCCACTGCTGCTTTTGTGATTTTATCAACAAGATCAAACAAAATACCTGCTGCAGACATGCTGCAACATCATATTAATGCTCAAAATATAAATAATTTATTTCAGTTAAACACTACTCAACCAAAATCGGCACAGAAAATAACATTTAATGTGGTTAAAGCAGGAAAGTCAGTAAATCAATCTACATTGACCTATAAATGAATGTGGGTGATTGTTACAGTATCTGCTTTCCACAACCGTTTATACTGTATGAGAAGCATCTTCAGTTCATTAAATCCCTGCTGAAGGCAGCAGGACTGATATGTTTATAAACTTCTGAGCCTCTGAGTACCACACGAGAGCGCAGTGCCATTACACACGGCCCTTCACTCTGTTTACTTTGACTAAATGGCCTGATGTCACCAGGCTGCTACAGTATAACCACAAACACTTCTACACACATCAGACTGGTCGGTTAAAACTTCATATTCTGTTTTTTTAATGAAGGAGACGTCAGGTTAGCAGCTCATCAGCCTCTTTACAAACTCTCTTTTTAGCAAAAGTAGCATGTCTTATCCTTGAAGCACAGTACAATGCAAACACTGTTTGTTGTTTAACATTAATTACAAAACTATGTGAACATGTGCGAGGGGAGATAATGTTGGTCTGATATAATCATATGAAAAGGTTTACCAAATCAATTTCTTTATATTTTTATTGTTATAACAGTGATGTAGATTAGTGGTGATGTGTGTTCATGTCATGACGCTCTGAACCATCCAGACATTTCCTGAAGAAAAGCTTTCTGTTGATTGATCTGTCATCATCACGTTTAACTGTGATAACTGTCTCAGAACTATGAGACCAATGATGTGAGCTGATCTATAGTCACCTTCACCCTTTGCCCTTTTGCATGTTGCCCTGCTGCACATACATTAACCAAAATAGCAGGTGGAGTCGCCCACGCTGTCCATGCGCCTTCCTATCACCATGCTCTTGTCGTTGCACTTGCACGGGTTAAAATAGGGCCCTAAATGTAAACACATCAAAGCATGCTGCTAGGGGACTCGTGTTATGTGTGAGAGTGAGGAGAGAGAGCTGCCTTTCTGAGCGATAAGTGCGAAGGAGGATAGCAGCGTGTTGCAAGATTCAGTCAAGAACAGACACATCTCCCCGAACTCATCCCTGCTACTGAAATATACATCCAGCATCTTAAAACAGCATATCTACCTACACAAAACCATCCACCGGTCCATGAGTGTGTGTGGCTGCAAATTATACACTTCAGTCTCAGTCGTCATCTGGATGACAGGATCCCAGCATGGGTCCGAACAACAAGGAAATACTCTGCAGTCCTGAAGCACCTATAAAACCCTTCAGACTGATCCTCTGTGTAATTAGAGGCTGGAGGAGAAAACGCTGGCGATAATTAAAATCCTACCTCTTACCTCTCTCGCTCCCCAAACATGCTTGCTTTTGCTTAATTGTGCCTGTTATTTTTTACTCCACATTGTTTTTCTGTATTTTCTCTATTTTTTTCCCACTTCCCTGCAGAAGCCTAGGAGTGAGATATCCCACTGCTGGAGTATCTGAATAAAAGCGTAGGACTCGGATGATGAAGAGATGAAAGGTTGGGATGGTGGGAGAGTGAGGCTTCAGTTACACGACTCACAGGAACGCTTTTCTCAGTTAAGCTGTGTCAGGAATAACTCATAACAGCCAACAACCAGAATTTACTTCTTTCTTTTTCTTTTTTTTCTTCCTTTTTTTGAATCATTGATCTTTTCTATCCAGCCTCTGATTGAAATTCTTTAACATCTCGCCTCACCACACTCGAGGAAAGAGAGAAAACTGAGCAGCTGACACTGAATTTTGAAAAAAAAAAAAAAAAAAAAATTGAATTACACTAAAAAAAACTAGAACTTGAGTGTGTACAGAGCAGCAGCTGGTATTTATAGTGTGGCTGTAGGTGTCGAGTGAGAGGAGTGTGCCCTTATATGCTTCTCTGGTTTGTACTGACAGTTGTGGAAGAAGTACTCAGATCCTTTACTCAAGTAAAAGTACCAATACAGCAATGTAAAAATACTCCACTACAAGTACAAGTGCTGCATGAAAAATTCTACTTAAGTAAAAGTGCATAAGTATTAAGCAGCAAGATGTAGTTAAAGTATTAAAGCAGTAAAAGTAGTGGTTTGGTCCTTCTGACTCATATATTATTATATATGACACCATTAGATTATTAATACTGCAGCATCAGTGTGTTACTACTGTAGCTGCTGGAGGTGGAGCTAGTTTGAACTACTTTATATACACTTAACTAGTTTAGTCCAGTGGTTCCCAGCCTCCAAAGGGTCACTGGATAAATCTGAGAGGTCATGAGATGATTAATGGGAGAAGAAAGAAGAAAAAACAAAATGCTGATACACAAATCTGTTCTCAGGACTTTTTCTCTAATTTTTGATTTGTGGTGAAATATTGGATCATTTGAACATTTATTAAAATGAAACCATGTGAGAAGTTTAGAGGGAAAAATCACTATTTGGTGGAGCTGTTAACAACTCATCAACATCTGAAATGTGACCCGACTACACACTACTTTATGTAAGATGCCAGAAGCCAAAAAGGTTGGAAACCACTGGTTTCATCTTTAACAATGTGTTGTATTTTAAAAGCTTGGTATATTATCCATGGTGCCAAATCCTCATCTGAAAGTAATTAAAGTACTCCTCTACTAAATAGGGAAGAATAAAGTAGCATCAAATGGAAATAGTCAAGTACTTTACTTATGTACTGTGTTACTTTCCACCACTGCAGGGTCTTTACTGAGACACAGTTTCTTCAGATAAAGAATAGACTGCAGTACATGTGAGATTAGATAAAGACTCTTGAGACTGTTTTATCCTCCAAATGTAGTTGCTGTATCTCTGGAGGGAAGATGTGTGTAAGAGAGAGAAAGCCAAGAGTGAGTGTGTCTCCCAGAATGGCACCCAAATAAGTTTTAAGCAATCCTCCCAAGTCCAAATATGGTCAAACAAGCCAGCAGCTTTAGGGATTTTGGCATGAGTGAGATCAAAGACAACAAGATGGTGAGTTGACATCAAACAGCAAAGCTCCAATCCCTCTAACGTGGGTGAGTCAGAGAACGATGTGGGACAAAAACACTCTTCATAGACAGTGAGTCAGAACCACTGCGCCACTCCGAGGCACTAATCCAAAACATACCAACAAACATTTCATCTATTTATTGAGGAATGCATAGTCTTGTCTTTCTGCACGTGAAACTTTTACATGTATCTTAACTCGTCATGCACGTTTCATGAGACAGTAGAAGTTCAGTGCTCAGGCGGCAGAGGAGAGCCTGTCCGTACATTAAAGTTGATCTCGCTGGAGTTGCATGAGTCTGAGTGGACGGAGGAGTGAGAAACGGACAGGCAGGGGGAGGAGGAGCAGTGAGGAGTTGGCTCTTGGTGGTGCAGAACTCGAGCCAGAAGGGTTGACCTCCCCTCCTTCTCTGCTCCCTCCTGCTTTCTGTCCTCCTCCTCCTCCTCCTCTTTGCTTCCTGCATCCAGAGGACCCAGCGGTGATGATCTGCTGCTGTTGATGTTGTGTCTGTCCCTGTAAGACTGAGGAGGAGGAGGAGCAGGAGCAGAACCCCAGTTCTGGTTTGAGAGGGGGAGCGTGTGTGTCGGACTGGTCCAGGATCCCTGCTCTCCATCTTTACACTCCCACTGCTCCTGACAACTGAAGCTGGGCTGCTCCTGTGAATCCTCCCAGCCATCTCCTCCCTTCAGATCCTCAAGGTCATCAGCCTTCTCTCGCCTGAGTACCTCTCGGTCCCGGTTCTCGTACAGCAGCGTGGCGGCGCAGATGAAGATGAAAAGACCCACTCCCATGACCACAGGCCCGGCCAGTTTCATCCTCTCCACGTGGGTGCTGCCACGGCCCCCCACAGGTTTTGGCACCGCAGATACATAACCCGCCACCGCCACACCCATCCCCACCAGCACCACTGCCACACCCAGCATGAGCCACACACCCGGGGCCGAGCGCAGGTGCAGTTTGGCCGGGAGGTCTGTACCTTGCCTCAGGTGTCTGTGGCATGCTGGGAGGCAGACAGGTGACGACTGGGTTGAGGCGGGGCTGCAGGCAGGACTGGCTGCCGTCATCCTCTGACTTCAGACTGCACAGAGAAGAAGAAGAAGAAGAAGAAGAAGAAGAAGAAGAAGAAGACAAAAGAGCAGAAACACAAGAGTTATACAAGAAAGTGTTGAGTGCAGCATCACAGGCAGAGAAGATAGTTTACTCTGCATTGCACACAACAGGAAATAGCTGCTTTAATAAGACATGTGGCTGAGTTAATGAGATCCCTTTGCAGCTCCTCCAGTGTCTCTGTGGAGCACCACAGACTCTCCAGTCAGCCTTGCAGCAGCAACAGCAGCAGCAGCAGCAGCCCCTCTGAACCCGGACTGAACTGTTAACTGAACCACTCATTCATCAGGACCTCATGATTTCACTACGATCTCATTGCAGTCATGAAAAATGGGGTCACATTACGATAATTGCTCCCGACTGAACTCATAATTTCTTTTCCCCCCCTTCATCCGAAGCAACTGGACATAACAGTCAATTCAAGCATGCAAAGTCAGATGATACATTACCAATCAAGTCACATAAGTGCATCTTGAATGTTTATATTTTTTAAGTCAATTCTTTGTGCGCGGAGGCTCTGTTGCTTGCTACATTATTTCACCGCAGCCCACTGTCCAAGCTTATTTTAGCGCATTCAGTAAGAAAACAGATTGTATACTTGCATTGTTTTGGACGTAAATCCGAAGCAGAAAAAACTGGCTCCTCGGCATCATCAAAATAAATAACCATGAGTTGCGTTATTCGTCTCACTCCTCCGTGTTTCCGCGCTGTGTCTTCTCCTCCACTTTGATTTGCGGTTAAATACAGACTTTTCCTCCCCTTAATTCCTGCTCAGATTAAGACGTTTTTTTTATTTTTTTTCCATCCCTCACTTGCGTGCGTCAGCGTGCGGCTGCTTGCTGAGCCTGAAATGAGGCTTTTATAGTAAGTAACAGTCTTACTCAAAAGTGGTGCAAAGCTCCTCTGCCTTCCTTCTCGGTCTCTCCTGGCTGCTTGTGCGCCTTTGCAGCCTGTGTTTTGATTTGTGTGTGCAGAGGAGAGGAGGGGTCGTGGGAATCTGAGGCTTGTCCAGGCCAGTCCCACGGTGAGCGCAGTTATTCTTAGTGATCACCAACCATTAAGTGTTTTCTAAACAGTGAAGTTACAGAAAGAGCATCTATATATATCTGTATGTATATTTATATCTACAGTGAAAAAAAAACTAAAAATGTGGAGTAATTATAAAGGTCACTTTACAACAAACATATACCTAAGTAATGCTAAACTATATGATGATTTAATGCAGAATTTATTGTGATTTAATATGATTAGTTAACAGCCAATAGATCATCAGTAAATGAATGTTAAAGGAAAGGTCCATAGTTTTGTCCACAAGTGTGTCTTCAAACAACAGTCAGGTGTGCGTATGAAGACTGAAAGAGGTTTTCCTCGCTGTGATCATTCCTTCTGTTCATACTGACCATTAGAAGATCCTTTTCAATGTATGTGATGGGGGACAAAATCCACAATCCTTGTTTTGTGTTAAAATGTATTTAGAATGTATCTGAGGTAAATATAATGCATCAGCAGTCTGAATTTAAAGTGGCTATCTTCCAAATTCTTAATTCCCTCTTTGTGTCCTGACGGATTGTGTTTTTCTGTTCAGCTGCAGTGGAATTATATTAACAAAACAGGGAATTTGGTACTAAAAAGACAAACTTTGAAATATATCCAATTGATTTAATTTATTTGGACAGCTGAAGCCTCATATGAACTTTTAATTTGAATTTTTTTAAATACATTTTTGCACAGGAGAGCTGTGGATTTTGTCCCCCACCGATTATGTTTTAGGACTGACTCCTGCATCCTGCACAACTGGAATCCTGCACTGATAAATTAGATTCACTCAATCAGATTAGATGATTTTATTAATCGCCAGAGGGGAAACTCATTTGCCACCAAATTAACTTATACAGACAGCAAACAATAGAGACAATGCATTCACAGAACAGAACAAGTAAATAACACCATAAAAACTCATTAGACATGATTGACAGCTGAAAGGTGCTATTGAACTAAACCAGGTCATTAAAAACTCTGATTGCTGCTGAAACAAAAGACCTTCTGAGTCGTTCAGTAGATCACTGAAGCATCTCTAGTCATTCACTGAATGAGCTTCTGAGTCTGTTAAAAACACTGTGTAATGGATGGCCTTCAAAGTACAGAACAGTTTTTAGTTTCTGTAGTGACCTCAAGTGAGCCAGCCTTTCTGATCATCTTATTGATCCCACTCCCCCCTCCCAAAAACAGACCACAGCATGAAAGGAGACACTAGATACAATTCCCTGACAAAAAACATGAACATAAATACTTAAAATTGTTTGTTAACATAGTTGTTAATTAGTTATTCCACTGAAAAAAGAACCTATAGTGAAGTGAGTATGCTTTGTTGATACTGATAAAATGTTAACTATAGATTACTTTTCAGGAGCGTGAGGTCAAAATGTTATTATGTCAAACTGTATTAATCCTTTTAAAACTACTGAACATGATTAAAACTATGTTAAACTACTTAAGACATTAATAAACACTCAAAATGGCTTTAAATCTATTTACTACAACACAATAGTCTGTTACAATGTAAGAAAAAATATATTTATTGTGTGTATATATATATACTGCTTATGGATGCTAAATTAAAGCTGTTACAGTTAAAGCTCTTTAATTACAAATCATGTATACTTAACATATTTACTGACAATTTTTGAATGCAAGATGTAGAGTTTTAGATTTTTGGATGATTTTTTCTTACTGTCAGACATTGGTTTCCATTCAGTACTGTTTGGTATGAAGATCAATTAGCAGACGCTTGAAACTTGCTTGAGTTGTGAAATTCATCACAGTGAACATATAATCCATTTTTGTTTTTCCTGGTAAGTACTGCAGCCAGATATCTCACCCATGTGGGTCAGATCCAGGCCACTTCTGGTAGTCAGTTCCAGCAGTCGCGGGCCAGATATACAACTAGCCAGCTTTTGTGAGAGTTTTGACTTGTACTAAATGGGCCGTAGGTCATCTGTGGGTGAGTTTCGCCTTTTTGCATGTGGGCCACGTATTAGTTTGAGGCTAAGTTGCTATCCCATTGCAGCATGCTGTCTAAAAAAAAGCCAACTCACAACGCTGTTAATTTACAGACAATGTGGGCCACAGCGCTTGAAATAGCCTCATATTAATGTTCAGAGCGTTTTATTTGAGCAAACCATATGACTGCACAGCTGTATGCCTGCAGGTGATCTGATGTTGCAGCTAAAACTGTATGATCCAAACTTCCATCATAGCATTTTGAGATTAAATTTTAATGCTTATTGTTTTAAACATTTAAAATATTTTTAAAAATGAATGAAGGTGAATATATATTTTTTGTTTGCTGAATAATTTAAATGTAATTGCAGTGGCTTATAGTCATGGATTTAACAGTTGTCATATACTGTACATCTGTACATGTTCCTGAAAATAAATATAAATTTTAAGCCAACACTGAAAAGAAGAAGTAAAAAAAAAAAAAAAAAAAAAAAGTGTGGCTGATGAAATCATAGGAGCTGATGAGCTCACATGTCAACAGATCAGTCTCCATGACAGCTGAGCAAACTCATCTGCTGTTTGATATGGTTGAAAGCTCTGGAAAAAGCATCTAAGTGGACCATGAAAAAAGTTGAGTTGGGCTGAGAAAAAAGATCCAGATCCTTAGTCTGTAATAAATTACAGACCAATTTCCAAACTATTCTTTATGTCTTAGGTTCTTCAAAAAGGAAAAAAAAAAAAAATTAAATCGGCTATTGATTTTCCTGGCTCAAAACTGCATTTTGCAGAATCTGTGTTACTAAGAGTAACAAATGTCCTCCTCCTGGCTACCGACTTATGTAAGTGCAGACTAGTTATTTGTCATTCATATATTCAACCACTGGATAAGAGTCTCTGGTTCTGCATTAAACCGGATCTTTCATTGTCTCAACTGTCAACTCCTCTTCATCCCCAGCCTCCATCTTCTGTGGGGTCCCCCAAGGTTCTGTACTTGGTCCACTACTTTTCTGCTACATGCTCCCATGAGTCAGTGGCAGGAGTAAGTGCTCAAATCTTTTAGTAAGTAAAAGTAGAAATAGTCCAATGTAAAAATACTCTTTTACAAATAAAAGTTTTGCATTTAAAATTGTACTTAAGTAAAAGAACAGTATCACCTGCAAAATATGCACAAAGTACCAAAAGTAAAAGTACTCATTATGCTGAACGATCAATTTCAGAATCATATACATTATATATTATTGGATTATGACTATGGATGCATTTGTGTGTAAGCATCACTTTAATGTTACAGCAGGTAAATGTGTAACTACTTAATGCTGCTGGGTTAAGTAGTTGATCTATAATATTACATCATCAGTTATTAATTGATTACATTTTGTATTGAGAGTTTGAATCAGCAAAGTAACTAAAGCTGTGAAATAAATATAGTGAAATGTACAAAGTTTGCCAAAGTAGAATGTAGTGGAGTAATATAAAGAATAAAGTAGCGTAAAATTGAATTTCTCAAGTAAAACACAAGTACCTCAAACTTGAACTTGAGTACAGTACTATGTACTTTGCTGCCCTCCACCACTACCATTAATTTACAAAACACAACCTCTCTTGTCACTGTTATGCAGATGACACACAGATTTACCTTCCATTAAAGCCTAATAACTACAATGAACCAACAGTCCTCAAATACTCTCACTGAGAGTAAGTATGAAGTCACAGTGTTTAACTCCTGCGTTCTCCTCGTCTGGGCACAGACGCAAAAGATTTAGGGAGTCATATTCAATTCAGCATTAAACTTCAACAAAACTAAGATTTCCGACTCTCTGACATGGAGGAAGTTACCTTCATGTCTTCTCACTATGAGTATTGCAAAACTTCATATTTTGGCATCACTCCGATGTCTTTATCCTGTTGCCAACTACTTTAAAAAGCTGCAGGAAGAGTTTTAACAAGGAGGGACCATATTCTCGCCTCCCTGCAGTAGCTTGTTAGATAGAGAACTCAATTCAAAATCCTGTTGTTTGTCCACAAGCCTCTGCTTTACATTTCAGAGCTCCTGTCCCCATATCACACTGACCAAAGCCTCCTGTCTGTCCACAGATCCAGGATAAGTGTAATATGGTGACAAGCTGTCTAAAGCTGCTCCAAAACTATGAAACTTCCTCTTCCTGCCACACTTCTTTCCTTCTAATTGAGATTTTTAAGCCACTTTTACTTGTTGGCCTTTAACTGCATCTTCTGAGGCCTCTGCGGGTGTTAATCTTGGTGTGACAAAGTGATTTTATTAGTTCTGTTTTATTCCTTTTTTATGTAGTTTCTCCGTGATGTAATGCACTCAGGAACGTTTGTTATGTGTAAAACACTATTTAAGTAAAGTTGAGTGTAGTAGTTCAAAACTGTGAAGACCAGTTTTAGATTATCTGTGTGTGGTGAAAGGAGGTCAAATGAGGACAGCAGACAGTGTGCATCTCATTTATTTCACCCATTCACACACACATCACCAAACAGCCACAACTATCTCAGAGCCAAAACAGCGTACCATTACCCCTTAAATTAGAATACATAAATAAAAGCTGTTTGTATATAAACAGTTGCTGATGTACACATTCCAACTCACTGATTTACAAAGACACTAACAATGTTTTGTTTTTTCCTCGTTTTGTTTTTTTCTTCTCAAAAATCTACGTATGAATTGAGGCTCGTATTTTTCAGTTCACTGTCACAATGTCCTTTTCCTGTCGACAGATGTCAAGCCTTTGCATAACCGAGCAGGAGTAAAATCTTGTAGGGAGCGAGAAAGGTCCTTTTTGTAGCTGTATACTATTTACAATGTAAATGACAGGAGGTTATTTGAAACAAACAAGATAAAGAGTCAAGGAAACAATAACAAAACAACCAAAAGCTGTTGTTTTTTTTTTTTAAACATTCATATTCATTTGCTGCCCCCCCCACAAAAAAAAACACGCAGACAAAGAAGACCAGAGCTGCTTCACTGTCTCATTCCACCTTAAAAAACTGCAATTTTCCTTGATTTAACAATTAGCCCTTAGCCCTGCTTGCCACAAATTATACCCTCATTTCTTACATTCACACACAAACACACACACACACAGAGTTTTTTTTCCATCCCCCATGTTCAATGTAAGCTTCAGCAAACTCCAGATGATCAAAACTCTCTGTTGCCTCTGGGCTCTGGGCCTGTGGAGCGGCCCGCTCTCTCCATCTAGAGGAGAAAGGCTGAACTACATAGTGCTTTCTTCTCCACTGGGTTTCACATTTTAAAAAAAAACAAAACAAAAAAAACCAAAAAAAAAAAAACCCTCTTTCGCCATCTCACGATTGTATTTTGCAGCTTTAAAAAGAAAAGAAAAAGATTTGTTGCTGAGTAAAAGCAACAAAGACAAATACTTGTTCCATCTGCTCTGAGCTCAAGCACCATTTCATTACAGTTTAAATAAAAAATAAGAAAAAAAGGAAAAGCAACAGAATAGTGACATTAAATCCAATTCACAAACTGTACAATGCTAAGAAGCCTTGAAGGTGCCTGTAGTTTTTTTTCTTTTTTTTTTTAATGATTCAGTAAACAAACACGATATAAGTTAAGGAATCCACATGGCGTCGTGTAAAACTCTCCCTCAGGGATGTCCATCATGGAGAGAGGAGACCAGAGGGGGTGAAGAGATGGACATTTTAAAGTTGACGGCTTCCGCTTGTTTCTCTCGTCTAGCTGCGCCGTCACAGAGCTCGAAGAGATGAAACCCGTTCTGGCTGATTTCGTCAAATGTCTTTTAGCTGAGTGACGATGAAGCTGGAGCTGAGGGAATGGCCGGGAGGACACGACCCTCCCCAGAATCGGGTCTTATTCTTCGTCGGCGTTCTTCAGCATGAGGATGGAGTTGTAGATCTTCAGGGCGGGACCTAACTTGATTGACAGAATCTTCACGATGTCTGATTGGGTGAGTAGCAGGAAGGCCTCGCCGTCTATTTGCTAAAGAGCAAGAAACTAATTTAGTTTCACATCATTCGATTTGAAAATTAGCAAAAGTGTGTAAAATCCTCCATTAAATAAAGTAAAGCAAATACAAAACTTGAGAAGCATTTCCTGAAGAAAATGCAGGTGACTATATAATAATAATAATAATGAAAACTCCTTGACCTAAATTACTCATAAACTGCACACGTCATCATAGTAGGCTTGTTCACAGCTGATTAGTGTGAAATGTTTACTGTATATCTGCAAAAAATTATGCAGTTTCACACATAATCATTTTGGCAGCATTAAAACTGTTGGTGTTAAATCAAAAAGAATACAAAATGCCTATGAAAATAAATAAATAAATAGCACTTTCCAGAGATGTCTCATTAACATGTGTAATATATGTAAATTTTAGGAAACATAATTACACAAAGCTACACAGCAAACACACCACTAAAAAGGCAAATGAAAAAATCTGCACATCGGTATAAAAATTTGATGTGAACAGACATTTTGAGCAAAACCTTTCTTCAGCATTCACACGGCTGGCAGATTGTGCTTCTTAACATATATTTTCAAATGCTAAATAAGTGCCTTTAGCCTCACTGTTCACAAAAAGGTTTTTATTTCTCTCTGCTTCTCTTTTCATTGATGAACAGAGAGACGTCTTCTTAACAAAAATCTTGATGGACAGGAGGCGTTTTGACAGGATGTATTCCAAAAAAAGCTGACTGATTGTTAAAACCAGTCCTCGGTGAACTCTGATCAGTAAGATGTCGTGGCTTTAATCTGGAGACTTTTGTGTGTTTGACCCCTTTCATGAAAAGCTGCCATACGTGAGCTTCGATTTCGAACTTGAGATCATTTTCCCTCCTGTTTATTTTGACACGTTTCACTGATCAAAACAAACAACACTTGTGATTCATGTGTGAGCGTTTGAGAGCTCTGTGTTCACAAGAAAATTTGTGGAATGTGACGCGTTCACCTTTTCCAATCTACGTAAAAGCAGTTCTTCCAAATCACTGATGTGAAATGAGGCCCTTACCTCCGTTTTAAATGTAGCAGCATGTTCTTTACACCCTGGGAGTCCTTTCACAAAACCAGCCACCTAATAAAAAAAAAAGAAACACAGAGCTGTGACAGGCTGCAACATTCACGCTGTTGAACTCAATAAATGTTTATCTATGGATCAAAGTGCCTGTTTGTCTTTATTTATGGAAACTGAGACGACCGATTCAGGCTGACGACAATAAAAGCTCTCGTTAAGTATTCATGCACAGTAGCAGTTTCGTTGAATAATCAGATGCCTTCGTATCGGATAAGTGAATGAATGTCTGCTTTTCATGTGTTGGCGCAGTGAGTAAGCATGTCTGACCTCCTCAGCGCTCCATGTGGCCACTCTCTTGGCAGTCAGCCCCAGGACCTCAGGCAGCAGCTGGCAGTGTTTGTCCCAGCAGAGAGCCACCCGGTGGGGGGGAGAAGCAGAGATGCCGGGGGAAAACACAGACTCGTGAAGGGCCTGCTGGAGAGAGATGGCGTCTGGCGAGGCTGCGGAGAGGAGAGAGGAGGGGGGAGACGGCAGTCAGTGAGGGTGAGGTGGTGATGTACAGCCTTTAATTTTACATTTACATACATTCACACACACCTTTACCGTCGCCAATTTCCTCTTTAACATAGTGTATTTTCAGATATTTGGGAGCTGGAGCAGTCCTGATGGAAACAACAACAACAACATAGAAATTAGAAGTGTCTCATTAATACAAACACATCTGTTACAGTGAACAGGTTTCAGATACCTTTTAGGTCTGGTTCCATTTTGGCTTTGCTCACTGGCGCCCCCTGGTGGCTCTGGCTGGCTGTTGCGTCCTGAACGCTCAGCTTCCACGGTCACCGGTTTCCTAGCAACACAGATAACCAGCTCTCAGGTACAGACCAGTGGATAGAGTTGCATGTAAAACACTGATAGCAGTTCTCTCGGGAGTGTGTTCAGGCTGTCGGCGTTGTACGAGTTCAGCAAACCTGTTCTGGGATTCTTCAGCTCCTTCAGGCTGATCTGGCGTCGAGGAGGTCTGCGTCGTAGTGTTTGTGTGAGGGTCGGGGCGTCGCCCGCGGGGATGAGGTCCACTGAGGGCGAGAGGTCGCTCTCCGCTGAGACGGTCTGGCAGCAAGCCCTCCTTGTTCAGATTCATTTCCGAGTAGGGACAGCTCACCTGACTGCACACACAAAAACTTTACCTAAAACAAACTTTCATTTCATAACTGAATGAGGCAGAATATTCACTTTTTTACTTCTCATCTTCTGCAATAAATAAGTCACACTGAATAAGAGGGAAAAGCAGCTGAAATCCCATTAGCCCCCCCCACGCATACACGCACCACATCTACACAGCCGGCAGCCCACACAAGCATAAATGACATTTAAGACTCTTTCTTCTCCTCCTGTACTTATCATACACACAGAATGCAAACATTTACAAATACTAGATCAGATGAAACCTTTGCACCAGTAACGTGCTGTTTGAGCAGGAATGAAGGACACCAAAAGTACGGGATAGAAAAATGAAATAAGAATGTAGAAAATAAGAAATTCACAAATTTTCCTTTTATCAAAGTATTGTAAAAATAGGATTGCAGCATTATAAAAAAGTGTGTTAAGAAGCTGCCATTTAGTTCACAGAGACAAAAAGGAATTTACAATGTCTAAGAAGCAGCAGCGATATGAAACACAGGCAGAAAGAGAAAAGAAGCGCTTCTGAAAGCGCAAAACCGCGTGAGTGCTACTGACGTGTAGTGGGTCCCATAGCGAGGTCCTCTGATGTGGCCGACCCCGTTGCATCCTGGAGTAGGACATCCTTGCCCTGGGGCACTCAATACATCACTGGAGCCTGAAACACACACACACACACACACACACACACACACACACACACACACACACATACACACACACACAAGTGTTCAAACTATGCAAACAACTGAAAGACCATTTCCATTTTATATTCATTATAGATTACATGCAGAAGTTAAATGAAGGCAGAGAAAAATGCTGCCAACTCCTCTGTTGAAAGTACAATTTTGGATCCTCGGCTGACCTCGCTATCTATTTGGCAGGAAAGACGGGGGAGAGTCACACTGTGTCTCACCGTTAGGATACTGTAGAGGGTGTCCGGTTTTCTGACACCACCCTACAGGGTGCAGATCGGGGCAGTCTGTCTCCACCCAGTAGTCGTATTCTGAACTCCAGCCATCAAAATGGATCTAGATCAGAAAATCAGACGGCGAATTAGACAGAAGCCGAGCACAGACATGAGTATCAAAGAACATCTTGACAAGGAGACATCTTGAACCTTCAGTCGGTGGTCCTCTGTGTCTGCTATGCTTGTTACACGGATGAGCATGGGGTTTCTTTTATCCACAGCTTCTACTTTCATCCCAATCTGGAAGCCGTGTGGAGGCCGCTGCAAGCACAGAGCATGATGCAAATCACGTGACTGTATGTAGGCTACCGTTACACATTCACTGCATATATTACATCTTTGTGCACTTGTGTGTGAAACGTACCGGTTTGAAAGCTCGAGCGGGAGCAGCCTGTGTTCCTGTCTCTTCCAGATATTTCTCCCATGAGAAACTCTTCGGTTGTTTATATTCTGGAGAGAGGAAATAAAGACAAGTCAGATCTGTCAGTTGCTGAAGACAAATCAGACATTAAAACATCCAAATAAAGTGTTGTTACACCAATGAATCGTCCATCAGAAACTACAATCTGTGCATTTGCAGGCAGCATGCATTCCTCAACTGCTGTACAATTAAAACTAGCTTCTATATATTTATTCAGAGATGAATTAGAACTGCTAATCAGAGCAAACTTTAAGAAACTTGTATCATTCTTTCTGATGGTAACAACTAAAGCGATGCCAAGATATGTAAAATACTTTCTATAAAGAAATAATTTTTTACAAGTCAAATCAGGACATAATTCATCCGATCTGCAGCAGAATCAATTAAATCTTTATTAGCACAGACAGTATATATTATAATGTTAGTTAGATCCTACATTAGTCGGGCCCTACAGTATATTAAAATAGATTATACTGACCCACGTGTGTCTTGGTCTGTGTCTTACCAGCTGGAGTGGTTAGAGTTAGCTCGGCCTCTTCACAGAAACCCACAGGATGGATGTACGGACTGCTAGCGTCACACCTTAAACAATTAATACATTGTTAGACTTTATGCATGCGTGTCCTAAACTGTTTGTACAATTTCCAAACTTATTACTTTCTTTTCTAGATACCTGTACACTAGGGCCGGACAATTAATTAAATTTTATTTTCAATCATGATTTTGACTTCCAATGATTACAATTTTTTTTTTTTGGCTGCACTCTGTTTCACAACAGCACTCTGTTTCACAACAGGGTTAGCAACGTACATTTACTTTTAATGTTATCAAATGTTAGGAGTTTTCAGTAGGCTGTGGCAGTGCACTACAACTTCATTGCATATATTTTTTTTACATTTATTATTTTATTTGTTTTTCAGTTGAATTATACTTAAAATTCAGGGAAATCCACTATTAAAAAGACAAGTTCTTTTAAAAAAAAAAAGTTAATTAAAAGCATGATGTTTCCAGAGTCAACAAATAATTGTGTTAAATAATTATGAACTCAATGTTGACCAAAATAAAGAAAAATAAATAAATGTTGATGCCATAGAGACATTTCACAGCCACACATTTCACTCGGATTTAAAGCTGCAGCGGTATCTTTGATCGTGTCTTCTCTTTCCGTCTCAGCCCAGCAACACCTGCTGTAAATAACTTCATCTGCTGGACTCTCACCAGTAATCATACGTGTCATCCCAGTTGTCAAAATGAATGAGCAGCCTGTTGTCAACTACAGCTGCGATGGTTGCTACACAGATCAACGACGGGTTTTTCCGGTCAACAGCCTCCAGCTTCATCCCCGCTCGAAATCCAGACGGAGTCACAGACTTTAAAACAAAAACACATTTAGCCTGTAAATTAGAAATGCAAGGAAAAAACCAAACACTTATGCTTGATACTCACTGTGTTGAGGCTCTTGAAAAGGTGTTTGGGGGCCAGCTGACCCCTGCAGTTCTTCACATACATGCTCCAATTAAACTCTCCATCCTTACAACCTACAAGACAAAGTTACTCAGGAGCGTTGTTGCCAAGCTTTAATAAAAAAAAAAAAAAAAAAAAAACAACACTAATTTAATAGTTATTTGTAAGACAATGATTATTGTGTGTGACTACCTTTAGGCAACAATAACTTATGTCCATTCTTCTCACACCAGCCTGCAGGTTTCATATCCCACGAGTCTGCATTGGCCCAGAAGTCGTAGCACTCTGGGTAGCCATCGAAGTGGAGCCGTACCCTGTAGCCTTGAATCTGATACAGGAAGACCAGAAACGAAAGGAGAGAGTGAAACGCTTAGTTATAGACAGAGATTAAGACTCTGTATAAAAAGGTATTTAACCTTTTGTGAAACCAAAGCCATAAACAAACAGTAGCACCCGTACCTCTGCAACAGTGAGCACACAGAACAGAGACGGGTGACACGGGTCCAACCCCTCCAGCTTCATTCCCACCTTAAAACTATTTCTGCTTTGAGGAAATGACTGATGCTGCAAGACAAACAGAAACATGGTTTGGCTGTTCAAGACGGACCAAATAAACACAAACATCTGATTATACTTGACAATATAAATACCTCTTTAAATAGTTTAACAGGAGCAGCGATAGCCCTCTCCTCTTCCAGGTAAGCAGGCCAGCTCCATGCCCGTTTCTTATTGGGCGCGGCAGCCACTGAGGGAGTGTCAAAAAAAAAGAAGTTAAAACAATAAATGTCTCTGCCAATGTTTAGATTTGAAACACTCAAGTGTAATCATTTGCCATTTGAGAAATATTGTTTGCAGATATAACTTTCTCTCCTTGTTTAAGACTGTTAGACGGTATAGAAATACATGTGACCAGATTATTAGGAGCAAAAAATGTTTTTTTTTGTTCCTGTAACTTCCAAATTTTAACTAAAAGAAAAATACTTTAAAAAAAAAGACCTTTTAGAGAAATTTTAAATGCCAAGAAAAATTTAAAAATAAGATAAAATTTCCAACAATATTACAAATCTGACATGATGATAACTGATGATATATCATACGACAGTCTGCATTACTGATCTAAGTCCTTACAAGAAGAACAGCGCAGCAAAGAACTAAGACAAACAAAACAAAATGTTGTTTTTAGCTAAGTAAAGAGTGGATTTGAGGTAGCATAATGTCAACTTTTTAGACACGTTTAAAGGATTACAGGCTCCCTCCCTTCATCTCTTTACAGTGGCAGCAGTCTAACATACCAAGTTTGGCAATTTTGGGACCTCTCCTGCCTTTGGTCGTCTTGGCTTTTTCCTACAAAAAAGTGAAACAAAAGAAATGTGTTAATAATTAGCACTATCACATTTTTTCCAACTCAGCATTAGTGTTTTTTTTCTTGACTTAAAGATGAAGAGAGCAACGATAAGAATAGGAAAATTACAGAAGGAGGTATTTTGTTTGCAAAACCTTTGTAATTACAGCAACACTTAAGTGGCCTGTAACCCTGGCAACATTAGCGGCAGATGTTGAGAGTATGCTCCTTACCTCTGGTTCCTCTTGGTTGTCTTCCTCTTCATCACCAGAATCCATATAGATCTTCCTCTTTTTGCGCACACGTTTACCCAGCCTCTCACCTTCAACTGCCTGACTCTCCCGTGCTTCCCCTGGAGATGATCTGTGCAAAAGATTTGTCTCATGATACAACAAAATACCATAATACGCCATAAAAGACAACAATGTGGCATCGAAGAAGACAAGATGTATGATTTTACCTTCCACTGGAGGGTTGGGCACAAATGGAGCTACAGAACTTGCCCTGAAGGAGAGCATCCCGGGAAGCGTGGCTGCCACAGGCTCTGCACCTTGCCAGGTCCCTGTTTTGGCCCACGACACCACTGGAGCCAACTTCAACACTTGGACCAACCTCCACACTAGGGCCCTCCATACTGGGGCCCTCCTGTAATGACAGGAGAACGGGACCGGGGCCTAGAGGAGAACAGAAGAAATAAGTGTTGTTCACTGCACAAACGTAGTATAACAAGTAAATAGTATACAAATATAAAAAGGTAAACACTGCAATACTATATAATAACAATTCTGTTAGGGTTAAACATGTGCCGTCATACCTTTACCTTGAGATGATCCTGATTGACTCTGATTGGCCGGAGCTGCGGCTGTACCTGTCTGTGATTGGCCCTCTGGTGGAGGGGTGGGACTGTGAGAGGGTGCTGGGTCCAAGGTCTCACATTTAGGCTCTGCCTCCTGCCCTTTGACCTCGAGGTCTGTGACAATCTCCAGAGTACCAAACTCTGTCATGCGAAACTGCAAAACACAGGGCAGGAAAAAGAATATACTCAGAGTTTCTCTAAGAAATTACTGAGTGAAGGTGCTAAGCCACCCAAATTCTGATTCACCTGGTCTCCTGATCAATTACATTTGCAGTTGACGGACTGTGTGAAACATGAGTTTCTTCTCTTCTCACCTGAAAGTTAATGTTTTACTTCACAGAAATGCATTTATTTTCATAAATAAATGTGGTCTTTACTTCAGGCAACAATGTGTTTGCTTGCACAGATTTGTATATGGTCATATATATTTAAACCTCTATTTACATAATAAAGGATGATCTCGGATAGGGCTGCATCTAACAATTATTTTCATTATCAATTAATCTGACGACTATTTTCCTGATTAATCGATTAGTTGTTTGGTTTATGAATGGCGAAAAATGTTTATCACCGTTTCCCAAAGCCCAAGGTGACGTCCTCAAATGTCTTGTTTTGTCCCGACCAACAGTCCACAACCCAAAGATATTCAGTTTACTATCATAGAAGACTAAAGAAACCAGAAAATATTCACATTTGAGAAGCTGGAATCAAAGAACTTGAAATTTTCCTTCTTAAAAAATTACTCAAAACGATTGAATTGATTGTCAAAACAGCTGGAGATTAATCGTACCCTGATGTCACTGCCTGGCAACGTAGCAATACCATCCTTCCAGTCCAGAGCACCCATCATGTCAAACTCAGCTCCCTGGGAGGGACCATCACTGGGTGGAGTGTCAGTCATTCCCACTCCTCTGATATCCCCAACCTGCAATGACATAACAACAGTCACATCAACAACATTGCAATATTTTGACATAAAGGTGTTGCAAATGATCAAAATATAAACACAGATGTTTAAGATCGAGGTTCATTCCACATCTCTGACTTCAGTGATTGGTCTGTGAGACTATCGAAGTATAGCAGCCGCTGTGTGGTTTTATCTACGAAGTGCTCCGAACTCCAAATGCAATTTATACCTGCACTTGTAAACAGTATTGCGCAACATCACCGCTAGATGGCGACTGTGTGCTGGCTTGCAGGATACACCATGCACTTCGATTTCAGACAAAACAGTCAATAATAATATTGTTTTGCTGGTCAACTAACCAGGAAATAGGTGCACAAACGGCCCCATTAGGATGAACCTTCATCCAGATCATTGACAAACACGATGAAAGATGTCTCAACTTTAAGTTTACCACACAAGTTCATCTTTTCCTTGTTTTAACAGTATCTCTTAAAACCGACTGTTTGCCTGGTTATGGGCAACTGTGGGGGTAATTTGTTAATCAATTTTAACGAGAACACTGTTTTCTGCACTGACTGGCCAAACTTAAAATCGTTTTAATCCGACTAATATTGCGATATAACGTTTTAGTCTTGACGCATGTTCAACACTGAATTAAGGTGATATTTTCTGAACGCTCGGAGGCCATAACCATGTGAAAAGTAACCAACAGCCCGAGCTAATGGATGTTGATTAAGTTTGACTTTACACTTAATACCTCAGTTTTATTCTCGCCATAAATAAAGTGTATGTAAGAGCGCCCATGATTAGCATTCGTCTTATACAAAATGGCGGAGCATAGGAAGAGGCCACCAACACGTTTAAACTATGTAAATTACTCAAGTTACCTATTTAAACAAAGCACGCAAAGCCGCTACGCGTCGAACAAAAGCACATGCTTGCTGTGTAATTTCCTGACTTGGTGTTTTCCTTCACTCTGGTTATTTTCTTCACTTTCCCCTTGTCACGGAATGTCAGCCCAGGTTTAGCTAGCGCTGACATGAAGCTAGCCCAGCTAGCTCCACTCCGTTCAAGTGGACGGAGGATTGCTAGGCGGCTAGCCGTAGCATTGTGACTGGATGCAACCAGCTAAGGACAATCTGTAATAAATAAGTTTCCCGGTTAATAACAATAGGAAAAGGCAATTTGCAAAACGCCAATATTTCACACAATACCAGACAGACTGGCAATAACATCGCGCTACTGTTACGGGCTTCAACATTGTTGCTTGATTAATTTCTTCCAATAGAAACTTGAAAAACGATTTATTCTCGCCGTTTTAAATCAGAGTGGAAATAATGCGAACTAACGCTTACTAGCAAAACGAAGGCCGGTTTTTCACATTTTGCCACTGTTAACGGCAATAAATGAGTATTAACGGCCGTAATGTTTAGAAATTGTGGAACTCACCTCGTTTCTGTTTTAACTCTTATTTAGAGCTGGATATAGAGGGATGCGCATGCGTGTGAGATGCGCTGCCTGACAACTTTGGGTCTCGGAAAAGTTCAGTTTTCAATCGGTGGTCAATATCAGGCCTGTGTGTACTTATAACACGCCCAAAACTCACTTCACTCCCGATGTAACGAATGCAACCGACCGACTAGAGCTCGTTTCTCTTTGTTCATAACTGGCTGAGAAGTATTTTCCCCAAAGAAGTGAAGCGCAGGAACCGCAGTGTCTCCCATGACCGTTGAGGAGCGGTTGGTCCCTCTGTGGTCAAACTGGACGTTTTCCTTCCAGTTTTTAACACTCTGCCACCGTTTTACGGCCAATTTATGCAGATGTCACTTAAGAAAATGCGATAATTGATCAATACACGACGGTGTTTACTATAAGGTTAATCACCCAGGCCTGTAAAAAAAAACACCCGAAGTGATATTTCTGAACCAAAACGACCCAAATACGTCGCTACATGCGATTTGTCAGTTACAACACATCTGCGTTTGTGTGGGCTGATGAAGCTAAGCTGATCAAAAAACGTTAAATGAAGCCGGACACAATGAACAGCTAATCTGTGATCAACCCCCTAAAACGAAACATCACGTCTAATACTCTGAAATATTACTGCAAGGTTATATTTTGCGAGAAAATAACCCACATATATGGAGGCACTTAGTCGTGTGTTGCGGATTACGATCATTTTATGGTATTTCCAGGGATGTTTTGGATGGTTGCTACGTGTAGTTTATGGTTTTGATGTGACAGAAAATCATTTTAAATTGAATTAATGAGTTGCCAATTCAATCATTCACAGTCAAGGGTCTTTTAATTGATTTGAAGTGTTGGTTTGGGTCGCTACAGTCGTCCACTAACTCATACTGAAGCAAATAATCTCCAGCTAACCTGCAGTATTCAATCCCTCCCATTACAGGGCGGTTATGGAGATCTTGTGGACCAGTTTAGCCATAATATTGCTAAAAACACACGCTTAATGAAACACCAATTCGCTAAAACACCTATAGCTGTATGTTTATGTGCCGTATAACAGGTAAGATGCGAGAAAAGTCCTTATTTCAGTCAACAAAGGCCGCCGTGTTTCGAGGTGAGGTGAGTTCAGTGCTCGGCTGGTAAAGCAGCAGCAGCAGCAGCAGCAGTAAGCGGCGGCGGCGGCGGCGGCTCCGACTCCGGTTCGTGTCTTGTATTTGTCGCTAGATGGCAGAAGTAGTCCACTTTCTGGTAGGGTTAGGAGGAGGAGGGGGGGATTAACCGGGTCGTGCAGCATGCAGCAGTCCTGGATTATTCTGTAATATAACATCATGTACGAATCATGAGATGGCATTCAAAGGCAAAGCGGTCGACTCGAAGGTAAGAGAGTAACTAATGTGTCAGGATGTGACCTGCAGCTCCGCCGCTCAGCAGGCGGCTAATAAAACTGTCCGATCAGATCGTCTGTCGATCGGCTGAAGGGGAAAATCATGTGCGTTTAAAAAAAGAAAAATAATAATGATGAAGATGACATGTCACGCGGGAGGATGTGTGTGGTTTTACAGTTGTCGAGGTTTATTTATTGTAATATAAGCTATAATAGTCCTTATTTATTCTAATCCAAAGTGTATGCAGCAGGTTTTGCAGCAACATGAGAGTCGCTGTCTGCCTGCTTACCTACAGCGCTCACCCCTCCCTCTGCAGCCTGTAATATGCCGGGCCGCGCACACACACACACACACAGGTCCAGGTTGGTGTTTGGTAAATGTTGCGTTAGGGTTGGGAAAATAAGTGGCGTTGCTTATAAAAACAGATTATACTGTTGTGAAATAATAACTCCCTTCCCTTCCTTGTCTCAACCCCCACCACAGACCGTGCTCTTCAACCTGCTGCTGTGTCTGCTCATATTTTACTCTCTTTTCTACATGATTGGCAGCGTGTGTTTCGGTGCCTTCAGGTGAGGATCCCCCTTCCTCCCCTCACACACACACGCGCACTGGCACATATGGAAAAAGAATATCTTCACAGTATCAACATCATCATCATCATCATCAATTTGTTCAGCCTTTCATAATCAACGGGGGGTAGTCAATAATAGAACTGTTTCAAACACTGTTACAAAGGTGATTCCTATTTGTCAGAGTATAATTTAACATGTAGGAAGTCTGGAAATCATCACTTTGAGCAAGAATAATGTATCAATTTAAATCCTTTGTTATTAAGATATGTTCTGCATCATTATCTAATCCAGAGGTAATTTCTTGTGGTGTCAAAATGTACTTTTTTTCTGCTGATATTATCTTTTTTATATTATCTTTAATATACACTCACATAACAGTTTATTATGAATATCTGTGCAATCTAATGAATTCCAATACAACATGAATTCTACTTTTTCATAGTTTTTATTTATATACCTAAAATTTTTTGTGTGTATGTTAAATATAGTTTCATGTGTAGTCTTCAGTACGTGCTTAATGGGTATTTGAAGGCGATGAGATACATGCAATAATAAGAGCACAACAGTTTATATATGTCCAGTTTCCCATAGTGGGTTGATTTGGCGTTGGATCCACCTTTGCAGTATTTTGTGGTCTTTGTTGCAATAGCTGGTGGTAGTTAATTAACCAGTTCTAACTTCATACAGGTTGGATCACTTTGATGGACTAATTCCATTTGACTTTAAGACCGAGCCTACTGAATCCAACTCCAAATATTTGGGTGAGCATGTATAATGCAGTCAGCACAAATGAGAGAAAGCTTTTTGTGTGCTTTTTGTGTTTCTTTCTCACTGTCTTGGTCTCCTGCAGTGAACCTCTTATCCTTGGAGCTCACCTACTTCTGTAGTGGCCTTTTATTCGCTGCAGTGGTGAAGAGGCGAGTCTGGGACTACGCCCTCACTGTGACTCTACTGCATGTACTTATCACCAGTCTGGGTGAGCACAAAGAAAAAAAAACAGTATTTCTACACATGTATTCTCACAAAAATGCTGAATGTGTTGTTTGTTTTTTTCTATGTTGTAGTGATGTTGGAGTTCCCCATGGTGTGGCAGTGGTGGCTCGCTTTAGGTAAAACAAATCAGCAACTTCTTTGTAAACAATCACATTTTTTTAGATCAGTTCTTTTAAATTCTGTACGTTATTGTTGTTTCACAGGTAGTGGCTTGTTTCTGATGATCTGCAATGGTCAGCTGACAGCTTACTTCACCTGCCAGAGCGACCAGAGCTACGCTTCTTTCAGCATCTACTAACAGACAGAAAGGCACTATGTGTGTGTGTGTATAAACTGTTTTATTCTCAGTCCTGTGAAATGGGGTAGAAAGGATCAGACCAGATGCTCTCTTCCTGCAGACACCCATTAGATTCTCCATGGTGATGGGCTTTTTCTGTTTGTCACTAAAAAAAGACATTTCCTCACCATAAAGTCAGAGCTGGGACCAATTTGTGTATCAGGAGTTGCCAACAAACTGGCATGCTTTTGTTTTTTATGTAAATGCCACAAAGAGATGTTCTCTGTATTTTGCTTGTGAAGCTCGGTGCCTCTCGTCACTGTGCAGACTTTAAAGGCAGTATTTTTTTTCTCTACCTTTGTAACAATGTAAAAGCTGAGCGGGAATGTTGCAATACATGCTTGATGTATATTTTAAAGAAATAATGTAATGTAAAAAAAAAAATCAAATGAAGTGTTTATTGTTTCATTTTCTGTTACATGAAGGTAGTGAGGAGTGGTGAAATAGTGACCCGCCTATTTCATGTTGTGAACTAATATGATGAAATACACGTCTTTAGAAATGTACAATTATTTCCTGGTGTTAACACATTAACGCACACAATTAGACGTGAAGTCCACTGCAGTGTTAGTGTAAGGAATCTCTTGCTAAGTATTTAAAAATAGACTCTGATTTAATAATTTATGACATAAAAAATAAATATTTGAACAATTGCTGCAGTGCTCCCAGAGGATTTGGCGTTGTTATGAAACCGGCTCTTCTGCCATGTACTCTACTGGGTTCATGTAGGAGAATCCCAGGAAGGCTTCACTCGCCGTGCCTGCCTGGCACCTGTCATTCACGGAGGCGGGCAGAGGTAGTAGCGTGAACTCGGGGTCGATGTAGCTGACATCAGAGGGACCGGTCTGCAAAGACAGAAGAACACACACTCAGGTAAACTGCAATAGATTTTTTTTTTTTAAATGAGTCCTCAAAACTTAATTTCTGAATCGCTTGTACCACTTTGGGGATGAACGGGGCCGTAACTTTCCTGGCCAGAAGGTCATCCCAGTTGATGGATGCAAAGAACGGATGTTCCCGCAGCTCGACCTGGAGATACAGACACGATGACATAAACCCCTCTATGGTTATGTGTGTTTATGTTCATTGCTGTTTTTCTTTCTTTTGTGCGTGAACTTACAAAGTCACGGTTCTCCCCTAAGCGTTTGGAGATGTCCCGTTCCAGCAAGCCCTCCAACAGAGAGCGAGCAGCCTGAGATACCCCGCCACGCAGCTGCAGAGGAGCGTGAAGTATGTTCTCAAACATCTCCGCTTTGCTGTTGCTGTAAAATGGAGGCTGAGAGAGAGAGAGAACAGAGAGATGGAGTGACGCGAAGATGCTGAAGAAAGCAAGACGGTGAAAAGTAAAACAGTGGTTTATGTTTCTCTCACCAGTCCGTAGAGCATCTCAAAGAGCACACTGCCGAGGCCCCACCAGTCCACTGCTGGACTATATGACTGACCCTGTAGCACCTCTGGAGCGAGGTACTCAGGAGTCCCACAGAACGTATGCATAATCCCACCTATGGCCACACCTTCTTTACACAGTCCGAAGTCAGTCAGCTTCACGTGACCCTCGCTGTCCAGCAAGATGTTCTCTGGTTTGAGGTCTCTAACAAAAAAAGTGTTCATGCAGAAAACCAATACTAACTTCACCTTTGTTTTGTTTTTTCTTTACTCTTTATTTTTTAATGTGGTGTTGGAGGACATTGGTGGTTTTTAGTGAAAACATGTTCTATGCAGAACTCTCTTCACAAAGTGAAATGTCATTGGGATTTCCTTGCATGAATAAATAAAACATGTGGAACATGTTTAATTCAAACATGAGGTAAGAAAGTGAGCAAGCGATGAGCCAAAAAAAAGTTTGACAATTGATTTTGCGGTGCTCATATATGTGTGTGTGTGTACCTGTAAACAATGTTAAGAGAGTGAAGGTAACCCAGAGCCATGGCCATCTCTGCGGCGTAGAAAGCAGCTCTGGGTTCAGGGAACGACCCCTCTCTCTGAAGGTGGTAGAAAAGCTGAGGACAAACAGATGAGTGGTCACATACAAAGGAAAACAGTGGTTACCTGGATGTAACTCCAGTTCTATGAGTACATGCTACACCCTCTAATGGGTTTTGCCACTGATATATCCCTCCAAGGCTCCACCTCGGCACCCTGAGACAGATGCACTCCAGTAGCATAGAAGGTAGCATCCACCCACAATAAAGCACCAGCGCACCCACTGTTTGTCTCCTTTTGAGCTCAGCAACAGGATTAAATGGGACAGCTGGGCCTGTAGTTAGTGGGCTACACCTGTACTGGAGTTACATCCAGGTAACTACTATTTCTATTTCATATATGCGACACCCCCTAACAGGTTTTTACAATCGGTAACCACTGGAGGCAAAGGCCGTTATTAGGGATGTGATGTACTCCCAGCTGGGCCCGAATCTGTGCATATAGCAATCCAGACCCAATTGGGGACTGGGTAAAAAGAGGCCGAGTGGTCCAGCAATTGAGCACCACCTTACTAGGGGTCCCACGGCCTTGAAACACATGCTCCAAGGATAGGAGCTGAAAATGGCCAAAAAAGGCAGCAGCCTGACCTAGACGGTGCCCCCCACAGACACTGCACCAAGCAGAGTGAGACAGAGTCAGATCCCTGAGATACAGCTGCACAGAGACAGATGTGACGCAGCCAGGCAGATGTCTACACTGACACCTCTACCGCTGCGCAGGATGACCACCAACACTCCTGGTGGAGTGCCCAACACCCACCAGAGGTGTGCATCCATTGTCTCATAGCCCTTGTGATGCGCATCGTCAATCCAATGAGCTGAACTGACAATGGAGCCACCTGGGCTCACTGTCCGTGGCAGATAGAGTCTGTCAAACATCCGGAGGTTTGTCCTGTTGTCCCAGCAACAGCAAAGTGCAACAACAGGACACAAGATGTGAAAACCACGTCTCTTATTCCCCATGAGAGGGGGAAAATAGGCTCTCAGACCAATAATAATCCTAAATTGGAGAGAGCGTGCCCCTAGGTTGAAAAAACAATAGGAGCTCCAACACACCGCTATCTGCACTAATATCCAGCAGGTGGGGTGCACAGGCAACGCCTAACAATCCACCACTCTATGGGCACTCAAACAAAATAAACTGAGGTCCATCTACTCCAAGGGCTCAGGAGATGGCCTGGGGGACCTTCTGTAACCATCTGGAGATTTGACTGTAGAATGAGGCAACAGGTCTCAGTCTGTGGAAATCCCAGAGAAACCCTTTTATGAGTGGAAGGCTCTGTGCGGCAGTTGAGGCTATCATCATCAGCCACAATCGCCAACCCAAGATGGACGTGGTGAAAACTCATACAGCCCTTGAAGGAAGTGTGTATATCCTGCAGCGGGCACGAGCATGGGCACATGGGAAGTGCAAGCTTCTCAAACATCTCCCTCTCAACATCCAGGCCACGAGGCACTCTGGTGCCACTACTGTGCACTAATTGTGAATGTGATGAAGAACTCTTGACCCCTGACTCTGAGAGGGTTAGGTGCATTTTCCACACACTTGGAAAAAACATGCTCATAGCCGAAAAGGGAGGCTGAAGTGCTGAGAAACCTCTGACGAGGCAAAAGAACATTTCCTGCAGTGAGGCAGTAGAAGAAGAGACAGTCACCTGTCACAAGGTGAATGCATCAGCTTATCTTACAGCATGATAAGCCATCTTGTGACATAGCAGTCCGCCGGTCCCCTTGTAAGGAAAACTGTAGTGACGGCTCCTTTTCCTCATATCCTCCTCCAGTCCCAGTGGAGCTGGAAGGAGGAATGGAGGAATTGGCAGCAAATAGGGGAGTGTGCCCCCTCCCCAGCATCCTGCAGGGAGAGGGCGAACCTACCTCTGATTCATATCCATGTAGAATAGTTATGCGAATCGAGTACATGGAGGTACAAGCTGCAGAAAAAACGCTGATGAGGTTGCAAACAGAGAAGAAGTCTCTCTCTGTCAGTGGGCGAGCTACCTGAGGGAGTGTGGGGAGTCGAGGAGAGTGTTATAGCTCAATTCCTGGAGCCAGCAGCATATCCATCCCCCCAGAAACAGGAAACAACCACCAAAAATATACAGAGCATAATTTTCACCAGTAAATGGATCTTCACTCTATTCCCAGCATCAGTGTAATTAATTGCAATCATAGGTGAGAAACAGAACAGTGAAAAGTGTGGCAGATTTCCTTCGGGCTGTCTCTGGCCGAAGAGTGTGGCACAAACAGGCTCGACACACCGCAGCCAAGTACGCGATGGGGTGGCAGGAGTGGCTGGGCAGGTCCAGATGGCTCATGCTGGCAGTGAACCTGCCACAGGACCTCTTGCCGGAGCAGCAACATAGGTGATGCCTCTGCTGCTGTCGCTGGGGAGGAGATGAGAACTTAGCTGTTCAGACACCTTCCAGCCATCCCCAACCATTCAATCATGACCTGGATGTCTGGGCCGAACAGGGTTGGTAGAGAGCAGCGTGTTGTGTGAGATGGTTCAGGGATCCTGCCAGGAAGGCCGTATTGCTGGCCAATACCACTGCAATGAGCGTAGCAGTGGTCAAAGAGATTGGCTGTCACTCTGTCCCTCTTGGACGGGACCAACGGCCGACCGCCAGACCAGAGGGAGATGGAGAGGAGGAGGACCCTTACTGCATCCTTGATAGGTGGCGCCAACCTGTTCCACTCCCAGCCCTTGACGTAGGCCACAGCCAGGGGCTTGTCAGGCAGCGGAGTGTCACTATTTTGGGACAGGATATACAGGAGTGAGGCCTCCTACGTAGCTGGGCAAGACGGTTGGCAGTGAAGTCACCGCTTGAGGTCATGGAGGGCAGCAGTGGTGGCAGCAGGGTCGCCATCCTCTTGGCAGCCAAGGAGAACAGGCTGGGCAGGTCATCCAGAGGGTAGTGGTGGGCTGCCAGTGGGTCGTTGTTGCAGAAGAGGAATGCCAGATATTATTCTTCATAGATGTGAAGGTTGCCCTCTCCGTTATACTTGGTCCATGGTTTGGACCGAGCAAAAGCAAGACTCATAGGAGTCCGCCGGCTGCATCGGCGAGGAGCAAGACTTGCAGGACTTGGTAGTAACCATCATCTTCTACTGTGATACCAGAGGGTGAACTTCTTCTCACAGGCGACCCGTTTCTCAAGGTGACTGAGTGAAAAAGCGAGACGAGCAGCATAGACGCTTATAACGGTAAGGATGCTGCACGGTTGCTGCTTCCTGATTGGGCGGTGAGTGCAAAGATCTTTTCTCAGGTGCCAAAGTGGAGCCTAAAACCAACAGTGTAGCCCGTTAGAGGGCGGAGCATGAATGAAATAGAAAGGAGACGAACAGCAGGTGTGCTGGTGCTTTATAGTGAGTGGATACTACCTCCTGTTTGGGCGGTGAGAGTAAAGATCTGTCTCAGGGTGCCAAGGCGGAGCATCGGATGGATATACCGATAACTAAGCCTGTTACGGAGCGTAGCATGTACGAAACAGAATGACAACTATATTCAACATGTCAGCAGCACTGTGGAGAGCTTTCAACCATGGGAATAACCATGAATAACCACATAACCAATATGGGAATATTGCTAATTCTGTTGGTTTTATGATGGAATTTTGTAAACTTGATTCTAAATCTGACATGAAAAATTACATACTGTGTCAGCTAAAAGACTGACAGAGACAAGTTTTTTATATATATTTTATATACGTATATATACCTCCCCTCCATTAACATAGTCCAGGACGAAGTAGAGCATGTTTGCTGTCTGGAAAGAGAAGTGGAGTCCCACCAGGAATGGATGTTGCAGTCCTTTCAGCAGTACGTTCCTCTCAACCATCACATGCCTCTGCTACAGAGACAAATATGATACAATGGATGGATGGATGAATGGATGGATGGATAGACAGATAGATAGACAGACAAATAGATTACCTCTTTCCTCTTGACAATCATCTGTTTCTGTAAAACTTTCATAGCATAGTAGCCTCCGTGTTTTCTATGTCTTGCCAGCAACACCTGTAAAAGTTTTGACATTTAATGTCTCAAAAAAACTCCAAAGAACAAACACAAAAACTTACAAGGATTGAAAATTCCTACCTTTCCGAAGCTTCCTTTGCCAATTACTTTGAGGTAGTCAAAATCAGACGGTTTCATCCTGATTAAGACAAATATTGAAAACTGTCAGATATGTGTTTTGATATACAGGCAACATGCTGTAATTAATCATTAATGAGAGATGTGATTAATTACACAACATTTACTTTATTCTTGGTAATGTAATGTAATTGTTGTATCACTGTATGCATGTATGGACATGCATTTATGTATAAATTTTGTGTGATAGTCTGTTAAATCGTCTGTTGTGTTAAGCTTAGATTGATTGGTTAACACCTACCCTCTTGACCTTTGAAAAAAGGCTTGAAAATATCTGGTTAAATTATTTATTAATTCATTAGTAACTGCAAATTACAAAAAAAACATTCACATTATCCTTTATGTTTTAATAAGGACTGCTTTTTACTAATCTATGAAACAATAATAAATTATTTACAATTCCTAAATTCTGTAGTAACTTTTAAGTCTCTAACTTTATATTGTTCGGAGAAGTGTTAGGCTACAGCAAAAAAAATACAAAAAAAACAAAACAGAATTGCTCTGTATTGTGAGTCAAAATGCTTTATTTTGCCATGAAATATATCTGGACCTCAGGACAAAAAGTACTTACTGAGGGGTTTTAGGGTTCACTGAGCTCTGAGCAGAGAAAAGACACAGAGAGGCAGGGTGGTCAGGAGGTCAGATTTAGTTTCATCTCCTGTCAACACTCAGCACAGTCTTTTTTTTTTTTAAAAAAAAAAAAAAAAACTTTCCCTCTTTACTCACCACAGTGCCTTTGTCCTCCTTCTGTCTCCTCAGTCTGCTCTGTGGCCGCAGGATCCTCTGGGTGTCCAGGCTTCAATCATGAGGTTTGGGAGGATTCAGGTGAGATTCAGCACAAAAGTAAAATAAGTAAATAACCTGTTAACATTATTTTTTATTTATTTATTTTTTGTGACTTACTGCTGGCAGAGTTTCTGACTGGAGACCACTTTGTGTAAGAAGTCGCTGAAGCCAGTTTTCTTCCCCTTGAGCAGAGCTGTAAGACAGAGAGGGCGGTTCGTCCCTTACGTAAGAGGTGTATTTATTCAATAAGCAAGTGTTAACTGCTCGCCATGACTTCGACATACTTCAGCCCAAATGAAATAATAGTGACAATAACAACAACAATAATGAAGTTTACTAATACAGCATTAGCAGTTATCAAAATCAGAGTAAGTGCTTTACTTTGAAACTTTTATAAGAAACATAACGTTAAACCCAATTTTAAGACGTTTTAAAGAGAGGAAGTATTGGTAAATCACTTTAATATACTTTAATATAACCTTTTTAAATATGGGATTTAGTCACCTAGCCCTCATGTATGGCCCTTTTGTCTCTAGCAGCATTTTTCTACGTTAACTAACTGTAATAATTGTATATTTATACTGGTTGTATCCATCAATTACTATGATTCACTAGTTAACTGTTAACGGTCAAACTTTACCTAACCGTTATTAAACCATGCCGGTTAAATTCCTCACCTGAGAAAAATGACACAAGCCCTCTCATTTTGGCATAAGTCATCGGTCGGTCGTGACTCACAGTCATCTTGAGGAGATTTGACAAACTTTTTTAGCTGGAAACCAAAGGAGGAAAGTTAACAGTGAGGACAGTAACTAAGTTAAACTATCCAGCCGCAGAACAGCCCCGCTAGTCCCAAACTCCTCTCTGCTAAAAGACCGTTGACGTATTATAGTGTACGCAAAGTACCAGCTATGATGCGTTTACGTACGCTCGGAGATTTCGTAATGACGACTTTGAGTTACAACTGTCCCAACTAATAGATCCGTGTCTGCATCTTGGTCAGCGGTGAGTCAGTGTTACAGAAAGCAAAAGTCACGTTTGAATTACAGAATCAACTAAAATGAATAGATTTGAATAGGGCTGCAACAAATGATTAGTGTATTTTAATTGATTAATTTCTAGATCAACTGATTAGCTGTTTGGTCCATAAAATGTCAGAAAATGGTGAAAAATATCGAAAACTGTCTCCCAAAACCCAAGCTGGCATCCTTGAATGTCTTATTTTGTCCCGACTAACCGTTTACAACCCAGATATTTAGTTTATTATCACAGAGGACTAAAGAAACCAGAGAGTATTCATATTTGAGGAGCTGAAAGCAGTAAATTTGGACATTTTCTTCTTAAATGAATGACTCAAAAGAAATAATTGATCATCAATAGAGTTGGCAATTAATTTGATAGTTGGTGACTCATCGATTTATTGATTAATCGTTGTAGCTTCTGATTGTCTGTCACAGTCAAAGTAAGGCAAGACATTTATATACAGTACCAGTTCAGACATACTGTCCCATTTCCTCGAATTAGAAAGTGTGTCAAATCTTTTGGCTGGCACTATATGAGCAGGTCATACATGTAGTGCTGTGAAGATTAGGTAAAGGCACAGCAAATGGGTCAGTGTAATACTTCAGCTATTGATAGCATGTCCTGATAGCAATTGAAGGCACCACACTGATCTCATGGCCCCTTATGAAAAGCGGAACCGGGTGTCCACGAGTTTATATTGCCCTATGGTCACGCGGTCGATGAGGAAACCCAATTGACTATCTTATGAAAGGAAATAAGTTCTTATTATTTATTTTTATTTGTGTTTCTTCTGCAGATCTATGACTTACACGCACACATTCCAGTCACAGGTGGTTAGAGGGAGGACTGCATACCACCAGTAAGTCTGGCAGTGGGTGGCAACACTGATAGTGGGACATGTACTGAATGTATATACATGTGGGAGTGTGTGTGTGACGAGACGAGAGACGAGAGTCTGTGTTAAGCAATTTGTAGCTACTGTTGTAGGAGGTAAAAAAAAAAAAAAACACATGATAATATTTCAGTTGACTCGTGGTTGGAGCAAAGTTTATAATGACAAGAAGACAATACTTATATCACTTTTTGTGGCATTTAATTGACACTCAAGCCCAGTATATAGGATGGAGGGTCAATATAATTTTAATGACATGGAGTTTTGCAGCACACACTTTGCTTTTGAACCTCAAGAGAGTTCATGGGTCATGACTTTGCTGACTTTACTGTGTGAGTAAATGCATGACAGTGTATGACATCTCTCTATCTGTCTTCATGTCTCATGTGGCAGCTGCATGCTAGAGAAACTGCAGGGCCTGTCCACACCATCCCAGACCCAGTTTTATGGTTGTGATATATGACCAAACCCCCTATAGCAGTGGTTCATAAACTTTTTCACGTCAAGGACTCCTAAAGTGACACAAATTAGACCACAGAGCCCCGTTTGAAAAGATTTTGTCCTGCAGGCTGAAAGAGAGTGTATGAAACTCATGACTAAAATAGATATAATGCATTATGTCATTGTGTTACTTACAGTTGATGAGCCAACATTTCACAAACAGTCATAGTGGCTGCTTGTTTTATATCACAGCAGTTCATTCACTCCAGACACGCTCTGAAAATTCTCACGTCTACGTCTTACTGTTGGGGGCTGAATTACATAATCACAAAAATATTATACCAACATCTGATTATATAATGAAAGTGAAAATAGCAAGGAGGAACTTTGAGTCTGGCACAATTGGTAGTAAACAACATTTTCAGAGCGAGAAAAAAAGAGGAAGACGGGTTTTGTCAGGAGAAATACAACCTGCAATACCATGACATTGGATTTAAAAAGATACAACTGTAAGTACAGAGAGATTTATGAATAATACTAAGGCTGTAGGAAAATGCAGATAAAAGGAGAGACATCACAAGATAAAATAAGCCAGATTGGTAACAGGAAGTGGAAATAAGCGAGAAAAGAGTGTCAGAGGAGTACAGTATGCAATCAGAATAAGAGGGTGTGAATCAGATACATGGGACGTGTCGTGTCAGTGATACTGAAATAATGTCAAGTTTGCCCCTGTGTCTCTGGCTTCTATATTTGGAGCCGTTGGGTTAAGGACAGAGTTGGTACAGGGTATCTTGGTTACTGTTGCAGAAAGCTGATCCTCGGTCAGCAACAGGGGGAGGTTCCTCTCTGTCACAGTGGAGGGAAAGGAAGAAAAAAAAACTTCTCCCCCTGCCCCACCCCCGTTACCCTAAAGTGAACCGGTCTCTGCTAGTCTGACCGACCGCCCTCAGTCTGAAACCTCTCGTCATCCCATCACTCTGATGGCATAAGGGGACTGGCTGAGACTGGTTTTTGCAAAAGGTGACACTGAACACAGCTCATTCACACATCTCAGTGCTTTATTTCAGAAACATATTAGAGAGGAAACCAACCCCAAAGGACAGCAATTCAGCTGACTCCACCGGACAGGATCATTTCTTAACTTGAGGACACAACAGGATGATATGAGTTGCAACAACATTCAAACTATTCTCCTGCTGGATGTCGTCATAACACCTAAAGCTCCTAGCAACCTCTGACCTCAATCTCAAATAGCTCTATTATCACCACCCTTCATCCGCATTCGCCTACGCCTCAATTATCTCATTTTCACCATTTTAACCACATTGAGCTTTTAAATCAGTAATGTCTCTGAACTGGAGCCATGTCATGTCATGGTTTTTTACTCATGCTCGTCTCCTTACAGTCAGAGATCTGGGGTCATGTTGGGTCAAAGCAATTTTGTTCAGAGCAACAAAAATAGACCTCAGTCCTATAGCACATGTAGTAAAAGGGCACTGTCTAGTCTCTTATTAGTGTTGTGTAATGCTAATTTTATTTTAGATAGATAGATAGATAGATAGATAGATAGATAGATAGATAGATAGATAGATAGATAGATATTGTATGTGATATTTTTATACAGTAGCCTACATGCAGTATGTGTGGATTGAACCCTGACATGACAGCAGTAGTACTTCATCTGTCCTGTAGATGGCGACAGCAAACCAGAGGAAGAGGATTGCAGAGCAGCATAGCAACTGTTTCTTACGTTTTTCTGACTGTGAGAAATAGTACTTTAATAAAACATAGACAAAGGCAGCACATTGGTGAGAAAGACGTAGTCAAATGATATTTTAATACTTTCCTTTAGTAATACTTGAATCACTTATCTGCTTTGTCTTTGCTCTCTTAATATGGTTTAAAATGTATGTCTAGCTCCTCTCTATGTATATTATTATTTTATATATTATTTATCCATTGAAGCAGTTAAGCAAGCAAAAAAAAAAAAAAGATATAAGGAAAACATGGATCCTGTTGTCTCTCTTGCTCTGGTTTAAAAAAACAAACAAACAAAAACAAAACTTAGACCCTCCCAGATACATGCTGGTCCTATACCTACCTACAAATCACCTGAGGCGCGTTTAGTGTTCCTCGGTTCTCATAAAACAAAACAAAATGGCATAAAATAAAATAACAGAAAATTTGACATTCTAGCTACATAACCAAAAATTACCAATAATCTAAATAAAGTAAATACTACAACTAGAAGACATTAATAATAAATACATTTACAATGAATTATGAATAGTTCCTGAATATGCCACTACTACTACCACATCTGCTGCTAATAGCTAAATAACAACCTTCGCTATCATAGTTGTAGTAGTTGTAGTATATTTTATTGTTACCATAGTGAACCCACTAACACCACACAACACAAACTAAAATATATTGACAATAAGAACTCTGCCAACACCCCATTCCTGTCAACCCAGACAACATCTACAACACAAACCACAAATAATTACAACAAACATGCCCAGTCAATGTTCTACAACAAAAACAGACCCCAGACAAGACCAGAAAACTCGCTAATACATAAAAAAGAAAAAAAAAAGTCATTATGTAATAACTCTAAAAGAATACAACGCCATACTACAAAAGAAGAGAAAGAAAAACAAAATAAAGAACAAACAAATCCTCATATTTTCTGTTAAACCATTGACCTTTTTCGAATCATTCATATTCATTCATTAATACGATTACTCATTCATTCATATAATTCATATATTTGAGAATCTCATACATATAAAGGAAGAGCTGTTAGTAAATCCTCCTACATGGTTTAAATTTAAATTTCCTTTCACTGAAACGTATTATATAATAGTTATAACAGAATGTCCGTGTCCTGCGTGGTTATTGTTTAGTTGAAACCACGGTTGAAACTAACTATCACGGATCCCGTACTTCCTAATACTTTGCGCGCGCGCCCCCGAGAACGCGGATTCCCAGCCAAAATCTCGGGAGCGCGCGCGCGCGGTGAAGGGGCGGGGCCGCGCGGAATCAGCGCAGACAGGGATGAGAAAGTTGTCCCGGATATTTACCTACTCTACCTGGCTCCTCCGACGCGCCCCGTCCCGAGCTCTTCACAGCGGGCTAGTCTGAGGAATATGATCCGTCTCTGAAGCGGGACGACTGAGGTACAAGTGACTTTTCTTTCTCTTTCCCCCCCAAAAAAGAAAAAGCATTCACTTGTGCAAGTTGTAGTTACGAGCACCGTTTGAAGGAAAGTTTGCCAGAGTGCTGTGTGTGTATGTATGTGTGTGTGTGTGTTCCTCCTTTTGGGTGTAGCTGCAGAAAAAGTCCAGGTTGTCAACAGGTTCCTTGTTCGCGCTGTGGTTCAAAGTACAACAGGGACACAGCAGAGCTTATCGACAGGCTGGGACAGTCGGAAAACAGAAGAAATATATGGGCCTTTTACTTTGAGATAGGCCTTATGTGCACGTTTGGTGGAGCTGTAGAGACGAGGCTGCAGATTTGACCTTTAACATCTATATTGGGTGTTGTACAGGTTAGGTTGTGGCAGAAAGGGGATTAGTAGGTGTTAACGCATTACAAACTCGGAGAACCAAAGCTTTAATGGCCTCCATTGTATCTAACTGTCGTGGTTACAAGCCTCAACATATCAGATATAGATGCAAAAATGCAAAACACCCAGTGAAGTCATAGTCTACATGACACTTAATCCACTTTTAAGATGTTGCATTTACTTGTAAATTAATTAGAGGCCTGCTTTTGAGAAGGCTCTTATGGAAAATAAGTCATCAAACTGGGACCAGCTCTGTTTTTAATATATTCAGAGTGTGTCACCGTGTTCAAACATTAACTCAAACACTATGTGTCCTTTTCAGAAACAGTGTGCCACAGACCAGCCTGGATCTATTAATCGTTCACCTGAAAACCAACACAGGTCTCATGTACGTACATACACCTGCATGCAAAGTTATTGGCTTTAAGTGCATTCATGCATTAGTGTTTGTGTGTGTGTGTGTGTGTGTGTGTTTGTGTGTTTGTGTTTGTGTAGGCTACAGCTGTGCTTCTAGCAGCCGGTGTTACACTGTATTTCGTGACCCATCAGATTTTGTGACCGGCAGTGTTGGAGGAAGTATTCAGATCCTTTAATTAAATAAAAGTAGCCTAACAATTTACAAATGCTTCATTACAAGTAAAAATCCTGCATTTAAAATAATACTTAAGTAAAATTATACAATTATTACCAGCTAAATTTACTTAAACTACTGAAGTACTACTTTTACAGAAAACCAGGCTCTGACTGATAGGTTAAAATGCTGCTTATGCACTTACTCATCAATACTAATGATGCACTTTGTTAAATGTATTTAACATATCGGATACCTTTACTTATCTGGGTACTTCCTCCAACACTGCAGGTCACAGAATCTGATGGGTCACCAAAGACGGTGTAACACCGGTCTGTTGTAGCTGTAAATGGGCGTGTTCAGCTCTGAAAATGTTTAACATTCTTATCATTCAGCTGCCTGCGAAAAGGCGGAGAGACGCAGAGGGAGAGCAGCAGGGAAAGGGAAGAGACATGTTCAGACCCAGGCCAAATAATAAGGGATTACACAAATACACACAGTCACTCCTTCGCATTCATGGTGCATTACTCACTGCAGCCCGATGCTCTATCCAGCACATACATTACTCACCACACAATGTCATCCTGAGGGAGGTGCTTTCATTGGAAGACAACAGGCTGGAAACATCTGACACTGTTTTTGTGGTTGTGTACGTTTCCAGGTCCCCTCTCGGTGACGAGCCACGGGCAGGGTGTTTGTCTTGAGAGGGAGGCAGAGTTACCGTGGTAACAGACATGCCAAAACCGGACCTGCTCTGCCTAGTTCAGCTTCTGGACGGCACTATCGAGACCTTCAGAGTCAACGTGCGTAATACACACACACACACACACACACACAGAATTTCCTGTCTGTTATTGAGGAGATCATATGTTGCTCCTATCTGTCTCTGTGCTCCGCTAATGATCATACTGTCAGTGAACGATATGGTGACAAACTATTCTTCCCTGTTTCCCATTGATCCACTTCTCTTTTTCAACGCAGCAACCTTGTTTTGAAGGACAAGCTCACCTACTGCAGCTTTACAGTGCTTGTCACACTTGGGAGTGTTTTTACATCATCAGCATATCATGTCGTACAGCAGCCTGACAGCTGCGTTCACACACACACTCACATGCAGACACACACACGGGAAAGCAATCACAATATTGCTTTCTAGGACGGCAGCTGTGCAGCATCTTTATGTGAACCATGGGAGAGCAGGGAGAGTGCTGTGATCGTAATGTGCAGGATTCCAATATTAAACTCTCCATTACTCTCGCCATACGGCTCCTGTGTTTCTTGATTATTGATGAGGTATTTTTCTTTTTTATGGATCGTCACTGAGAAAGAAAAGCAAACAAGGCCAGTTTAGTTAGATTTTCGCTGTGTTTTATGCCCCTACACAGAAAAAATTGTTAAGAATCCTGATACACTGTTCATCAGAGTTTACAGTAAACAGGATCCTTTCTTGATGATGAAGGCTCATGATATGCTTCCAAAACAGAACAGAAAGAGAAAAGGGGATAAAATGTAAAAGAGCTGCAGGGTATCCCATGGAGTGATTAATAAAACAATAAATATTTAAACAATAGAATTTTGCGCTGCAGATGGTCTTTTATAAATCTGATTTTACTTGGATAAATGCTTTATTTATTATTTTTTTCTGATTTACAGCCATTAACATTTGAATCACTTATTCTAAACATATAAAAAAAACTGAATAAGTATCATTTTCTATAGTATATATTCACAGAATATTTACTGTACACTCACAAATAAGCCATCGTTAAATGTCACTCAAAGTTTTGGCTCCGGGAACAATGTTGTTTGTTGTTTCCATCTTTCAGAAGCAGGATGAAGGTGTGGTTCTGTTGGACCTAGTATGTGACCACCTGGGCCTGCAAGAGAGGCAGCTCTTCAGTCTGCAGATCAGAGAATCCAGCACAGCCATCGCCTCAGTCACAGCCAACACACACTCTCCTGTGAGCTCACTGTTCATCTGCCGCACATTTAGGCCGAGACTGTAATGTATTGCACTCGCTGATTGCTGTTTAGATGATGATAACCAGAAGCTATGCTTATATAAATGCTTTTTTTTTTTAGCCCTAGTTAGCAATTATACTTAATAATATTCAAATAAGCTTTATTGGCATGACAGATTAGAAGCCTATATTTCCAAAGCAATAGAGATGATTAGCAATGAATATACAATAATATGCATCTTTTTCTCTTAGAGATGGTTAGAGCCGGAGAAACCCCTGAAGAAGCAGATAAAAGGTATCTGTATCTGTTCTGGCTCCAGGGAATTTGTTGTCTTTACCTTGACTTCACTTGTCAAATACGTGTTTTAATCTTTTGTTTAAAATATGTTATGATAGTTTGAGGTTTACTTTCAACCATAAAGTATTTGCCATTTGTGACATGATGAAATTTCCTTGCAGGTCTTGCATCTCCCTTTTATCTGAACTTCAGAGTGCGGTTCTTCATGTCTGATCCCAACTCTCTGCAGCATGAGCAGACAAGGTGAGTATACGTGCTTTTCTTCTTTGTGTGTTTTTATAGAGGTCATATGTAAGTACTCATTAATATGGAGAAACTGCATGTCACAGAAAGGCATTTTTGCAGGTGTTATGAATAAAAATGAAGGTTTTACTTATTGAATTTTAAAACATTTTTACATTTATTTAATGTTTGGCTCACTAAGGCCCAAAAAAAATAAATTCTTCTTTTGTGATACTGTACATGTGAGTGAGAAAATATCAATTTGTTAAACCACTTTAAAAGATCTCTGTAGTACACAAACTGTACATGTGTGAGGTGGATAAGTTCCTTTTGTCTTGTCCCTGCAGGCACCTATACTTCCTCCAGATCAGGAGTGACATTAGAGAAGGACGGTTAGTTCATACACAAACACACACACACACACACACACACACACACACACACACACACACGCTACCCCAAACACAACCACCCATCCACTTGTGCACAGTTTGTGTATATCTGTTACAGTGTGTAATTATGGAGTATAATTGCAGGTTGCAGTGCCCGCTGAGTGCAGCTGTAGTGCTGGCCTCTTATGCTGTGCAGTGTAAGTCAGCTTCTCATTTCTTCCTAGAGAAAGTGATTAATGACTTAATAATAACTTGTGTGTGTAATTATTCCTGTTGAGGATGCTCTTAATAAGCAGCAGCTCCATTACAGAACCCACAGATGTCAGTGTATGTGGATGTGTGGCACTCAGTGTCTCTTTCTATCACCTGTAGCGGAGATGGGGGATCACTGTCCGTCCCGACTCCCTGGTTACCTGTCGAAGTGCCACTTCATTCCTGAACAGGATGAAGACTTCCTGTCTAAAGTGGAGGATCTGCATCCGCAACACAAGTAATGCAGATTATCGTATCTATTTGCCATTCAAAAACAGTTTTGCAGTTGGTTCTTGTTGTTGTACATGACTCTTTGCGACTGTGCGTGTGTGTGTTCCCAGGGGTCTGAAGCAGAGCGAGGCAGAGCTTTGTTTCCTCAACACAGCGCGCACGCTTGAGTTGTACGGAGTGGAGCTGCATGGTGCAATGGTATTGTGGTTGTTTCGATTAAACGTACAATTTCCTGCTCCAGTTTAACTTCCTCTGGATCCTTTTTATTCCTTTTATGTATGACACTTTTTGTCATTTCCTGCCTTTCTTTCTCAGGACACCAACAATGCCCCTCTGATGGTGGGTTTGGCATCAAGTGGTGTTGCAATATTCTGTAATATGATTTGTTCCAGTTTCTTCCCCTGGTGAGTGTTGATCCCACTAATTAGATCATTTGTTTCTGTATTTTCTAAGCCTTCAACCAATTATATTCCTCCCATGCAGGGGGAACATCATCAAGATTTCATTCAAGAGGAAACGCTTCCTTATACATCTGAAACGTAAACATGTGAGTCCCTTTTTACTTTTTTATTTGTTCTTAATAGCTTGAAAAGGCTCTGCACAGATCTTAGATTTGATTGGTTTGCACTCTTGGCTCTGAAAGTCAGTGAAAATTGGATTCAACATAGCTTTTTCTGATAGTGTTTTGGTTCAGCTGTGATAAAATTATAGCTAAAATATAAAAAGTTTGATTTTCTTTGTGTAACATAGGAATTTATGCACAATTTATGACATTTTTCAACAAAAATTCACAAAAACATCTCAGCATGATGTGAATATTATATTGATTTAATATCCACACTTCTTGCAGGTTTTCTCTGTGTGTTTTAATGTGTGATGAGTAACAAATCATTCGTAATTAGTTTGAGCTCAGGCAGTTTTACTGTATTTCCGGCAACAACTGCATCCTGAGCAGCTTAAGTTGCACAACAGCGATGATGTAACCTTAGATGTTGGCGCTACAAAGAACATCAGCATTATAAAACTAAACGGTACAAAGAATGTAAACTTGCTCTGTTGCAGGGGGAGACCCAGGACTGTGTGGTGTCTCTTCTTCTACCCTGCCCCAAGACCTGCAAGAACCTGTGGAGGTCCTGTGTGGATCATCACTCCTTTTTCAGCTCCAGTCGGACTGCCAGGAGCCCCAGACACAACAACAGCACAGTTCAGTCCTACAGAAAGCTGATAACGCAGCACCTGGGCCTGGGACACAGTAAAACCGAAAGGTGAGGGTTCGCTTTTTCATATATATTCACTCATTCTTGCTTTTCCACATTTATTTAGTTATTTTCTTCATAATTTGTAGTGGTCCAGTGTGCCAGCGTGTGGTGGGAGGAATGGTGTGGAACCCAGTCCTGCGAAGATCAATTTCATCAGAGCATCTCGAGACTAAGAGTCTGCCCTCCAGATCCCCCCCAACCACCCCCAACTGGTATGAGCTGCAGCATCCGCGCCAGCTGTAATGAGATGCTGCTTGTTCACACGTCATTCAGATACAAATCCAATGTCACTTTACCTTTCTTGATCTCAGATTGTGTTGAGTCATTTCACAAAAAAAATCTTAAACTCACCTGAGCAGAACCTATCTGACTGCTCTTTCGACTCTCTGGCAGGCGAAGTCCACGAGTTCGCCACGGGATCCGTAAACCTCGCCCATCCTCCATGGAACTGACCAATGATCTGAAAGACATGTCAGAGGGGGAGGATGTCTTCTACACATACAGGGCCTCCGTCGGCAGCAGCAAGGACAGCGAGGGAGACGCCTCGCCACATCAGTCAGTATCACTTAGAACAGAAATGGTGTCTATCTCTACATTTTAGGCTCTTTTCTGTCAACTCGGTGGGTTTTGCTGACATGATGTTAGATTGTTTTTATATTGACATTTCAAAAGGATTTGTTGCAATTTTCAAATTGAAAGAGTCACAATTTAAGGTGTAAGATGTAAGAGGTGAAAGTTTTAGTTCATCAGAGACAAAATTTAAATTTAAAAAATGATATGTCAACTGTTGCCACTGATTTGTCTGAGATGTAACTAATTGTCTTAATTTCACAAGTTGGCCAATCTACTAAAAGAAACTGGACTGTTACTGTATAGTTAATACACTTTTTATGTGTTGCTTTTCGTACCAGTTTCACTTGGCCAAAGATGGTCTATTGGAGAAAGAATAAATTCTATATTATTTTGATATTTCGAAGGTTGACAAATTTGTAATTATTGGTACAAACTTATAATGGTGTTTTTCTTTATCACAATCACAATATTGGTTGAAAATATCTCAATGAACTATTTTTTCCAAATAATTAAGCCCTAATGTGTGTTGTCAGAGCATTCATGTTAACCATAGAGGGAAAAATGATATGACAGTAGGCAGAATTATATTATAATCACATGATGTCATCTTTTCAACCTACAGTTAGAGTGAAAAATATCTCTTTGATTCATCTCTTTCAGCCTCTCTGGCACTTACAGCCAAGGGCCAGATGAGATTTTGTTGCAAGTAGATGACAGTATAGGAGAGGAGGACGGTGACAATAACTCACTCTACCACAGCAAGGTCAGTTATCATAATTAAATGTGTTAGTGTGTGGATGTGCTTTCATACGCAGTGTGTGTTTGTGTGTCTTCATTGTGAGTACCTGCGTGTGTGCAGGGTGCCCCCAGTGACGGTGACCTGCTGCTAATACGCATTGCTCCAGATCATGAGGGAAAGTTTGGCTTCAATGTTAAAGTGAGTCTCTTTTACGTTCTTTCTGTGTCTCTTACACACAACACACAGAGAAAAGGTTTTATTTATTTTTTTATTTACACACAATACCCTTATGTTGTCACTCCTCCGCTGTTGCTCCATTTACGTGATTTCCCAACTCCTCTTAGGGTGGGGTGGACCAGAAGATGCCTCTAGCCATATCCCATGTTAAACCTGACTCTCCAGTAAGAACAAACTCTCATGTGTTTGTGTTATGACACTCTGGTTTCTTCGTGTTGAGTCAAAATAACTTTTGATGATGAAATCTAACTACGGTACTGACTCATGGGTTGTTGAATGGGATTTTAAATGTCGAAATGATGAATTGTTTGTAGGCAGGTCGATGTGAACCGAAACTCCTGGAGGGAGACCTGGTGGTGCTCATCAACGGTCGAGACATTTCTGAACACACACATGACCAGGTTGTCATGTTCATACGAGCCAGCAGGGAGTCGCACTCCAGAGAGTTGGCACTGCTTATCAAACGTAAAGGTGTGTGTGTGTGTGTGTGTGTGTGTAACAGAGATAAAAGCGCTGAAACAGCATGTGATCCAGGTGTGCACTCTGGCATATCACTTTGAATATGCATCATATCCTTGACCGTCCTTGTATTCCAGGTCCTGGCCGTTTGGCGCCCCTGCTGCAGTTACCTCCTGCCCTCACGCTCACCAGCCAATCACAGGGAGACAAGCCGCAGTCACCTGGCCATTCGGAGCGGGTCACGACACTGGAGGAATCAATGAGACAGCTGGAGAGAGGAATACAGTCTGGCACACTTTGCTTCCACTTTGAGGTATTTAAGAATGCAGGTGGGAGCTAAACAGTGGATGAGCATTTAAAAAGTGTATTTATACAGCATTACACCCAAATGCATGTATTTGTCTTTATTTTAAGTAGGATTTAGTCCCACTGAGTTATGTGGGGGATCATAATGAGTCTTTTAAATGCTGCTTTTGGGACAGATGTTGGCTCTAATCTTCACTTGGACTGCTGACAATCTAAAACAAAGATGCCGTGACTGGCCTGGAATGTAGTTTTTGTTTGTGTATGTTGCTCTGTGTGTTTATGCGCATGTGTGTGTGTGTGTGTGTTTGTATGCTTGTAATTTCTAGAATTTATACAGGAGGAAGCCCGGCCTGACACTAAACTGCGCCCGGCTCCCAGAGAACATGGACTTGAATCGATATAAGGATGTTTTACCTTGTAAGTGCTGCTTATTCTGACTGCCTGTAGCGCCCCCCCACAAGCTCTGTGTTACCATGTCTAACCTTGATCTGGAGCTCACCGCTGTGGCACCTCGTGAAATTTAATTGGGCTAAGCCTGCTGTGCATCGACGGCCCTCACATGCTTCTGTCATACTCTCCTTTCTAGATGATGCTACCAGAGTGGTGCTCCAGGGCCAGGAGGACTACATCAACGCCAGCCACATCACGGTGCGCATCCTTCATATGGATCTGTGTGTCTTATCCTTGTCTGACATTTAATGTAAACTCATCCTCTGTGTGTGTGTGTGTGTTCATGTTTGTATGTTTCTTAGGTGGCACCCCCAGTGTCTGGTGTGTGTTTACGTTATGTTGCAGCTCAGGGTCCTTTGCCGCAGACCTGCACTCACTTTTGGCAGAGTGTTTGGGAGCAACGGTCACACACCATCATCATGCTTACAACTCTGACAGAGAGGGGACGGGTATACATATTTCTACACGTTCATACTGTAAACATTTATCCACATTTATCCAGGAATGAACATGAGTAAACAGCCGGGGAAACACTTGAAATTACACAGCTCAATATCAGGGATATATTAACACAGTGATTACTGTGGCAGCAGCATTTCCAGCAGATGATTACATGCTGTTTCATGTTTTATTTGATATGTGATTAATGTAATTAGAGGGGATCGGCTGTGATGTTTACTGACAAAAAAATCAATTGACACAGCTGTGAGTAATTACAGGGTTTCACAGTGTAGAGAATGGCTAAATGTAAAGTGCGAGCTGGATGCTAACGAGATAAATAATTTGAGGATTAAGACACATCCAGACAGAGGCAGGGAGATATCAAGGTCTCGTTGAATGAAGCTGTCTCTGTCTCAGTTTGCCTGTTGCTTGGTAACCAGATGCTCTCATTAATTGATAATTTTCCTGATATTCGTCAAGTGCCCTGGCTTTCTCTCTACTTGAGGATCCTACACACACACACACACAAATTGACAATCAGTTCACATCCTGCTCCTGATGAATTGCCTTTGTTCCTCCGGCTGCCGGGTGGAACAAACCACGCTGTTGAATATGAGTTTGATTTCAAGAGAGCAGAGTGCAGCCAATGTAGCAGCAGTAGTAAATTGTACCCTGACTGATGACTCATGTCAGAAGTAATATAATTTGTTGGTGATGTCATACACTTTGCAGACCAAGTGCCACCAGTACTGGCCGCATCCGCCAGAAGCGAAGGATTACGGGCACATGCGGGTGAAGTGTCACTCGGAAGAGTGTAACCTGGCGTATGTGACGCGGCAGTTCACTCTGACTCACACGCAGGTACAGTAGCAGCCTCACAGCAGAGCGTTAGAGGTAACACCTGCTTTCATAACCGCGTGAACCATGATCAAAGCATGACCACAGTGACACAACATAAAGCTTCTTTTGTTTGTATGTTTACAGTAGCATGTGCCATGTCTGTGCCATATGCCACGTAACAGAGCTCACCACAGGAAATAGCCTTTCCTGGCAAACTAACTAACATACAGTCGCTTCCGTGTGGGTGGATAGGTGTGTATGTGTGTGTGTGGGTGTGTGTGTGTGGGTAGGTGGGCAAGTATATTTGTGTGTATTGACAAACGTTGTGGCATGCATGCGTGGGTGGGCAGGTGTTGATTTATTTTGTTACCGAGAACTTTATGTGGCGGAGTCTAAAACACTTTCTATGGTAGATAATCAGATCAAATGAGCTGTTTTCCACATTAACTTCCATGTCGGGCAGGTGAATAAACAGATAATGCTCAAGGAGGCATGAAGTATGAACGCACACACATGCATACACAGATACTGCTGTGTGGGCCCATCTGTTCCTCTGGCGGAGCAAGTTAATCCCTGCATGGAGTCACAGGCCACATGCCCATAACTCTAAACTCAGCCATTCTCTTCCCCGCCTTCTTTTTTTTTTTTTCCAGCTCTGGTCTTTTCCTCTATTCTCTCTCTCCAACCCCGCCTGTTTTTTTCTGATTTCATCTCACTGTGTCGCTCTGTATTTCCTAATCTCAGTGTCAACTGTGGGTCACGTGCAGTTTTGCCCTGCTCACCTGCTCTTGTTTTTCCACTTCGCCCTCTGTGGTTTTTGTTTACTGAATAATGTCAGTGTGTGTGTAAGCCCGCAGTGCGTCTCATGTGGGTTATTTATTTCCCAAATGTTACATGTTTATCATTGTAAATACGGGATCTAATACTTTAATTCTCCTTTTTGTGTGTGTGTTTGTGTGTGTGTGTGTGTGTGTGTGTGTTAGCTGGGTGAGGAACGTTCAGTCACACACCTGCAGTATGTTGCGTGGCCAGACCACGGTGTACCCGATGACCCTTCAGACTTCCTGTTGTTCATCAGCTCGGTCAGGGAGAGAAGGAGAGGTGAAGAGCCACTAATGGTACACTGCAGGTAACACACACACACACACACACACACACACACTCTAATTGAACACTGCTTGCACCTACTGTACTCCCTTCTACTGTACACTTAATGCTTTGTTTGTTTTGAATTACTCTTTCAGCGCTGGGATTGGACGGACAGGTGTTCTGATCACCATGGAAACGGCTCTGACTCTGTTGGATCAGGGTCGACCGGTGTTCCCGTTGGACATTGTCAAAACACTAAGAGATCAGCGAGCCATGATGGTTCAGACCACGGTACAGAGAAACAGAACAAAAAAAAATCTGCTTTTATTTGTTAAATGATACTTTTTACCGTAATGATTGATCTCTCCTTGTTTCTGTGGTTACTTGTAGCTTGAGGGATGTTGTATCTGCAATCTCCATGTTTTCTAAATATCTTGTAATGTTTAACAAGACAAGCTTTTAATCATTACAAGGTGCAGCTGTTTTTTTTTCATCCACCTATTGACTACAATGTGCATACTTTCCACCTTTTTATTTTAGCGGGATTATATTCATCTCTGGTGTTGTGATATTTTTCCTATTTCTATTTTTTTATGTTTTAATTTTTTGTCTTAGATCATAGACTCATGCCTATTCTTGGCTCAATTATTCAGTAAGAGTTTTTTTAAAAGCATGTATAAATTTGCCAATTTGTTTTTTAATCTTTTAATAGGCATACTGCAATTAGTTAGCGCTTCCAGATGTTTGTTTAATATAGTTGAAGGAAAGTGATTTACTTTCTTGGAGATTGGAAAATGAATCAAACAAAGTTCCCTGAAAAAATCATGTAAAAATCCACAGGACTTTTCAGAAGGGAGAGGAGACTCACTGTGAACAGAATTACTAACGTCACTGTTTTCGACGTCTGTGGGTTCTTTCATTTATTCAGTTTGTTTGCCACAGAATTACACTGATGGCTGATGAGCCGCAGCAGGCAGGCTGAGGTTGAAAGTCTTTGCTTTGTGGCACCTCAGTGGTACTTATCGAGGGAGAGGAAAGTATTACTCGTTGCCTTGAGAGGAGGTGGTGCTGGGAATATGGCAGCCCTCCAGTCAGAAGCCTGCTTCTAGGCCACTGCTACCACTATCACCCCTATTTTGAAAGGAGATCTGGTCCCTCGGGCTTCTTCTCTTTGATGTTTTTATGCTGATGGAACACTTCCTCAGGTTTCCCTCACATGTTTGTGTCCCAGTCATGGAAAACATGCGCAGTCAGAGGACATCCTTTCATGCTAAAGATGGCATGGGATGTTGTCTTTTTTTTTATTATTACGTTCGGAAGCATGTTATGCTTTTAATAAACAGCAGACAGTGGAGGGATGACAGGAAATGAGGGGAAAGAGAGATGGGGAATGAAATGCAACAAAGGTCTCCAGCCGGACGTGAACCAGGGACGTTGCGGTTCATGGTTGGCGCCTTAATCCCTAGGCCGCTGGCACACCCTATTCTGTATTTTTTCTTAATGTCAACGAGTCCCATGACATGTCTGTCTCTCAATACTCTCCAGCCAGTCTGTCTGTGGCACTCAGCCCCTTTTGTTCCTACCGAAGGCATAAAACTTCTTTAAAAGTGGGTCACAAATATATAGTTTCATTTTAAAAAGCCTCAGTAATTTCCTGGCCACTGTAGTTTTTATTAAATGTTATTCAAACAGGATTAAAATGTGCATTTGTTGGGGACTATTTTTAGCCGCAGATTAATAGACATTTTGTCTGCTGGTGAATCTTTACGGCAGCATAATGGTGAATGATGGATTGACTCACAATCTGTTCTAGTGCAGGGACATATGACCTAAGTTTACAGGTGTTGCTTATTAATGGAGTTTTAATAGTTTTGGGATACCAATGAGACACAGGATTAAGTTTTATCAGGCCTTGACTACACAGACAATACTTGTTAGTGTAATTAGTTCATTGTTGGCTTCTTCTCTTTAAGAGATTTGATGACAGCTTGCATTTCCCTTTAAAAAAAAAACCCATCTCTTTCCAATAACTAATAATCACTCTCTGTTGTGTGTTTCAGTGTCAGTTCCAGTTCGTGTGTGAAGCCATTCTGCGAGTCCACAAAGAGAAACAGGAGGGATCCACAGCACCATAGCCCAAATCAGTAACAGAACCAGAGCAGACGCACTTAACTGCTTCAGCCTCATCTCATAGAAAGTGACTTCCACAGAGGGACCAACAGTGCTAGAAGAGATTAACCTCTGTCATGCCTATGGGACTGGTACACAGACTGGATAATGAGAGTATAACTAGCGTCGGAGCACAGCTGTCTGTGATCTGTGTAGGCAAGATCTAACGTGAGCGTATGAATCTTACACCTAGTCTGCCTTAGTTTTTGCTGATAGTGCATTAAGCTTGTACAGGCTGCAGTCTCCATATATTTATACAAATCTGATGTGAGCTGCTAATTTCTGTCCAAGAGGCTGCTCAGGAGTGACGCCTCTACTTATTAAGCTACGTGTGCCTCAGACTGACGCCTCTCAGTCGATGGATTGGAACAGGGCAGCAGAGGAAGACCAGGATCGTTATAATCTGTAGTTTATCTGTGTGTCCTAAGACGAAGAGCGCGGCTGGGCTTTAGATCATGACAGCAGATACCGTTTGAGGTCAATGTGGTGCAGCGCCACACGCCAACTGCCAGAGGAGCACCCAACCCACTTTTCATCACTCTTAAATTATTAAGACACTAAATAAACACACTGATTTCTACTGATGTGTCTGGTTTCTCCTTTCTTCTGGTACCGAATGCTATCAATTAAATAATTAATTGAGGATATATCTTTATATTGGCACACTGTAAAGCCATGACGGTATCCTATAGGCGATGCAAGCCTCTCCTCTCTCCACTACACTTCCTTGCAGAGTGAAGCTGCTCACTGGAGTGAAGAGTAGTCTGCTCATTTAACCTTCAGCTGAGTGCCTCTAAAGCTGGCATCATGTCAGTGCAACTATCTCAGCATCACAAATCAGCCCTGACTGCCTGGTTATGACAAAATATTGGCTTTAAGGAAGATACTGTAATATTGCTGAGGACTGCAGTATCTGCAGATTTATGATAGTGATGATATTCTTATAAGGTGTTATTTATAGTTCATAGTTTAGCTGTGATATTTATGCAATCCTTATTGTCAGTTTTATTGGGGCTCTTTACTCATAATGGTACAGTATAATGCAGCGTGTGGAGTTGGTAGTGTCTTTATAATGCACTAATGACTCCAGTATCTCATCACTTCACTAATAAATTAGATTAACCACATCCGGAAAACAACCAGATTGATGCACAATAGCACCACATTTGTGAGCAGTTTGGTCCATGAAGTGCACGTCTGTGTATTTGTTTGTGTGTTTATGCTGCAGGCGAGGACCAGGTTTGTAGCTGCCACTGAGGTCATGTTTTCAGTCTACAGTTAAAATCTGATAATGAATAATAGACTGAGAGACAATAATGATAGGATGGCAACTTATTTTCAGTAACTGGAAGACACAAGACTCTCATTTTCAGGATTAGGTGACGGGAAAAGTGGCTGCATGTGACACAAAATGTGTGTGTGTGTGTGTGTGTGTGTGTGTGTAAAGATGAAGTGGAAACTTCAGATTTTAAGATACTTGTGTCTGTGTTTGGAAACAGGCAGTATTTTTTTTCTGATTTACAATACTGACGATATACTTCAAAATCAAAATTGCACGTCATAAAAGTAAAGATTAAAGATATAAAGAATGTCATAAAATTCACACATGGGGGTAATTAATGGGCTGATTCCAGTATTTTTCATCTCAATGTATTTTATTTGTCCACTTTTATCCCAATAAATAAATAGTAGGCTAAAGGATTCAGTATGTGTGTGGAGATGGCTCTTACACCCTCATGTTGAGAAATATAATCAATCAGTAAAGTAAATTAATAAAATATGAAAAATATCCGAGGGAGACTGAAAGCTGGAGACCGCTTGGAAGCCCTTTAGCGACCCCTGGGACGCCCTGCACACCACATTGGGAACCACTACTGGTCTGCTATGGACTCTATTCCCTAAGGTGGACACATAACCGACAGGTGGCGCTGCTTCACTGGCACTGATGGGGTAGGCCAGTCGGGAGGAACAGAAGTTTGTTCTGCGCTTGTGTTTTTACGCAGGCGCAGATCATGCTGTTTGTCCAGTTTCGCTGGTTGACTTTTACCTGTGAGGTAGACTAGTTTCGGTTCTCCGGTGGGAATAAAGAGCTTAACGAGCACCGTCCGGTCCAGAGGTGACAAGACTTTCCTCCTCCCCTCCCAGTACCGTGTGACTCAGGGGTTCCCGCTGCGGGAGCGTCGGCCGGGATTTCTCCGGGATTTTATAGAGTCGGTGCGCAACAGCGAGCAAAGCAGGAGGCAGGTGCACCGGAGAGGAGGACAGGACAGGGGGAGGAGGAGGAGAAGGAGAAGAAGGGCTGCTTGTATTTCCGTGAGAGAGTCCTGTCGTTCACACCACGCCGAATGATTGGAAATCAACTGGTTGGCGCCTCGGTGGTCGATGTGTGTGAGTTTCATTAGTATGCGGCTGGAGTCCCCCCGCTGCTGCCGACTGGACTGATCGGCAGCCCTGAAGTCTCCTCCGTGGCTGCTGAGTGACTCCTCGCCTCGGGGAGGACGAGGAGGAGAAGGAGGAGGAGGAGGAGGAGGAGGACGCGGTGGCAGCACAAGCAGGACCCCGGCTGCACCGACTGGTCTGTGGGACTGTTTTAACGCACGCAGCGCGGCGGACCTCCTCTCCCTGTGGATCGGGAAGATGATGGGCTTTCTGCGCCGGACGTTCAGCCGCCGCTCACGGAGCCGGTTCCAGGCGAGAGAGAGGGACGAGCGGGACGGTAAGGGAGGAGGAGGAGGAGGAGGAGGTGGTGGTGGAGGTGGAGGAGGAGGAGGAGCGGGAGGGGTGACCGGGAACCCCCTGCTCCTGGCTCATCAGCAGCAGGTCGTCCACGCGCCCGCCGTGGTGACCGGGGGAGCGTCGGTTCACATCCCGGCTGCCGGGACGGCGCGGACCACCATCACCTGCCGGGTCCTGCTGCTGGACGGCTCGGATGTCAATGTGGATTTGCCTGTGAGTGAGTTGAAGCCTGTCCGGTGTGCTGACTGTGGCTCTGTGTGTTTACACTGGCCGGCCGAGTGTGTGTGTAAACAACCTCATGGCGCAGGACTTAGGTGGCCTAGATCAGTGGTGTCAAAGTGTGGCCCGGGGACCCCGCGGAGACCATGTGTGGATGGCAAGAGTCCCCGTGCCAAATAGGTGACAGGTGTATCCCAGTTAGCCAATAGAGGCAGTGCTCAATTTACTGTTTTATACCCTTTTTAAATTGAGAATGTGAGGAAAAACTGCGTCACATGATTGTCTGGACACTGGAAACTTGATTTTCTCATTTAAAAAAGTTTTCCAATGTCTTCACAAATTGAAGACAACCCTGGTTAGATATTTTGTTTGTTTACATCCTCTCATTTCCTCATTCCAGTAACAAATACACAGTTCAAAGTAGAGCTCAAATCAATCAGTCCATTCATTGTTTAGTTGACTGACCAAAAAATTAATCAACAGCTATTTTAATTATTGATTTACTCAAGCTGAAATGATTATCTTTCACCAGTTTAAGCCTCTCAGATGTGAGGATTTGCTGCTTTGCTTTGGTTTATATGGATGTCAGTTGAAAACCTTTGAGTGTTGGATTGTTGGTCAGAGAAAATTAACAATTTGAACGCCACTTCTTGGGCTCTGGTGCTACAGATTTTGGAGTTTTTCACCAAGTTTTTGACGTTTAATGGTTTCAGCCAGTTGCATCACAAGTTCAAATTGACCTCAACAAAAACTCCTTGTGCTAAAATGTGACTTTTTTGGAGTTTGGCACACACACACACACACAAGTTAACCTTACTGAAAGTTTCTGTTTCGCTGCCTGTAGTGTCTTAGTGGCCTACATAGTATCTCTGTGTGTGTATGCGAGTCTGTCTCTCTTCTCTGTACAGTACAAGAGGTGCAGCTCCAGATGGTGTTATGATCATCCAATTCATCACATTACTTCCTCCATTCTGACTGCAGGGAAATCTAACTATAATAGACCTGAAGCTGCCCTCTCCTATGTGCTTTTTAACAGCATCTTCCTCTCACTTTCTGCCTCTCTTACTCTCCTTCCGTCAATCTGATTTTTCTCCGCTGTCCCTTTGGCTCTATTCCTTGTGCCATCTTTCCTCGTAATCTTCTTTTTTACACTCCCTCTGTGGCCTTCTCTCTTGCTCATCATCTTTACTCTATCACACTCTGCCTCCTCATCTCCCCTCATCTTCTTCTTCTTCTTCTCCATCTCCTTTTTTCCTCCTGCACTCCATCCATGTCTCTCTTTCTCTATTCCCCGATTCCCTGATCTGATTTACCACTGCGGGGACTCTGTGTCACAAACGAGCGCTACGAGTGTGCAGGGAGGGTAGGTGGGATGATGATCGAGTGTGTGGGCATGCATGCGTAAGTGCCTTCTTGTAAGATGTTTTCATTTTGAAGGTTGTGTGTGTCACTGAAGCTGTTGCGTGCATGCGTCACCTCCGAGCACCCGGCCAACGTGTAGTGAGTTATAAGAGCGGAGACACTTTCTCTTGTCCTATAGGGAGATTAGAGCAATAACGTGCAAGCCACACAGCTTCTGCTGAGGTATCGCAGTTCCAATAAATAACACAAAATGACACATGGCTCGTCATACTGGCAGCTTAGTCACGGGTGTTTTGGAACAAGTTTGCTCATGTCCTCTTGTTTTTCCCACAGGCACTGACACAGCTGCACTGAAGTCGCCTAAAGCTCGTTAGCCTATCACTTCAGGCTGAATACAACCAACAGGAACAGTAAAATAGTCACTTCACTGTGTGTTGCCTCTGCGTGTGATAGAGGGCTGTGATTTCAATCAGCTTCTCTAAACTACACACTGCAGAATGAGCAAGAGTGTTCTGGTGATTTTTTTTTTTCTGTCCCCAATCCCTTAATACCACTGATTTCCTCACACATTCATACACTCACCAGGAAGTTTAGACTGGTGGTTATCAGGATCCAAAGTACAAGGCTGTCATCTTTCTACATACCCATTGTGTGTTATATACAGGGCAGATACGGGTCAGGTCTTCAAACGAGGCAATGAGACACATCTGCTCGTAAACTGTTCAGATAAAGTTTAGGGCACAAGTGCAATCATGCAGTTGTGTGCTAATGATAAGAGCCTGAATAAAGGCCTTTCCCTCAGGGGCTTGTCCTTCTCTTCTTTGACCCAGATGCAGCACACACACACACGGACACACACGGACAAACAGCCACATTCATGTCCAGTACAAGTCATTACTCTCCTGATATGGACACTAGGTCTGTTTTCTCTTTCATGCCTAAATCACCGGAAAATCTGTAGCCACCTGAATAGCGAAACTCACTTATTCAGTTTTAAGACTCAATTAATCCGGAGAAGATCCGGTTACTACAACAGAAGAGATAAAAATAAACACACACACAATGCTCCTTTTGGGAAAAAATAATTTACCTTTTGTTCTTTTGTTGTAGAGCAAGTCCAAAGGCCAGGACCTTTTTGACCAGATCATGTATCACATAGATCTGGTTGAGACAGACTACTTTGGCCTGCAGTACATGGACACAGACCAAGTCTCAGTGAGTGCACACACACACACACACACACACACACACACATACGCAGACTCTTAAACAAGCCCGTAGACCACAAGCTGAGACTCATTCTCACCCTTTTTTTTTCTCTCAGCACTGGCTGGATATGTCCAAGCTTATAAAGAAGCAGATCCAAGGTAAGTTCAAGGCAGGGTGTTTTTTCTTAGGCATAAACCCCTGTGTGTGTGTGTGTGTGTGTGTGTGTGTGTGTGTGTGTGTGTGTGTGTGTGTGTGTGTGTGTGTGTGTGTGTGTGTGTGTGAAGGAAACGTGCTGCATGTGCATGTGGAAGCAGGTAAGTGGGGGAGCAGGTGGCGCATTATCGAATGTTTACATGGCGATTAGCATGTGTGTTATGAGCCGTACCCTTGTTTGCTCTACAGCTTGTAACAGGGGGGATGAATGGTACAGGAAGGGTGGAGGAGAGGCGGATGTTGTTCTACTTGTTCACTGGTGTTTTCTTCTCTGGTGGTAGTTCAGGAGCCTGAAAGAAAGTGTGATTGATGTTCAAGTGAAACAGGAAAGAAATAATATGCATGAATGAAGATTTGTGGCCTACTGACTGATGGACTGGATGAGCAGAATAGAGTGTAAGAATTAAATAAAATGGATAAAAAAAGATTAGATTTGATTGAATTCATTTTCACTAGATTACTACTTCATCTCTCTCCATCCTTTTCCCTTCCTCTTTTCTGCCTTTCTCACACACACACACACATACACACACACACACAACACACACACACACACACACACATACACACAGTCTTTTCTCACACTTTGCCCTCTGTCTTTATTTCTTTTAGATGGTCCACCATTCAGACTGTTCTTCAGAGTGAAGTTTTACTCGTCAGAGCCAAATAACCTGCGTGAGGAATTTACAAGGTAAAAATCTCTCTCTCTCTCACACACGCACACACAGTTTTCTCCAGAGCCTTGTGATGAGGTCTAAAGGGGATGAGGGGCTAATTACTTTGCTGCTGTGGGCAGATTCAAATCAAGGCCAAATGGACAGAGACTTGTTAAAACAAATTATGTGTCAGAGATGAGGCAACGCTGGTGACATATCAATTGATTTATGTTCTCTTGCACTCAGTGTTTTGTTTTTTGCTCCCCAACAGGTATCTGTTTGTGCTGCAGCTTCGACAAGACATTCTGTCTGGCAAGTAAGTCGTCGCCATTGTTAATGCACACAAATGGGACATACAGTAATACATACATACATAATACTGTACATAAACACACATATCACAATTGTACATATTACATAAATATACTGTATTTAAATGTATTTTTTCACATTTAAAGGAATAGAGATTTTGGGAAATAAATCGAGGATGAGATGAGAAGATGGACGCCACTCTTGTATCTGTACTGTAAATATGAAGCTACAACAAGCTGGTTAGCCTAGCTTAGCACAAAGAACATCAAACATCAGATATCTTTTACATAAGAAACAATGCTGACGGCTTCGAAGCTAAGGCCTTGTACAAAGAGCTTTCCTGAAAACTCAAAGCAAGATAAGACAAGTACAATGCCATGTATGTGAGTGAACGTTTGCTGATATGAGGGAAATATTGGATGCTGAGGATGGATGGCTGTGAAAAAATGGATCATTGTAGGAGAAGAAAGTATTCAGATGCCAAATGCAGACAGCAGTTTGGTTACAGTGGCACCTATTTGATCTTTTCTCATGACAACGGTGACGTAAACAGTAGATAACAGTAGTATTGACCAATGGAGCTTCTTGCTGGATGGTGTCAAATTGCATTGCAGCTAAAAATGAGGAAAAACTCCTGCACACTGTTTCGGTTACAGCAGGAATTTATCAGTGTACAAAATGTAGGTGTGTCTGACCTTAATTGGGTGTACAGGAAAGCATCACAACACTTCCATATACAGTAGATACACATAGAAGTCACTTCAATCATCTAGTCAGAGGACCATAGAAATTTTACTGCTGAGCAAATCACCTTGAGTTAACCCAAAGCATAGCAAAGACTAGAATAATAGAAAATGACACAAGGACAACAAGAGCAACAGACTGCCTCCATTCAAATGAATGAACAGGCTGTATTTTTACTATTTTTACTATTTACTACTATACAGGACTAATGATAGTCTGAACATGGCCTTAGGAAGGGATCTTAAAATAGCCAGTATGAACAGGAGGAATGATTATAGTAAACAGAAACTGTTTTTGTTTTAACAAAGACGTGAAAACAATGTCAACATGTCCTTTAATGTTTTAATTAATATTCATTTCTGGATTATAACCTTGAATCTACCTGCCTAAATCTGACCTCACCTTAATGGGAACAGAAGAGAATCTTCACCCTAAGATAAATTTCCCTCCTCATGAGGACAAAACAAGTTCTCATAAGTCATCCTCAGGTAATTCCTCTTCATCTGTGAGGACTTGTGCATCTCACAACCTGGGATACACACGCTCACCCGTGCGAGCATACACACAGGTCACCTAGATAAGACTTTGTGGGACGTCTGTACAGTAAAGTCTGCTTCTGATGTACAAACATAAGCATGCATGCACACACACACGCACACACACACAAACACACAGTGTGTTACCTCCTCTCCCTCCTCGTGGTTCTATCTGGGCCATGGATCCCCTGAGTCCAGCTCTATTATAAAGCTCAAGATCAGGAACAGTAGAGGGTTGCTTATTTTAGGAAAAGGGTTGCTCCTCTCCTCCTTGACACACACACACTCACACACACACATACACAGAGTCTAGGGTATTCATACACTTTTATGTCTCTCTAACACATGATAACATGTACACATCACACCATGGACAGGACGGTATTTTTGAGTTTGTGAGAGTGTGTGAAGCACTCAGACTGGAAACGGCTCATCACAGCAGTGTCGCTCTTTTTCTCTCTTCAGATTGAAATGTCCGTATGACGTCTCAGTAGAGCTGGCAGCATATTGTTTACAAAGTAAGTAGATTTCACAACCTCACCAAGAAAATTTTATTTGTTTTATGTTTACAGTTCCACACATGGAGTTTTGTATATTTTAGCCCATTAAGTCGAAATTGTGTATTTCACATTACTGCCACCTGTTTTTCACAGCATATTGGCAGCTTTTAGACTGATTTTCTACCTTTCAGGAGGTTGTTCCCTTTTATTTCAGTGTGATATGAAAATCAACAGATTTAGAAGATGAAAAATTTTTTATCATTTGGATAATGATGTAGTTGTGAGCAGTAACGGCTTTGTGACAAGTTGGTGTAAAGCAAGGAATTTATGATCTGTGGCATCAGAAAATCAAATAATGAGCAAAGATGGAAACTGTGAAAAATACAATATGAGTTTCCTGGTTTCCTGCATGAGCAGCCTATTTAACTAAAATCTCAGATGTGAAATCGCCTTTAAATGCACCAATAAAAAGGATCTTTTAAGAAAACAAAACAATTTGTGTTTACATGTTCATTATCACACAAAAAATAATTCAATATTCACAGTGAATTGCTTGTCTTAAACAACTTTCTAGATGCAACTGCACGCTCTCATACTGTGTTGTAGCTGTTTTGAGTGTGCAAAAATTTACAGCTTTAAAGAGGAAATGTCAGTAGTATTATTACCTCCCACACTTCTCTCCTGACAATGTATATGTATTTCTGAATTTCTTGTTTTCTGGGTGTCTGTACTTTACTGATGTGTGTTTATGTGCATCGTCATCCAGGTGAACTGGGAGACTGCGACCCCTTGGATCACTCTCCTGAGCTGGTGTCGGAGTTTCGTTTCACTCCTAAACAGAGCGAGGCCATGGAGGCGGACATCTTCGGCAGGTGGTTGGACCTCAGGTGAGATGTCAAGTTATCGATCGATCGTGAATGCCGGTGTCGGGCTTTATTCTGGACGTTTACAGGTCGCTCAAAATGGGACTAAAATTCAGGATGCATGATACATTTTGCTGTGTCAAAGCAGGTCATTGGAAGGCATCCAGTTGCCGGCAATTTGACCTGAGCAGGTTTATCTCCTCATTGGATGAAAGTCATTCCGCTGCTGGCTTTCAGTGCCTGCATTTCCACTGACGAGGGCGTCTAAATTTCACTGTCCCTCCACTCTCTCCTCTCCTCCTCCTCCTTCTCCTCGCTCGCACTGGTCTGTGTGTGAAGGATTAAGGGATTAATCCCTGGAGGGTCTTGATTGATTCTGGGCAGTATTTAACCCAGCCGCGGGTCTGATCGCTCCTATCTCGGATTAGATTACATACACATATGCTGCACTTCACAGAGCCGACGGAGCCACACAAGGACGAACCCACACTGAGTTCACATCTCAAACAGTCATTCTTACACACACAACGAGACTGAGTCAGGGAAGCAGCCAGAAAGTTACTCACCCAATATATTCCTTAGAACTAACACCAATTACCAGTAGAGACCATGTAGGCGCAACTGGTAGTTTTCTTTTTAGGATCAAACTGCCACACAGTGTCAGAGCTGAGGTGACGGAGGGAGTGATGTTTTTGTTGTGAAAACTCAACATGGTGTCTCATTTTGTATCGTCAGGGGAAAGAGCCCGTCTCAAGCAGAGATCTCCTTCCTCAACAAATGCAAATGGCTGGAGCTTTATGGAGTAGATATGCACTTTGTTAAGGTGTGTGTGAGGTTTTTTTTTATCATTTAAAAAGATTCACTTCATTTGTGTCACTACATTGCAAGTGAAAGTCTTGAGAACTAAAGGTGTGTGTTGTGTTTTCAGGGCAGAGATGGAGGAGAATATGCACTAGGTCTCACTCCTACTGGCATCTTGGTATTTGAGGGGTCCAATAAAATCGGCCTCTTCTTCTGGTAAGTACATCAAACGCTCCTCTAATCATTGCGTCCTATTAAACTACGGCTGCACCGATCTGACTTCTACTCCGTCGATATCTCAATACTGAGTACTGATCCCATCACATTGCTTTAGAGTCGCAACGATTAGTCAGTTAATTAGCCAATTAATCAGCAACTTTTTTTTTTTTAAACAAACAAGCCAAATATGCTGCTTTTCTTTGTCTTGCATTACAGCAAATAGAATATTTTTGTGTTTTAGGTAGACAAATCAGGACACTTGATGGCATCACATTAACCTGTAGGAAATTATGATGGTTTTCACTGTTTTTTGATGTTTTATAGGCTAAACCATTAGTCTATAATTGAAAATATAATTGAATAGCTGCAGTCCAACAATCCACTTTTTTCCCCTAATTTTAAATCTGTATACCTCACTGAGCAGAACTAATTTGAAAAATTTAACATTAGGCCAGGTATTACTATGACACTTCTAATTGACTTGTGGCTATGGTGCCAACATTGATCTGGAGTATCAAATATCTTAAATAACGCTCAAACTTGAGGTACTAATAGAGAGTTCTTGGTTTTTCTTGTGTATCTGTGTGTCTCTGTGTGTTATCCAGGCCCAAAATCACCCGACTAGACTTTAAAAAGAGTCGACTCACATTGGTGGTGGTGGAGGACGACGATCAGGTTTGTATTTTTGTCTTCAATACATGTCTACACACACACTCACTCACACACACACAGACAAACAAACAACCAAACATAGGCACACAGCTGCGAGGTGACTGACTGTGTTTGGTTGTTTTTTATGACTGTGGAGGGCCGGGAGCAGGAGCATACGTTTGTGTTTCAGCTGGCCAGCTCCAAGACCTGTAAACACCTGTGGAAGTGCGCCGTGGAGAGCCACGCCTTCTTCCGGCTTCGCCAGCCGGCCACAGGCAAGGCCAGCCGCAATGACTTCACACGACTCGGGTCTCGCTTCAGATTCAGGTAGAGCTCAGAGACGCACCTGCTCATCACTCATTGTGTCTTATTGACGACTGAAACTGTACTGAAGAAGGATTATACAAGTTGGCTCACTCATCTAGTTGTGGCCAGCGCTAGTGCCAGCATATGGGGAATAGTGTGTCACATAAAACAGAGCCTTTGTATCTATGGTTACAGTGTATCTATGGTTACATGGATCTGTTCCTATGGCGACTGAGATATTCCCTTCATATTGTTTGTTTTCTTCTGACTATTATCAGAGATGGTCGAAGCAAATTCTCACACTTGAAGGTCACTTCCTGTCATTTGTCAAAGTGGTATGAAGTCTGCTTTACATTGGAGTCAGTAGATAAACAACAGATGAGTTACAATGAAAACAGGAACTTCTGAATATGATAACCATACTCATGTCACTTACCCTTAAGGGATAAGCTTGCATTTTTTTCAAGTGTGTCTTAAAACAATATTCAGGTGTCCATATGAACATCGAAACAGGTTTTCCTTGCATTTACTTGCCCTGCATGATGTCATTCCAAATTGGGTAGTGGTCACTAAAATTTCACTAAAATTTACAGTATTTTAGTGAAAAAATCCCTCTTTGTGTTTCCCTGTTTCTGTAATAAGCTGCGGTGGAGAGATAGTAACACAAAGAGGGAATTGTGCAGTAAACAGACTAACTTTGGAAGATATCCACTTAATTTAATGAGCTCAGCCTCATGTTAGCTTCAGCTCAAGTTTGGAACTTATTTTTGCACAGAACAAGGATTGTGGATTTCGCCGCCCCCATCACTTACACTGAATTACATTAAGAAGGGATCTCTGAATGGCCAGTATGTTTTAATGTTCAAATAGGCTCCTGACTATTGTTTCAAGACAGACTAACATTTTATTGTTTGTTTGTTTTGTTTTATTTATTTTTTTTTACATTTTTGCCTTTATTGGACAATGGATAGTGAAGTGGCAGACAGGAAACAAGGGAAAAAAATGTTTATGACATGCATCAAAGGTTCCTGGCTGACCAGGACCCTCCTAACTTTTTATTGTTAACCACCCCACACCAAAAATATATATATTCTTTTCATAAAAGAAGTGATTAAGCAATCGATTGCATCAAAATGTACAGAGCAAAAAGTACTTTTTCATTTGCCTACGCTGCTGTCCAAACTTGTCACAATGATCCCCCCTTACACACAATGATGCATTTCAAACTGATGTTGGAACAGATCATTTAAAACTTTAAGTTAAAGAAAATCTTTTTAAAGAGTCAGTGTGTAAGATTTAGATTTCTCTTCCATGGAGGCCACCATGTTGCACCGCCATATTTTTACATCAGTCCAGAACAGACAAACCAAACACTGGCTGTACAAGTTTTTTTTCCGTAGGTTCTCCTGAGAGGAGGGGTATTCAATTGGTTGCAATCTGCAACTTCACCACTGGATGCCACTAAATCTTACACACTAGTCCTTTAAGTGAATTTAATCATCCAAAAACACTTTGTTTAAACTTTATTACTAAGGTTAGATTTCAGTCTTTTTGGTGTCTGTATTATTTACCTAAAGTCGTACTAATAGCAATAACTTCCCCCTCTTCTGTCTGTCTCAGTGGTAAGACAGAGTACCAGGCCACTCATGGAGGCAGACTGAGACGAGCTAGCACGTTTGAGAGAAGACCAAGCAAGCGTTACCCCTCCCGCACACAGTCGCTGGGCAAAGGTGAGTCTTATCAGCACCTACTGTACAAATGGCTGATGACTAACAGCCCCTGTGTTCACCTTTACTGTAAGTGACTGCACGTTTTCATTAAAGGTCACATACTGTATAGTTGTACAGCTGTTTTAATCAAATTAGACCATTTAAATGTGTTAGCTTTGAACATATTATTTCTTCAGAGAAAAGGAAAATCTGCAGCGCCCTCTATCGGTTTTTCTCTAAAATTGCATAAGCAGTAATTTAAAGAGTTCCTTTTAAAGAAAGTGAGTCACATTCTTAAGTAAGACTCAAGTGTCACCTTTCCACTTTGTCAAAAGCACCTGCAGTACCATGATTCACACCCTCCATGAGCAACAGCAGCTTCACAGACCTGCAGGCGTCTATCCTACATAAAAGTACAGACTGTATTTAATCCAAACACCTTTTATTTAGTTAGATCAGGAACAGCCATTCAGCACTGGAATATAAAAATGAATAAATATTCAAATATCAGTAATAGCTGCATGCCAGAATAATAACACCTATACATCATCTGAAGACATCTAAAGAGTCTGGGGATGAAAAAAACTGACTCATGCTAGATAAACCCTGTGAACAAGTACAGAAAAATAAAGATCTGCTTTTTGTTTCTCTTCTCTTCATCACTAACATCCTCTCTCTCTCTCTCTCTCTCTCTCTCTCTCAGTTTCCATTTCTCCAGCCAAGCCGCCACATATCAGGTAAAACAGACAATTAGAAACACCCACAAATATACCTAAAATGCACATTCATCTTACTGTACTTGTAGAGGACTAATGTATTACATTCACTCTTTATCCACTAACCTTGGCCTTAATCCACATAACGGCCTGGATAATCTGAACCCTAACACTAAAATAGCCTTTTGTAAAAGGAAAAAGAAGTTTGTAGAGTTTTCCACCACTTATAAGGATATTTTTCCTTTCCAAAACACTCACCATGTAGATAAAACAAGATGAATGTATTCAGTTTGTTTGTTAATCTGTTATCAATGATTGTTGTCATTCTTTCTCAGCTCTCACGCCAGCCCTGATCCCAGCCTACATCCAGTGAGTGACCTCAGATAACCCACTTTCATAAATACACACACACAGCAGCCACTGATCTGGCTTCGCCCTTGCGACAACATTTAATTTCAGCATCTCTTCAATCCTCTCCTCTCCTCTAGTACCAGCACAACATTCCTATTGGTCATGAGCCATGGCACCCGCCGCATCCCGCCCTCACACCCCCGGTTTACCTGCAGCCCTCTGGACGCACGCCTCCGCACAGGTAAGACAGCTGACCGCAGAGCGTGGCGTAGAGATGCTCAGTGTCAAAGACTGCGATTGTGAAATTGCTCCTGGGTGATGCGTGTACCATCTGTCTCAGGCGGTCCTTGATCAGAAATTGACTGGAGGGCAAGTTTCTATTTTTACACAAAGTCACTCATCTCGTGCTCGCTGTTTGGCGCTCCATGTTGTCTGTTTTTCATCACACTTCATGTCACTCATAAAGATCATAAGCTCATATGTCTGTCTGTACCTGCCTGTCTATCTGTCTGTCTGTCTCATCTGCCTCCATGCTCGTGTGTGTGTGTGTGTGTTCAGGCCTTCTCTCGAGGCTGCCAGTCCCGTGTCCAGTCATCCTCCTGTCCCGGAGCGAACCAGCGGCACCTTCCCAGGATCCATCAGCGTGGTTTACAGGGACAAGGTCATGACCGCTCTCTGACCTCTGTTTGACCCAGGGCTCTGTTCTAAACCGAGACCCTTAAAACTGACACTTAACACAGACTGGTGCCGCAAAGAGAGAAGCTCTGACGATGGACTCAATGGAAGACGTTGTCTCCATCATCATCATCACTTCCGCCATCATCCATTTGTCACCTTCCCTCATGTGTTATACCTTAAAAAAGAACAAAGGACCTTATCATTTATGTGGACAAAAGGACGCCATTAGGACGCAACTACAATTAAGATTAAATAGCTTTGTGCCTCAATTTGCTTTACATGTAATCATGGTTGGTGTTTTAATCCCATAATATGTTTAATGCAAGATCTCAAATCTGCCTGGAAGATGACATTTATTCTTCATGCCTTAGAAATCTTGTGACGTGTGCTAAATTATCCACTTTAATTAGAATAAAAATAAATAAAGTGATGCAAGCACTGAATGAGGTATTTCTCAACAGGTGAAAGGGGGTTCAATCCTGCACATATGCTGGTTTTTAGGGATGAAGCTGCTTTATGTTTAGTGTGAGACAGAAGAGTGAACATGCATATTTGGGGTTTTGCTTTCAACGTGAGGTTTTTGAATAAACTTTACATTGAGGCTCTATCAGGTTATGGACTTATGAAATCAACCAATTGTTTACAGAAAATGTGGCCAATGTTTTTGTAGTGCGCCTTTTACTCTGTTCTGTTTACACAGATACTCAAACTGTGTCTTTAGGAATGTTAACATGTTGCTTCTCAAATAAACTGAATGTTTATAATTGCAATAATGGCAAAGATTTGTCCTTTGGTGTAACGCTTATAACAGTGGTATATGGCCTTTTCCACATTTATTTGATGAATAGGAATCATGAAGTTGGTTTAATTAGACAGTAGATCATGATCCTCTGTCTTCCCCTGGAGGAAGCAGTTTTAACTGGCATTTTGTTGTTATTGGTGGTGGTGGGGGGGCGGGGGGATCTGTTTTGATTGCACTTGTCATCTTCAGTTTCCCTCTGAGCGGTCCCGCTTCAGACCATCAATTCAGCATCGAGGAGAATGAGACTTCGTATTCTGGCAAGATCCACCACCATCATCGCCGCCACACGCACAGCCAGGACACGCTCTGCCATACACACACCAAGAACAGTGAGTACAGTCCAAACATTGTGTGCATCTGAAAATCTGCGATATTTCTAGACTGAATGCTCTTTTTATGTTCAGTGCTGCATGTTGGCCAGGAACCCTGTGTTTTGTTAAAGGGCCAATTCACCCAAATCACACAAAAAAACACATTTTTCCCAGTTAGCCATAGTGTAGTTCAGTGTTCAGTAATGTCTAACCATGCAGCTACATTTTCAGATTTGAGATTTTGAAATATCTGCCAATGAACTTAATTTGTGGTGCTAAAATACTGTAAAATAACATTTTAAAAAACCTTAACAGCAATGTGTTGATCCAGAAATAATGACCTGGTTATGTGGAATAATCCACAGACCTCACTGTTTTTATTCAAAACCAATTCATTCTCACAGTTTTATTCACACTGTTAAAAGCAACTCTGTGTGTTAGCCAGAGTTTCACCTCCAGAAATCTCAGTGGGCGATACTACAAGAGTTCAATGGAAGCATTTTTCTTCTTGTGTTTTGGATGAACTGCACCTTTAATATAATTGCATGTCTTTATTTCTTTCGGTATTTTGTTCTAAAACATTAATGTAAAGCATTAATACGATATACCATTTAGATACTAGCTTCACTGTCCCTCCCACATCAAACCCCCCCCAATTAGTAACCCAGTGAATCTGTTCATATTGAATGATCAAAAGTGTCACTAAAATTCATATCTATATAATGGCAAATATGACTTTGTGTGTATTAGAGCGTCGAGTTCCTCCCTGCCCGGCAGATGAGTTGGACATCTCTCAGTCTCTTCTCAAGGCTCTGGAGTCGGACAGTGATTCTCCTCCCTGGCCTTCACTGCACGTCAACATGGACAAGGTCAGACACATTTCACACACGCTGCTGCTTTCCTGATACACAACGAGATGTTTCCCAGACCTCTTCTCACCTTTCTCTGTGTTTTCATTGGCAGGGAGAGGAGAAGCAGCTGTCGGAAAAGTCTCTCCACCCTCCTGCCTCCCCAGCGATGCTCCCCGACCACCTCAAGTGTAACATCCTCAAGGCCCAGATGGAGGCGGCTTTCAGGGTGAGCACCCAAGATGACTACACCCTACCCATTTAAAAGCAGTGTGTACTGTGAAGTGTAACTAATAGCATTACTTGCATCCTTTTCTCCTCCACAATGTAGAAGGAAGCTCCAACAACGCCCAGAGGAAAGAACTCAAATGAAACCCTCAATGACAGGCCGGTTCTCTCACCCTTTCTTTACATGTTAACACATATTTCTGCACGCTTGTATTTATAACAAGTGCTGAATTTGATGATTCTGGTCTTCAGGTATCAGAGCTCATCTCAAGACTCAGCTGCATCCAGTCTGACTGCAGACAAAACGCCCCACCGGCAAGAACGCAACCCAACGCCAGAGAGGCTCCAACCTAAAGCCAACACGGGCACAAACCGTAGAAAACGACTGGTCAGACAGTTCAGCTTGTGAGTATACATCAGCTTTGATTACTTGTTGAAGCGCGGCGCTCCCGACTAGCACTTGAGCTCTTATAAGAGGAAAATTGCACTCGGGAAATGAATACTCCACTGGGTACTTGAAGCACATGTAATGCTATCTCCGCTGTTTGAAAATGACATTTTGCTCAGAGCAATCTGCAGGTCACGAAAATCATTCTGTCTCTCTCATTTCATTCATTCATCAGTAACCACGAAGATGAAGATAATCTCCCAGAAGCACTCGCAGCAATTTCCTCGCAGAGTATGGCAAAGTCAGGCTCTAGCAGCTCATTGGACAAACAGATACAACCGTCCATATACCCACAGGTAACTCTCTCACTTATGCACACACACACACCTTTAAATAAGCCATTTGTTCAGTGAACTTCACTCCACTCATAGAGGGATTAATTCAGCCTCTCAGTCATTATCTGTAAGTAAACAGAGGAATGTCTTTGTGTGTGTATATACGTCAATGTGTATTCCAGGTGGATAATATGCCAGCACTGGAACTGGGTAGTCCGTGCTGTCTCTCTCCTTCGCCTTCCCCCCACCTCTCCCCTTCTTACTACCGTAGCTCCATTCCTCACCTGGTCCCTTACCTTGCTGCCCATAACGACAGGTAACACGCCTCCACTCTGCTCTTTATTCGTTAAAACCTTTCTCCAGTGATCTCACAATCTTTTTGAAAGAACTTTAAGTAAGGATTCTCTCTTTTATTTCTGTCTGTATCTATACTGTCACTTTTAATTAAGGCAAAAAGGTGAAAATATTCTTTAAAATAACAGAAGAAAATATTTTAGTGCAAACATTTGTTTAGGTGTAAAAAGCCAGTGTGCTGAGAGGAAACATTGTAACACTGTTTGTCAATCCATTTGTTTCTACGTTTATTCTTTATTCTTTATTTCTGAAAGTTTTGGAAACATTTTTATGCATCTTAAATTATATATTAATTTATATGGTATGTAACTAACAGTAATGATTAATCTGTTTATTATTTTCTCAATGAATCAATCAGTTATTTGGTTTATAAAATGTTGTCTTAGAAAATAATGAAAATGTCAAATGTGATCACAAATTCCCAGAGTCCAAGGTGACATCCTCAAATGTGTTGTTTTGTCCCAACCAACAGTTGTAGATTTAGTTTACTATCTTAGAAGACTAAATAAAGCTGAAAATAGTCATATTTGAGAAGCTGGAAATAGAGAATTTGGACATTTTTTCTTAAAAATTCACTCAAACAAAGTGACTTAATCAATTTCATTCAATTCATTTTCTTAAACTGTTTATGTTGTATGTATCTAATTTAGCTCTGAAATTGTTTTTATGCTGCCCTTTTGGACGGGCCCGTCTTGGAAAAGACATTTTATTCTCTGTGAGATTGGAAAATAAAATGAAGTCATGAGGTTTCGTGTTTGTGTTTATGTTTCCTTGCCTGTAGCGGAGAGGAAATGAGGCTGGACAGAGAGAAGATACTAAGAGCCCTCCTGATGACGGAGCTCTGAGACCTTGACCCTTGACCCCTGTGACATCACCGCCAGGTCCAGCAGGCCAGGCATTAAGCATGGAAAGTGAAAGTGGAAATTGGAGACCCAAAGGCGTTGACTGCAATCAACATATGTATATTTGCATATTACATTCAGTAGTTATGAATATATGTATATTTGCATAAAGGCAATTGTTATATTTGCTTAATGGTTACTTTAGATGGATGGATCTTTATATTCATCAAACTGAAAATGTCCAAACTGTAAGTGAGCTAGAATCAAACCGACTCAATGGCTAACTGACTGACTCACATTCACACACATTACAGGAAAGCTACAGATGTGACTGGTGCTGCCTGCATGATAAATATGTTACAAGATGAGATGTTTATCTGATTTACTTTGAGGTTATATTTAGTTTTTATGTGAATTCATCATCATGTGTCCTTGTTGATGCCTAAACTGTGTTTCAGACAGTGACTGTTGAGGGATTCAGGCTACTGCCATCAATCTCTACACTTTAAAACAAGGCTAGTCTGAAGTTAAAGGATAGGTTCATGTTTTTTAAAGTCTACTTTAAAGGGGCCATATTATGCACATTTACATGTTTATATCTTTGCATGATTTACAGTTCAAGAAACTCCTTATTTATCTTATGCTGACTGTTCATTCAGTTCAGCCTCTGTATAAAACTGTCTGTTTTAGCTCCTGTCTTTTAAAGACCCTCCTCATGATGAGCCCACTCTATTCTGATTGGTTAGGTACCCGAAGCTTTGTCACGGCCGACTTCAGGCGGCCTGTAGGCTATGTCAACAAACCCTGAAATAAACTATAGTTGTAGGATTTCACTACTTCTTCTCATTCTTTACTTGAAAAGTCAACCTCTAAAATACATCCGTACATGTTCAAGCTGGAATCAGATCCAAAATATGTGAGTGGGCAAAGCAAACAACACATCCAACAACCTCAGCTACCAAGGCTACAGTATGGATGGCAGTTTATGGTCATACACCAGATCGACAGCAAAGCAGTAAAAATGCTGCAAACAAAGCATTAAGGTCAGGTTGGAACCCTGGTTTTTGACTTGCAGGGAACATTTATACATACGAACTCTTACCGTGTTTCAACATCATAACAGTATATAAATAACAGAAAACCAGAAAAAGCATAATATGCCCCCTTTAAAACAATACTCATGCCTGCATGTACATTGAAACTGTTTCTGGTTGCTGTAATTGTTCTTTCTGTCTATACTGGAACAATAAGGTGAGGAGGACCTCCTCCTTACACAGTTTCAATGTAAGTGATGGGGGACAAAATCTGCAGTCCTTGTTCTTTAGTAAATTCATTTTTAAGTTTTGAGTTGGATAAATCAAACAATGTCTTCCAATGATTACATTATTTTTTGTGTAAAATTCCCCATTTGTGTTACTGCTCCTCAACCACACATCAGTAAAGAAACACTTCTGAGGAAACAAAAGGAGAGAATTTGGTACAAAAAAGACTAACTTATATTTTGTTATGTTTCGTTATCGTTCAAATATCTGACATATAAGTATCAGGCCTCCTTTGCGTTATTATCCCTCATACTTTCTGTGAACACATGTGCTTCGTTAGAGAGGTGTTGGAGGTTATTTGAAAATATCAGTAGAGATATTGTTAGAAAAAAGACTAACCTTGGAAGATACTCACTTGATTTGTCTATCTCAGACTGCTGAAGCCTCATATTATCCTCAGCTGAAATGAATAATGCATTTTTGCACATAAGATGGTAGATTTCGTCCTTCATCACTTACATTAGAATCACTCAAGGAAATGATCTATCGCTTCACAATTACAAAGGGAGAAATGAACAATCAAACTGTTTCAATGTACATATTGGCACATGAGTAATTGTTTTTAGAATTAATTAAAAAAAAAGGTGAACCTGTCATTAAAAGTAAATTCACTTTCAAATCAGTTTGTTCAAAATGTAAATATGACGTGTAATTAATATGCTGATTACAAAGCAGACGTTGTAAATGCTTATTTCCTTACTCTTATTTATTCTAATGTCAGATATCTGTTTTGACATGCCAAGACATTTGCAGCATTTGAGTTTTTAAGAAACTTGACTGTCGGGACAGAGTGAATTGAAAGTGAACAGTATTCTGACTCAGTCTTGGAGACGTTGAGATGGGATTGTACTGCGAGTCTGTGCAGGTTTTTGTGTGCAGACAAGTTGCAGCCTCAATCTTCCCACTAGAAGGAGACAAATCTGCAGTAACTGCTCCTGTGGCAGCTGAACACATGTTTCTTGTTTTACAGGTTGTATGAGGAACATTTGAATATGGTTTTTGTTTTTAACATGCAGTTTGAGTTTCTCATCAAATGAAAAACTGAACTTTAGGTTTAAGTATAACTGTGCTGCTCAACAACTTTGTCAGCCCCTCGTTTTGTCACAACCACATCTGAGGCAGCGTCTGATCTGCCTCTGTACTGTTTGTGTTAATTGTGTTGTTCCTGCCCTCGGTTGGATCTTAATAAAGGCCATATCATCCGTTTGACAACTCTGTAGCAGCATCTTTGGTCTCTGCGCTGACATGGGAATGTGGATCGGCCTCGCCCTGTGTGATAAGTGTGTGTGGCGGCTTTACACTCCCTGTGAGGGAATGTTGTTATAAAGGGTATTACTGATTTATCTGCCTCTACACACCTATCAGGTGCAGTATGATGAATCAGCCTGTAATTGCACTTCTGCTCTGTCTTCCAGTGAACCACTTAACACTAGATAATTCATCTACAAGGTAAAGAGGTTCTGGTATGAGTACAGGAATGTGTCTGTTGGTCTTCATGTGTCATAATGTATTCACGTCGACCATGACAGACCTAATCATGTGGGCGAGAAAATAAACAAACCTTTCAAAGCACAAAGTTTTACATCCTGCTTTAAATCGTTAGATGTAATAAGGGACTGTACAGAAATTATTGGGGCAGGGAGGGGGGGCTGAAACCTATGTTTGACTTTTTTTTTCTCAGCAATATCCTTATTGACTTTTAAACAGGAAAGCAAAGTTTACAAAGGAAATTTGTAATGTCAAGTTTACAGAACAAGTCTATGGTAAAGAAGCATATTTTTTAAGATGTAGTATTTGCTTCAGACTCTGCCTTGGCTTAGAAAAAAATGCAACACCTTTCCCCAAAACTCAACTCTGATTTCAAGCTTAAAATATTAATGGAACAATTTGCTCAGTTACCAAAATGATGGTAAACATAACAAATGGTGCGTCCTGTTTACCAAGCAATCAAACTGCTCTCCGTTCTTGAAGAGTGACTAAATAAACATTTATTACCATTCTCACTGTATAAGTGATTGAGGCACTGACACCAATTGAGGCTGCTGAGGAGCTGTAATTTTTATTTCACTCATTTTGTAGAGCAGGTTGTGCTTAACGTGTATTATATTATACACCAACTCTGTAAGATATGTTTAACATCACCATAGTTCTGTCACAATGCAAGCAACTAGCAGATAAAACTGTCATTGAGACATAATTGCTCTGCTCTGCATTTTGGCAAAATGCACCTTTATGATCAATGGCACTCAAAAGAAAATTATGGAATTAAATATATCTCTATCTATATCTATCTGTCTGTCTATCTATCTATTTATCTATCTCCTCCCTTCAGCAAAAAGGAAAAAATGCATGCAATGAAAAAAAACTTCTGTCCCAGTCCCAGAGATAAGATCTGTGGTCCGAAGAGTCAATTTGCACATACAACATTAATCCCTTCTGTCCAGTAAATATCCATATTGTCTACCAGGATATAGAGATCAGTCCACTCAGAAATGATATTCAAATATAGGTGGATCAGATAAACTCTATAAGCAGTAGATAAGCAATCAATCAGATACAAAATCAATGAAAAAATGATTCCCATTGTAGGCACCATCAATAAACAATATATATAAACCTAACACTTTTATCAATATCTCTATGATTAGGAAAGAAGGAGGTCCTATAATCCTGTAAAAATATTTCCTCCAATCAATAAGTAAACTTGTTCAAATCAATTCAACTAATTCTTCAAAAGCTGGATTTCCAATTATGTAAAATTATTCTCCTGCAAATAAACAGTCACTAATATCCTTTGGGTTATACTTATTTGGAGACAAAATTACTTTCATTCACTCTAATTCCTGAAATCTTTAATATGCTACACCTCAATACTTTTTTTGCAAATTGTAATCTTACATTTAAACTAGGCTAAAACGATTCCACTTATAGCAACATTTTCACCTCATTTTGACATTTTTTTCAGTAAATAAAATAAATTACTCAACAGATTCTCTACTTATAAATATTTCCTACTAAAGTCTGCCAGAACAGTGATAAAAGTTACAGAAGGGGAAAATACCAATGATGTTGCTATGCTGATTCAGATAGTGTGTTTCTGTGACTGGGAGAAAGAGCGTGTGTGTTTAAAAGGGATCAAGTTGGGTGGGGTGCAAAAGATTGTGTTACACAATGCCAAATCTGTCCTGAGGGGGTCTGACATGGTTTTGTCTGTCTTCCTCCTTCTCTTCCCCCTTCCTGCTCACTCTATTCTTCACTTTTCCACCCTGTGAAAAAAGGCCATCCCCTCAGATAATGTGCTTAGTGTGTCTGAGTGACAATAGTTTCTTTGCCATAGTGTGTATGTGTGTGTGAAACACAGAGGTATTCACTGCGGACAGTGTAGGAGTTCCCACAGTTTTACCTCCAGCCACACTCTGTCATCACCAACTCCACCTGTGTGTTTGGTCACAAACCCACCCAAAGTACAGACACCACTGTGAGTGCACTGTAATGAAACATGCAGAAGGCAAACAGTGAAATCAAACAGACCGGCAAATTTCACGTTATGTTTATTTTTTCAGCGTGGCCGCAGCAGGACATCCTGAGCAGGAGGATCACGTCCTACTATAGGACGTGGAGCCCAAACAGTAACATTAAAGGGCACAAATGGCAATTAAATTCACAAGATAAATGTTAGAGATGTCCTTCATTTCCTTTCCTTCTCAACTCTCCATTTACAAATGCTCAATCTACAAAAGAAATATATATATATTTTTTTTTACAGGGGATTCAGTTTATTTGATGGCATTCCCCAACATCAGCGTAGATTGTGGAAAGAAGACAAGGAAAGTGTGAGGGACTGATAAATCTTTGCTGTCCTATGTGAGTGAAATACGCAAAAAAATCTTTACGAAACCACCTCAGGCTCCCGAACGTCACTCTGTAATATGAGAGCTTGTGACGGGAGTCCTCTTAGATTAGGTTACAGAGGAGTGGGGCTGTCCTCTGTTCAGGTGTGAGTCCAAAACAAAAGGCAAGAAAACATTGGCATTACACAACATGGAAACAAACCCATATAGCGTTTGCATAAAGGAGTAAAAGGAGGGGGCTAATGAAGACTGAGATGTCACATTTTTGTAAGTGAAATCTGATGCGAGGATCAGACTATTTGACAAACTCACAGTGTAACATATATGTTATAATTCAAAGATACTGCTATTATATTCATTAGTAGTCTTATTGATTAGCAGTGCATTGATATTTGGCATTATGTAAACATCTTAAAGTTTTACTACTAACTTCTTCATGCACTAAAGCTTCCAATACAATCACTGTGTACTGTATCAAATGTATATAAACACATAAAATGTAATTGCATAAACAGATTAGGTATTAAAACATATCGACACAGCCATGCATAATACTCACTCTCATCTCTTGCACACTAATACACACTCACACACACTTTCATTCTTCACAGAGAAGCTTAAAGAAAAGGTTTAGCTCAGTTGCTACAAGATATTTCTTCTCTAGTTTGGCTAGCAAATATATCATAGTGATTATAATATTGTAACGTTAAAAAATCTCTATAAAGCTTTTAAAATACACACTGTGCAATATAAGACAAAACTGCTATTTTTGGCTAAGGCCACAATGATTTTGGTATAAAATACATTAATTTCTGTTCTTAAAGATATAAATAACACATCTAAAAGACTATTTAAAAAAAAAACCAACAACCTAACAATACATTACAAGTCTATCACATGTACCAAATCGTCACATGACCTTTGTTTATGTGTACATGTGTGACCCTACAGCAGGGTCAGGTCCAGGTACTGTCCCGCCGGCTTGGTCATGAGAGCGGGGAGGGACATGAGAGGAGCATCACCTCCGCTGGACTGACCAATCAGACTGCTGCTCAGGAGAGAAACGGACTCCGCAGGAGTCTGGAGGGGGACAGGTGGGAGATTTGGAGGGGAAAAAAGGAAAGAGAGAGAAAGGAGAGTGTTATTTCAGTGTAAAAGGGACAAATTCAAAGCCCTTATACCAGCACCAGATGTTACCCATCACCTTCTCAACCGCCTGAATATTATGATTACCCAACTATTGCACTATTGTACTATTGTACTAGCTACAACGCCACCAACTGACCATTCGCCAAGTGTCGCCTAAGTTACTGATGCTACACCTGTCAAGCTTTCCTTTCTGGTGTGACACACATGCAGTTCACCAGCATTTCTTCGATTTCACAAGTAAATTTTATTTCCAGCCAACCACCACGGCTTTTGACAGTTGAAAAGATGACTGTCGCTAACTGATTATTTTTAGCTGTGGCTAGCTAGCGTAAGCTAATTTAAACTATAAAATTACATGAGATGGTTGAAAACAAGAGGAAGGGATTCAATCCAAACCAAACATGGAGCAGGAAAGGGCTGATATCATTAAGAGCACAAAAAAGCTTTGAATTCTTACACCTGAGAATCTGCAACCAGCTAATGTTTTGTAATTCAATTATCATTATTATTCAATTATCATATACCATTATTATTCAATGCTGATTAAATTTATGTATATCAACTAATCAATTCATTTTTGCAGCCCTACCATCGTTACTCTAAATTCTGTTTAGCCTGCAGCATCTCAGAGTGAATGTTCCACTTCTCTACTATATGTAGTAAGCTTTTTAACCAGGCACACTTACTTTAGAGCAGATTTTTCTATTTTAAATCCATCTCTTAGATACTAACCTCTAAGCTCATTAGATGAATACAGTTTTGGAAAATCTACAGCTTGACAGGCCTGCCGTGCATAGTTACAGTTGCTAAGCCATCATTGGACGACTGCTTTTCAGCAGTTAGCTAATGGTCAATTAGCCCTCTTGGCTATTGCTGTACCCCATAAAAGACTTTTTTAGAGGACATGAATGTAGTAACCACCATCAGATAAAACCAACTGCAATAAGAAGGGTTCTAGAGTCGGTTAGAGAACAGCACCCCATCAAAATAATTTAAAACAAAACCCAAGGATTGATTAAAATCCAAGAAATTTCCCCTAACCACTCAACCCAATCAAAATTGTCACTACTGTGTGTGGTTAGTGGAAAATTCTGTGTCCAAACAAGAAAGGTTGGAGTCTTGTTGAGCCCTCTAACCCATGGTGACCAGTCGAGTCCCAAACCAACCACAGCTACAACCACTGTCAAAACTAAATCCCCCTCGCTGAGCCCTCAGCCAGTCCTTACCTGCCACCTGCCTCAGACACCTTAAATACACACCCATTCTTTGGGCTGCGTAAGCAATGTCCTGGCCGGATCGTGAGTGTGCACGGGCCCGTGGGCGTGCATGAGAGCATCCTCGGGGGCATACTGTGGTGTGGGTAAGGGGGAGGAATGACAGAAACAGGGGGCTGAGAGACAATAAACCATAGACACTAACCTAAAAGGCCATGTGGACCTGTAATCTCCAACTTGGAGATGTCTTTTAATTTAGTGTGAGCTCTTTTTTATCATATCGCTGGGATTCTTCACTCTCCTCGTAGTTTAAATAAGACTCGAGTTCCTTCATTTCAAGTCGAAGCAAGCAGTGTTGTGTGTGTGTGTGACAGAAGAGGGAGAGTAGACAGGATAAACTAGTTTGATAGCCTCTGGGCAAACACAGTGAATGCCTGACAATACACACCCACAACAGATGAAGATTTGAATACAACACTTGGATCCTACAGGGAGGTATGTGAACTCTGAAGTCAGGAGGATTTTCATGGATAGGAACTGCATTATTAAGCATAAAGCATTTGTAGAGATGTGTGTCTTACCTGGTATCCCTGCACTGCATTAATGAGGTCTTTGACTCCGTTGCTGTTGTAGGTCAGACCCGGCATACGCACCAACCCCCCTGGAGAGGAGAGGGAGGAGGGGGAGGGGAAGAAACCTACAGTTGTAGGAGAGCCAGGTGGACTAGAGAAAAAAAAGGAGTGGAGATACAGACATGCTGTTATCTTAAAAATATCTCAAAAGCAACGTAAATGACTTCAAAGCTGTTTCTCAGCAAACAAACAACATGGGAATCGCAAGGCTGGGAGGAACTTTGGGCGTCGTCTATAAACGACCTGATTTCAATGACACAAGGCTGAACAACGAGAAACAGAGGTCATTGATGTTTACCAAGTTCTCTGATATCACAGTGTTCAGTTATTAACTACCCTTGTCCTGGCCTTTCCCCTTGGCAAGACACATTTCAACTAAAGACAAACTGTTCCTCTTTCCCACTTTAAACCAGACTCTTTTTGGCAAAAAAACAACAACAATGCAAACAGATGATATATCAGATAAAGAGCAAAAAATGACACCAAACTTTGTCGTTATAGCAGCCCAAACGATGTCAAAATGATTTCTTTTGTATTAAAAGCGTGGCGATATTTAAAAAAAAATGCAAATCAACAGTAAAAAAGTTTTTAAAGAACTCAACATTATAAATGACATGTAATTAGTTCCAGTGGGTGTAAAGACCATCTTGACATGATTTAGTGCACTTGTGCAATTCAAGTTACCATAATAATTAATACCTATGCAAACACAAGGCTCAGAAAATCAAATATGTAAACAATGCCAGTTTAGTTTCTTAGTCAGCGGTGACACAGCCTGCAGGTAAACACTGTTTAATTAATAGGCTTGGTTTAGAGTAAGGAAGTCCCTTGATTCTGAAATCTACTTAAACCATTTGTAATGGTTCCTTTTATGTGGGAAAATATGATTGACATGTACAACAAATTTGCAAATATTCCTGATTTGACAATACACTTTTGTGGGGATGAAAACAAGCTCCTGCTTTAGGAGCGAGTGATAAGGAGGGAATGATTATGATATGTATTGTTTTAACATCAGTAAGGTACAGAATTTACTTCAAAATGGTAAAAAGTTAAACTGATACTTCAACCAGTAGCCAAATGGTTAGGATGCATACCACGTACTGTAACTGCAACGTCCCCAATTCAATTCTTACAGCGACATCTGCATCTATCAGCTTTACAGTAATAGAAAAAATGCCCCAAAAATATCTTTGAAAAAGTCACACTTATATTCATCCCATTGAATCAATATCTACAGAAGTTTATGAGAACAAAATACTCAAATTTTGAAAATATATATTATATTGTGAAGAAATCTTTAGATTGAAAACCACTGAAAGACTGAAGCAAAAAATGAAAGTCACTAACCAGAGGAATCAGTTTATGTATTTTTATATCAGCATGCATCTGTCTCTGTTCATCTGTAACAATCTAGACAGCTTCATTTACCTGGGGTAGTAGGCTGTGTAGTTCATGTAAAGCTGTGCTGAGCCAGGGTAGTAGGCGTGCCCTGGCGGCAGGGGACGAGGGGTCAGCAACATCTGTCCAATGGGAGGATAGAGGCTGACAGCAGCCTCTGTTGGCAGGACAGGTGGAGCAGGGGTGAAGGAGTAGGATGGTGGAGATAAACCTTGAGAGGAGAGAACAGAGGGAGAGACAAAAGACTTAAAACCAGACAAACAGCAACAGAAAGACACAAGAGTCATGACGGTGAAGCCTAGTCATTGTTTGTTTCAGAGAGAGGTGCTCATGCAGACTCGCAAACAATGACGACCATTACTCAGCTCCTGACACGTGTAATGTATGATGTATGCATGTTTGCTCGTTTAAGAAAGAGCTACACTGTGCCTCACATTGAGTATTTCACTTCTGATTGAGTATTTCACTTCTGATTGGCTTAAAAGTCAAATGGATCAACATGGTTTGGAATTATAAGCCTATGAAGCATTCCTATTGTTCTTCTTTCTAATGAATGTATGGATCCTCTATGTTACCACAATATTGGCAAGATGAGACCAACATAGATATTGTTTTGATCTCAGAAGAGGTTATAAATATATCTGCAAAACGCCAAGTCATGCAATATGTGGTCATTTAAATACACGGTTCATGCCATTTTAGGCCTATTGATAGTTTTTAGTGTTGCTGCCTGAACCCTTCCCCCTCACTAAAATATGTTCCTGGCTACAGGCATTTTTTTTCTCAAGAAGGCTAATAAAAGTTTCATCTAGTCTTAACATGACCTCATTATTACCCATGTAGTCTCTCTTGTGAACATGTGCGCTTCATTACAAACAATTCATAAACATCAGACCACTTTTTCAATGCTTTGAACAGTAATTTTATCTCTTTTTGAAAACTAGGAGTGAAGGACTACAGACAAGGAGTCGAGAAGCACATTTCTACGCACCAGCTCTGCCCACCTTTCCCACAGCTCCACTGATTGGACAAGCACAGGAGATGCACACGGCTGAGGTGCGCCGTTCTATTGAGGTTGAATCCCACAACCACCACTACCAATCTGATAAGACTGGAGAGTTGTAAGCCATTTTGTCATATTATGGGCTAATTGGGACTCCAGCTGTGTTGCTTACACTTTTCCAACCCTTTCAGATCTTTATGAATTACAGGTAAGGGAGCAAAATTAAGAATGAGTGACAAACATGCCGCTGAAACCATGATCTACAAGATTCAATTAGGATGTGTGAACACAGGTCATAATTGAAAGAATAAACAGGTAACACGTGAGTTTCTCAGTGCATGCAGACTAGTTAATCAATCACACTAAATTACAAAGAGGACCCAAACACACACACACACACACACACACACAAGCACTCTCTCTCAAACACACACACACACACACACACACACACACACACACACAGTTTTGAATCTTCCTAGTTAGACCAGTTGTCCCTATCCTCCCACAGTTTTAGATTGGAGAAAACCCAGCAACCCTGCCCCCATGGCAGGAGCCCACCTACCCTGCAGTCCCGAAGCACCCCCAGCTCCCAGCAGCACTTACGTCTGGACTTACATGGCGGCGGGCTGAGCCCTGTCCCACTCCTGCTCCGGGTGTGTGTGTGTGTATGTGTGTGTGAGAGCGAGCCTCCCATCAGCACCAGGCCCATCTCCTCAGCGCTGCAGGGAAACACCTCCACATAGCGGCTGTTTGCCCCGCGCTGGCTGGCCATCACTTGCTTGTGGAGCCGCTGTGAGGCCTGAAGTGCTCGCTCTGCTGAGGTCATCTGGATGAAGCAGTCACCTGAAGGACGACCCTGGAAACAGAGACAGTCGGGAATTACTCTGCAACTTTGTGTCAGAAAGCACATGTTTCCATGGGTGTGTCAGTGATTTCGCTCGTGCAGTTTTTGCATGTACCTGCTGGTTGAGGACCATATGCACGCCATGTGGTCTGATATCATGTGTAAACTCGCCCAGGAAGGTGAGGATGTCCTCTATGCTCGCTGTGTATGGCAGCCCCCTCAGCCTCAGGCAGTCCCTCACACTGCCAGGAGGGGGCAGGAGAGACACTGTGGGCAACACTGACACCAAGGGGGCAGGGGCCACAGGGATTAGCGGGGCTGACGAGTACCGGTTCAACACCTAAAACAAATAAACAGACACAAGACAGACAGAATTAAATATTCCGCCTGCAGCAAAAGACTGTCAAGAAGTCAGAACTGCTTTCTTAGTACTATTCCATTAAGTTACTATTCCATTACGTCTAGATTAGAAAGGCATTTCTCCTCTCGACTGGATGTGTTTTAAGAAAGAAAATACCAAATTATACATACTTGCTTTTTAATGTTTCAAATTTAAAAAATCAATGACGTGTATGCCACCTTCTATCAGGCTTCTTGTGCACGATAAAGACAAGTCAATGTTGATGGCTTGTTGCCAACAGGACACTGGCATGTTTGCATTTCTGGAGAGGGCCAATAAAACTGGCTGTAGACTGTCATACTTAAAAACATAAGGAAAGGCTTCTGCATAGATACGTGTGTGGGCTGTAAGCTTATCAGTCCAGAAAGATAAGAAAATTAGTCCACATGTGTTCGTCTCACGAGAGAAGGAGAGACACAGAGAGAGACACAAAGAAAGAAAGGATAAAAGAGAAAGAGTAACTCTGTGTACCTAAAGGGACACAAAAAAACACACACACACACACACACACACACAGTCCACCTTGCTATGCAGGTCCCCACCCTTAAGCTCCACTACAGTAATTTAGTAAAATAATTCAAGGAGAAAAGAAACACACCCACACATTGTCACTCAACTGTGTGCAAAAACAAACAAACACTGAATTCCTAAAAACACTCTTTTTGTCGTTGGAATGCAAAGATCACAACAATCTCAAACCAAAATTAAGGGACAAATACTAAACAAAATTATTTAAGTTAAAAACATACACACAAATGTATCCACTCTGCATCTGTACACACTGTACAAAACACCCTGACATACCTGCTGGACTTCTGCCGCTGTACTTTTGAACAGCTCAATATATCTTCTGCCCAGGATTTCCTTATGTTTCCTCAGAGCACACTGGGCGTGTTCCTCACAGGCAAATAACACAAAGGCATCTCCAGTGGGACGCCCATCTGGATAGCGAACAAATAAGATGCCATCCTTCCCTCCGCTGACCGGACACGTTTCTTTAAGACCCTCCCCCGGAGAGAAGAAGGAGAGCACCTGCTCATGTGTGGCGGTGAAAGGAAGACCTCGCATCCTCACTATGATCTGGTCCTCACGGGACAGGAAGATTGCTACCTCGTTGGAGGTACCTGGCGCACAAACGCACACACACACAAATGACACACCTTTTTAACCACAAGTAAATTTAATTATCACACTGTAGATAAACAGTATTGAAGTTTTGCTTCCGTGAGAAGGATGCTGTGTTTTCTCTTCAGCAATACTTACTGTGTAATTACATCTACTAAATACTATTAAGAGATTAATTATGTTTTTTGGGAGCTGTTCAACATATGAGTAACATCTTTAACATGCAGATAAAATGACTTGAAGACAGTTTGTAACTTTGTGACAAACTTATTTCCATCCTAAAAGACAAAAAGACCCAAATAGTCACACTGAGGTTTGGTTGTAATTCTTATTTTTTCTGCAAATTCTGCTTTTCCCTAAAAGATGAACAGGCTAAATATAATTTAATGAGTGTATTATCTAATTGATATTGTATTCAAAATATAAGAAAATAATTAATAAAACCACACGCACACAAGCAAACAGCAGGATAATTTGATTGTGTGTCATTTACTGTTGTTTGTATAAAAACACAACAAAGATAATACCATTAATAACATGACCTCACAGAGAATTTTAATTGTGTCTCAGTTCCTACTGGTAACATAAGGTATGGTATATATGTCTGATTTCTCACCTCCTGCTATCTTCAGGAAGTCCTCTCCTGTTGCTTTGTAAACCTGCCAATAGAAGGGAACAAGGTGGTTAATTAAGTGGCTGCAAACTGTGAGTGGAAATAGATGCTTAGTTTAGGTGGTGGGTGGTAAAATGGATGATTGTTTAGTTTCCAATGACTAGCTGGGTTCAGGTGACAGGTTACCTCTATGTATCTGTTGCCCATGTGGTGTTTGTGTCTTTGGAGCGCCAGGTCTCTGTGCTCCTCACTGACAAAACGAACGAGGGCTTCTCCGTTCCTCCTCCCCTGAGCATTAAGACACAACGCAGCGCCTCCTCTATACAGCATAAACAACATATAGAGCATTATGACACCCTGTAAACCTCATTTCAACAGCAGGTTTCAGTATATATGATCTTGACTTAAACGTTTATGTGAAATAGATATAAAATCCTCCATAAATTAGTGTCAAAAACATACTTGGCAATGTTTAGTCCTCTGAAGAATCGAGCGATATCTTGGTCAGAAGACTGCCATGGCAACCCTCTGGCTCTGATCACTGTGTTGTTGCACACTTTCTCCATCTTACTGCTAAGCACACACACATACATAAACACACACACACACACAGAAATTAGCACAGCAGGAGTGGACTTGGGAGTTGATTTCAGAGCCAGAGAACAAAAAGAATATTTGTCTTGAGCAAACTTTACTTACCAAGTGCCAGTCTCGAACTTCTCACTAACTCTCTCTGGGTTGGAAAACGTATGGCCTGTAATCAGAGAACAATCAAACAATCCAGTTCTCCGTGTTTTGAAATAACAAATGACAGCACAAAACTAAAACAATGCGTGGTACTTTAAAACATCAACATGGTAACTGTCATGTAAAGTCTTGAGGTGGAATGCAGATTATATTTTAGATTTATAACCTTTTAGTTTCCTTTTACAGAAATTAATATAAAAAGCAATTTACTTTAGTGCTGCAACTAACAAATATTTTCATTATTGACTGGTTTGCCAGTTATTTTCTTCATTAATTGTTTGGTCCATAATATGTCATGTCAAAATGTGACATATTCAAATTAGTACAAACAAATATTATTTTGTCTGAGCAGTTCAGACCAATACCCAAATATTAGTTTATTTTCATACAAGGCAAAACAGACAGTAAGAGACTGAAACCATCAAATATTTTTGCTTGAAAAATGTAAATGGTTTAACAATGCCAAAATACTTCACCTACTACTGCTACTTGACCTTTCACCTTTAGTCTCATTGTGTAAAAAAAAATATTTATTTGTAAAATCATGCAAAATCATTTATGGTACTCACTTAATGGCTCAGAAAGCATGGCAAGGGCAATGGTGGCCATAATCTGGACCTGCTTTACGGCTACTTCTGGGGGCATTATGGCTGATGGATCCTGTGTGGCCAAGGGACCCCACATGGCAGGCACATCAACAGGTATACAGAGAGCTGAGGAGGCCGTCAAGGAAAGCACAAGGAACAACAACAAAAAACAGTCCAGAGAGAGCAAAAAAAAGTTATTACACATGTATATATGGATGTGTGAGAGATGGTAAATGAAAAAAAGTGTATGAGAGAAAATTGAAAAACTGAAAAAAGGCAGCAGACAGAAGCAACATAAAGTGCAAAACAAGAGACGGAGGGAGAGATGTTAGTTTTCCTGTTCCAGAGGGTGTGTGGGGTTTGCCATGTTGGCTAAACACACACTCTTTCACTGAGCGCTTAGTAAGGTGCCGCCATTGTTTCCTTATTTGCATTTCAAAACCTCTAGTCCTGCAGCCAACACCCCAGGGCTTATAAATTTCTAATATGCGTGTTGTTGTGTGTTTTTGAGTGTAATATGTGCTCAATACATTGCTGCGCATACACAGAAATAACAAAAAAACATACAAAATACCACAAGTGAAAGAGTCATAACAAAAAACGTCACTAACATGCCAAATGTAAACATTCAACTTGTTAAAAGGATACACTCTGCCATGATGTGTACATTCAAAGCCTTGAGGTCCGATGTGGGGAAGTGCTTCTTGAATTCTTTCCGAAGGTCAAAGAAAGAGTAGAAACAGTCCGGGACCAGGATGTTCTGGAGAGGGAAGAAATTAAATAAAAGGATGTGAACATGTGGCCCATGAACAGCTGCCATTTTATTGCTGTTATATTGCTGTTTGTTCAAGCCAGCAGAGTAGGCATTGCCATCTTCATGCCTCTGGTTTGTAAAACGCTTTAAGACATGTGGGAGAATTTCATCAGCAGCATTGTGTTTTATGTGCACAGGTATGTGCATAGGTGTTTGCCAGGTTTGCATGAGTGAATCTTCTGCCCGAAGAGCAACTTTCCCCTGTAACGTGAAGTTTAACCAGGAGCACATTGCTGACACAACACATCCCTTTGTGGCTGTGAGAGCGTTGAAGGTTCCTGCAGCAGTAAGTGAACATCCGCCCTAGCTTTGAGGCGTTCACCCACCCAGCTCGCTAACTCACCTTGCTCGCAGCCTCGGGGTGAATCACTTGACGGATGTGAAGCTGCCCGTCTGTACACAAACACACTGAAGTGCCTGCGCCAGCGCTGTTCACCTCATTTGTCAGTTGTAGATGAAACTACAAAGACATTTAGAAAAGAAATGAAAACTTCAGATACAGTCAGCAGATAGTACACTGTATTCATAATTACTGCATAATAAAGGGTTAAAATGTTTTGACTTTAAAATACATTATTACCATATTTAAAGCTGTCTCAAGGCTTGTGGCTGTAAAGACACTATCTGCTCCGGATCCATTCTCCTCCTCCACGCTCTCCTCCACCACATCCTCCTCCTCCTCTTTTTCCTCTGTCAAGTCTGTGAGGTCAGGCTTAATGAGGAGCTCATTCACCCTGCCCAACTGGTTCAGACAAAAAGACAAAAAAAAAAAAAACACGTCAGTCCTGAAACGGTTGCCTATACAGAAACTCACAGGTTGTATCGGTTGATGTTAAAGCATTAAATGGCTGTAATAAAAACCCTTATTACAGATAGATAGATAGATAGATAGATAGATAGATATTATCACATAGAAGAACAACAAAAGTAAGAGTTTGTAAAAAATAGGCATTAGGCCGCCCTCCCCCACCCTCCACCCAAACACTCCCTTATTTTATTATTTTTATTGCTCTTTAGGATAAACAAAACTGCTGTGTAGTATGCATTGCTGTAATGGTTATGACGGACTTCTTACATGCCAGTGTCAGAACAATCCACTCATCACTTTTATTACTGCCGCTCGTCACTTAGTCACTTTAAGATTTTATCCTGCCTTTAATGTATAATTGTGTATGATGTGTTATCTTACATGCCAGCACCAAAGAAGAATTTCCATTTTATGTAAATTTAATGGACAATAAAGTAATCTGAATCTGAATCTAGGAAAAGACAGGTGTCCTATGAATATACTGAATAAAACCATATAATTAACTCATATATGTTTTTGGAACAGACATGTGTAGAGAGGAAACTTACAAACTCAGCATTTAAGTTAATAATGTAAATTAATACACATTAATGTGACTTTCTGGAGTTTATAGTTTATCAACCTACTCCTTTAATAAATTTTCAACCATATTCCCTGCTTGTCATAATCATCTATATGTTTAGTTTTAAAGTACTTACCTTTTTGTTCTTTACATCCACCAGCTGCCAAACCAACTGCACGAGCTCCTTCTCGTCAGATCCCAACAGCTCTACGCTCGCGCCAGATGTGGCGGCGAACACCACCACCAGGTAGTCTACCTGCGCCGTCATTTGAACACAAAAACAAATCTAAAAACCCCAACCTAATACTACACAAAACTACAGGACAGCAACTTAAAGTACGAGGAGACACGCGCGGGAGACGAGAGGTATAAACAAGCTTTACTTTCACACCTGAGCGCAAAGGTGAGCTCAGTAAATCCGGGTTTCGTCGCGTGTGAAATGTTATGTGAAGCCTCCCGCAGTCACCATCGCGGAGTAATGGCTGAACGTTGCCCGTTTTTGTAGTGCATCTACCTGTGTGACCACGTGACTTTTTACCTGCCCCCTCCCTCCTTCAGGTGGTTCACAGGTTAGGACGTGGCAGATGAAGAACAGAAAAATGTGTTTTGTTTTATGTCTTTTTGTTGTTGTTGTTTTCTTTTTAAAAAAATATTTTAAGCTTTTCTATGTATGATAATTGATGTTTCCCTAACAGGTGTCAAGGTTGAAACGGTTACCTGTCTTGTTTAATAATTAAATAATTAAATTAAAAATATCATAAAATTTATATACGATTATATCTGACACGTATTACAAAGGCTGGCTATTGTTTGTTTGCTTGTTTTATTTTATTTTATTTTTTAAATTAAAATATCCCTGTTTTATTATTAATATTCTTTGAAAAATAAATAAGAAAATATATTCGAATAATAATAATAATAATAAGCTCAATAAAAATGTAGAATCTAAGATTTAATAAAGGTCCCAGTATTATTTATCATTGTCTTTCTCCACTTGTAGATCAAATAGGAATATTTAGTCCTAAAGTTTATCTCATGATAATAATGGTAAAATTAAATAATAATAATAATAATAATAATAATAATAATAATAATAATAAAAGTAATGACAACAATCCATTCAATCAGGTTATTACATTTAGATAAAGTCTCCCTCCACTCAGAAATGTGTTTTTCTTCTTGGGCCTATAAGCAGGATTTATGACATCAACTAGTTTTTGAAACCAATACTGGTTTGATATTCAGTTTACACAAGTGTGATGTGGAAACGTGAAGCCTCCAGTGAGACAATGAGAATTAACTTTATAGTGAAGTAGGAGACATCTTGTGTCTGAATTTTAATGAGGGAGTTGGGGGAGATGTAATTTTATGGATTGTTACAAGATAATTAAACTTATTTTGCAGGAAAAACCTTATTAGACACAAATTCGTATTCAGAATAGATTATTATTATATACATCTTAAACATGTCTGGAGGGAATCTTTAAGATTATTTCACTTTTCTTTTATTATTTTTTCTGTTCATGTGTTTGTTGACGGTTTTGCCAAGTAAAAATGATCAGATGGAGGGATGGAGTCTGAAAATGGAGAAGGAACAAGAAAAATGGAGGATGAGAATTTTGAAGATAGAAGCAGGAAAACCTCAGGGAAGAGAAAAGAAAGTTGATTTATTGAGTCATAGTGAGAGTTACAATGAAAAAGAAACCTACATGGTTGGAATGAAGATTCGTGGTTTGAAAGAAGGTGCTGGATGTGGAGCTTTGTCAGAAATGCACACTGTGGTGGGGCAGATTAAGAATGAAGCAGAAGTTAAACTGATTATCATAAAACGCTCCATTTTCATAATCATTGAGTGTATGTCAAAGACATAGATGGAAAAAACCTTGAAAATCTTTGGTATATGTACCCAGTGGCACGTTTTCAGTTTAGCAAGAAAGCTCCAATAAAAGATGTTGTTGATGGAGACTCACACAGAGTGGATGCAAGGAAATTTAAGGAGTGCAAAGGGATGACAGACAACTATAAAAGAAGAGGTTTAACAAAGTAATCAATGAAAAGTCTGAAACTAAATCTGTTATGCTTCACTTTGATTTGCAGTACTCACCTTATAGAGTGTTTCCTCGATCACATGTTGTACCCAGTAAGGCAATATGTTCCCAAACCTTTGCAGTGCAAGTATTGTTGGAAGTTTGGCCATAGTTTGTTTGTATGTGGGAGCATTTTTGCCACATGTGGTAAATGTGGGGAAAAGGATTGTGAAGGAGATGGTGAGAAAGATGCAGGGTGTCTCCTTTGCAAAGGGAATTATGTGGCTAACTGTCCAAAGGGAGGAAGGAAAGCAGAAATAATTAAGGTTAGATGTAAGAGTCTTAAGCATGAGGAAGTAGTTAAGAAATATTGTGATGTGAGACAAGAAGCAAAGGAGGACAAATCATCCAGAAAACATGATGAGTTTTGTTTTTGTAAGGATCAGGTGACATTTTGGGCCTTTTTGGTAATGGTAATTAACTGTACTGCTGGAGTAGAAAGAAAATATGAGAAAACTGACATAATTGTAGATGCAGCAGGGAGATTTCTGGGTGTTGTGGGAGTTTCTGGAGAAGGTGTCCAGCAGCTGTTGAGAAAAGCTTTTAGTTTCTCTCAAACACCTAAAAAATAGAGAAGTTACAGCAGAGTGTGAAACGGGTAGGAAGGTATTGTTATTTTATTTAGTCAGTGGATATTTTAGCACACAGCCAGTAGATGGCAGTAATGCATTTTGGAAGACATGCGCCTCTAAAACCCAAGAAGAAGAAGATTTTTTCTACCAGAGTGACCCCGGAAGTGTTCCCCGCCGGAAGTTGACCCCTGGCCCCACGGACAGCAGAAAGCGATGGCGGGGGACACTTCAACGGAGCTTCTTTTTCTAGATACGTTCAAGCATCAGAGTGCAGAGGTAACAAACCCGGCTCCTCAACAAACACCTGTATATTAACTTCAGAGCTGCCTGCATCCAAAACTCACATCAATTATATTCAGGAGTTTAGGAGAATGATGCGCAACTTCCAAGCTAACTATGCTAACTTGGTTAACGGTTATAATGATAACGGAGCCTTTTTTCTACCGCACATTGGCCAAGTTATGCACCAAAATAGCCGCAAATACACTACTCTGACATAATTTTGTTAACGCAATCATATAGTTGTATGCTGGTATTTTCTTTTGCCTTCCTGTGTAGTTTGTTTGCTAGTTAGCCAGCTGGCTAATGCTAACTTTATAGTCAGAACTTGTTTACATCTGACTGAGCAGCAAAAGTGACCGTGCTGGTCTGAAGTTTTAGTTATGGTTAAGTTAAAATCTTGTGTTGTCTAAATATCATTTGTACTCTGCCTTTTGTGTTAATACTTGTGTCCAATGCTCTAACAGTTAACCAACGTAGATGTGGTGCGTTTTCCCTGCGCGGTGCTGATCACAGAGGTGCGGGTCATTCCTCCAGGAATCAAAGCACACAGCAACTTACCAGACAGCAGAGCATTTGGGTAAGAGCTGTAATGCACTCAGACATCACTAAGTGACACACAAACACCAAGTGGCCAGTTCATTAAGTGCATTTGGCTGAAACAAATCCCTGAGACATGTAATAACACTTAAGTGCATAAAGGTTTAACTGTTGAAGCTGTTTTATCTACTGTTGCTGTTTTATTTGGTGCTGTTGAATTATATTTTGTTTCTTTTCCAACTTATGTACATTAAATATACTAAATGTTAGGTAGACAACATATTATGCTGATGTTCCAGTCACGTATCAGAAGTGGATCAGGTATTGACCACAGTGTGACCAATCCACAATTAATACAGTTTGTCAATGTCAGTGTCCATTTTTTAAAAAAAAATAAGAATGGCTAGAAAAGCACACAGAGTTTAATTTGGCCACACTGATGTTTCAAGCAAGACACCTTTCTTCAACTTGTGTTAATTTGTGTCAGGAGCTTTTATTGTCATGTGCACAATAACACAGCAGATAGCAACATTGAACTTCAAGCTCAAGTTCAATTTAGAGAATAATAAAATATTTTCAATTATAATATTAAAACAAATACTTACATTCATTCAGTCAGTGGGGGCCATGACTCAGTTTTACAGTAGAATGATTTCAGTAACATGAACACAGTGATATACAGATTTTTAATTTTGGGAAAACAGAGCGCTGTCACTGGATTGGTAATCGGCATCAACAGATACCCTGAGTCAAGGGGTACTGGAAGAACACTGGATTAAGAAAAAAGTTGGATTGGTGCATCCCTAACTACAGGAAATCCTTATTTTCACTGCTGGTGATATTCAACTTCTGGAGATTTGTTGTGTGATACAGATACCTCCGATGAATGCTTGTGCCTGTAGGAAATAGAGAGGCCCACTGTGTGAGTGAGTGTGACACCTGAGCTCCATTGTTGAGCAAGTCCTGATTCCCACTGAGCCTGTTGGGTAATGCGTGATGTAATTTGACTTGACGGTCTCACTGACTACGTTTACATGCACAGTAATAATCCACCATTATTCTGATCATGACAATGTGCTGAATTTGATACAGGTCATGTTAAGAGCATATGCTTTTTGAATATTAGGCCTTATTCCTATAAAGCAGCGTTTTCCGATTAAGACATGTGGGATATGCTGATATTATTTTGGTTTTTGTATACAGTGCATTTGCAATGTGAGTCTCAATTGGGGTTTTTACTGCAGTTTACAACACACAGCCCTCTTGCTTGTTTACCACACACACAAAATGACATAGATGAGAGTCGAGAGCTGTTCAAAGCTGTTGTGTTGTGTTCATGGCAGGCTGGAAAAACGGAGCGCGCCTTCTTATTTATTATCCAGTGACGACTCAGTGTGATGCACCAAAAATGCTCAGTAGTGTAGTAGCCAAAACTTTCATGAGACAACCTAAATACCGGACGTGCCTATTAATATAAATGTATATCAGTCATATCAATATAAATTATAAATAATACGCAGCAGATCACTAATGTTTTTTAACTTACTGTTTTACTTCATAGCCTGTGGAAATTCGTATTAATTTTCATTTGCCATGTAAACAGCTTAATAGGAATATTGCCTTTCTGGGAATGAGGACAAAAACTGGAATATTTTGTGCATGTAAATGTAGTCAGTGATCAACACTGCACAAACCTGAGCACATCAGGCCTTTGTGTTGTGTCGATTTAGGGGTGGCCAGTATGGAGGCTCAGTGGTCAACCATTGGTGATGGGCGATACCATCCCAACTCTGTGAAGTTGTGATACACTAAAATGTATGGAATATGTCCATACGATAGTCCTGCTCAGTGATTGTACCACTGCCCACAATGGCCTCACACTGCCGGAGAGGTTAAAGTGTTAGCTACCACGGGGTTGACAAGTTTATGTGGTTTATTGTTATATTTCCTTCCTTTATGTTGATGTAAAACTCAATACCAGCCTATTGGCTAAAAGGGGACTGACTCTCAACTGACTCATTATTGAGTGCGTCTTTCTGTTTCTGTTTCCAGGGAGACATCTCCTCATGCTTTCCAGTTGGAGCTGTTCTTCAATAATGTCCCTAAACCCAACAGCCCCACCTTCCACAGACTGGGCAGGTCAGAACAAATTTTGCTCTTCTCTTCCTCCCCTTCTTTGAGTTTAGTTTTTGTTTCTGTATCCCTCCTCTCATTCTCCATTTCTGTATTTCCTACTGAGACCTTAAAAGTGCTTAAGATGTAGATGTCTGTCTGACCTGTAGAACCAGTCACGGGAGCATCTGAGCCCTTTTCAGAGGCCAGTGGGGTGTGTGTGAGTGCACCCACCCATATTCAGGTGTCTTTGTTCCTACACCAGCTAACTGGTCTCTCCAGAAACTCAACCCCACCCCCCTGTTGCCGAGAGTGACACAAAAACATATATGTCCCAGTGAAAAAGATGAGTAGAGGAATGTTTGAGTCAAGCATTTTTATACTTACCTCATAATAACAGAGGTGTGCGCAGCAGAACAGTAGCACCAGGGCGTAAGCTTGTATTTAGAAGTGTCCATTGTGTGTGGTTGAAAACTGTAAATACGACACACCTCAGTTATTATCTCTGCTGGGAACGTTGGCAGGAGTTTGTTTTGCCTGTGTCATTGCTGGTATGATATCTTCCCAATGTTTAAACACAAATTTGACCTATTTCGAATCTTCTTAGTTTCTTTTTTCAAGGCAGTTTTTCCCCTTTACAAAGGACCCTGTCCAAATTGGAAACCAGAATATCACACTTAGACTGCATGCGTTTATTAGACAGAAGACAGTAATGGAGAGGGGAAGGAAGAGAGAGAGATAGGGTATGATAAGAGAGTGCTTTTTAGATTTAATTACACTGCAATTATGTGCTTGGTTCAAAAGAGGGATATCTAGGACCTAAAATATGGCTATTAAACATCATTTACATGCTGTGTTTTCAATATAAAACTTTTTGGACTAATTATGAATAAAAATAGGCAAGCTGGTGGGTCTTAGCTTTCTAGCTGCACCATCTAGTTAGTGTTCTGGCAGTGATATTTTAATCTGTCCTGTTTTGCTTTCTACCCTCAGTCTGGAGTATGATGAGAACAAGTCCATCGTCTTCAGACCCAGTGGAAAGGTAAGCAGACGTTTTGTCGTCCAACAAGATGATTTATTATGTTTTTTGTTGACTTGTACGTAACTAGAAGGGTTTATATTTGTTCAGGTAAACACAGATGGTCTGGTACTGCGTGGCTGGTACACCAGTCTGACTGTGGCTGTGTACGGGACAGCAGAGCGCACACATGGACATGACCAAGACTCGCCCCCTCCTCCACCACCCCCACCCCCTCAACAGCCAAGCGGGCCCAAAAGGATTGTTAAACAAGGTGGGCATTGTTAAACGGAAACTGTTCGGTGCTCTAGCCTTCACATCCAACTTCCTGGAACTGTTTTTCCTGCTGATTTGCTTGTTGTACCCTAAATCTTTTGTAATGTTTGTCTTTTTAAGAGTGGGAAAAAGACGACCAATACAACGGCAGCCCACCCAGACCAGCACCCCGAGGGCCTCGGACTCCACCCGGGCCTCCACCTCCGGATGATGATGACGAGGAGCAGGTCCAAGTGACGGGTCAGAACTGTACTTTTTCACTTTCACTGTCACATTATATGTATATAAATTAAAAATAAATACAGGAAAAGTGTTATGCTCCAGAGAAAGGTTGACATTAAGGGACATAATTGTTGCAAATGGGTTAACATGAAAAAACAGTATGACCCTCAAGCTGTTTTGCATAAATATACCTTTTCTTTTGTAGATGAATGCTTGGTTTTGCATGTGTATATGTGCCCTGTGGATATTTTGGCTAAATGTTGTGTCGTCTACAGTGGGCGTAGTCAAAGATGAGCCATGTGAAGGCCGTGACGACTACCTGGAGGCCGTGTCGCCCGAGAGGTCGCTGCCTGCTGATGAAACGTACTCAGACGCCGAACAAGAGGAAGAAGTTGAGGAGGAGGAGGAAGAAGAGGACCAGGAGGAGGAAGAAGACGCACGGACCGAAGGCAGCGCTCCGGAGGAAGAGGAGGAGGAAGAAGAGGAGGAAGATGAGGGTGAGGACGAGGAAGAGGAAATGGAGGAAGGTAGGGGAGTTCTTTTGTGAGAGTAGGATAGTCTACAATCCCAAATGGACACGCAGCCCTAAACCCCTTTGGTACTACAAAGTCAACACTACATGCGGGTCATCAGACTTCCCAGGGGGCCACGGGAGCAGGGTCCATTTGGGATTGAGTGACAGTTGGAGAGAGAGAGAGAGTGTGTGCTCTGGCATGCTACCGCCATTTATGATCACTGGATGCTCCAAACTCTCAGCTAGCCCACCTGGGCTTCTCTGAAGGCTTATGATCAACATTCATAAGCTGTTAGGTGCAGGTCGACCTCACACATCCTCACAGCCACGGCTGACGCTTGTGCTGTAATCACGTCCTGCATGTCAAACTAACCCTGCATGTGTGGAGTGACGCTGCCATGTGTGAGTAGATATGTCAGTGTATGCATTTGAATGAATAAGCAAAGGGAGTATATAGTAGTCGCTGACCTCCTCATTCTCGCATTTTTTTTTATATCTCAAATAAAATCTCTATCCATTTTCTTTACAGTAGATAAACTTTGTAAAAACTTTTCCTCTCATTTTTGTCTCCTCCGCCTTGCCAGGTGATGACGGCTATGAGCAGATTTCCAGCGATGAGGATGACCTGGATAATGGCAGCTTTAAGTTGCCCACCTTTGACATGGAATACACTCCTGAGGACCTGGCATCTGTTCCACCAGTCCAGTACGACCCCTATGAGCGAGAACTCAGACCGCTGCTCTACTTCACCCCTCCATACAAAACTCGCTTCGATACCCAGTTTGAGAAGGCCAGTGTGGAGGAACCCAGGGAAGCCAGCGGCGCAGAGGGACCAGCAGTTGGAGAGGAAGCTGAGGCCGTTTCCCAGCTGAAAGAGCTACTCACTAGCATTGGAGAGGACAGAGACGCACGCTGGGTCACAGCTCTAGAAGAAGCACCTGGACTACTAGCCAAAGGGTTGGCTTACATGATAAAACAGGGAGACAGTGAGGTGGAGGATCCTGTTGGAGTACTAGTCCAGTGGGCTCTCCAAGCTCTGAGTATGGAGATTGCACTCACACAACCAATTGCTCTTAACCTCAGACAATTGAAAGCAGGTGCCAAACTAGCATCATACCTGGCAGAGTGTCCACAGGGCCTCACATTGCTGCTGCGTGATGGGGCTCTGCGCGTCCTGCTGGAGCTGCTCCATAGGGACCATGTCTCCTCCACACTGAAGCTGAGTATCCTGAGAGCTCTGGATGCCCTGACCAGTGCTCCTGCTGGGGTGGAGGCTTTCCTACATGCTGGAGAGTCAGACAAAAGTGGCTATCAGGTAAGTGGTACAAAGTTTGTCACTTTTTTTCTTAATACAAACACAAGCGTTTCTTTGATCTGATATTCCTGTGAATGTTGAAAAATACAATTGTAAAGGTCACCCAGCTACCACTTGAGATGATGCCTTAAATACAGTGCATATTGAACTCATTGTGAAGTGTTTTTGCCTCATGAATATCTGTCACTAAGTTATTTGTCCTCCACAGCATTTAGTCCAGCTGTACCTGCGTGAAGAAACAGTGAGGGTCATAACAGCTGGCAACGCCATATTACAGAAAAGCCACATGTATGAGGTGCTGGTTGACCTGCAGCGAACAGCAGCTGCATGGAGTGAACCACAGCAGGTACACACACACACGCAAGTCTGTAACATTAAAGACTAAGAATATTTTTCACAAAAGTCTTGACTGACTGTCATCCTCAGGAGGAGATGGAGGATGCTGAGAGCCCCATGGAGGAGGAACCATCGCTAAGCCCCTCCCCTGTGAGTGAGGCAGAGCTTGATAGGCTGGCAGGGGTTTTGGAGGAGTTACATCACCTGCTAGAGACTGCCAATCACTGCATGGTACAGCCACCTGGAAAAGCCTTCCCCACTACTGCAAGAATAACAGGACCACAGGAGAGGGACGACCCATACCCAGCGCTGTACAGGTCAGACACATGTGGCCCCGAAACTCAAAAAAAAACACAGTGCAGAAAGTCAATCTAAAAGTTATAAAAGTGTTGTTGTAAATCATTGATTGTATTCATAATGCTGTACTTGCCGTCTTTCAGGTATATGCACGCGTGCCATTTCCTGGAGAGCACGGCAGTGGTGTTGTCGGCTGCTGCGGCAGCCGGGCACTTAGGTGTCACTCAAGCCATTAAAGAGCTCCTTCGCTTCCTGTCGCTGACCCAGTCGGGTCTGCTCTTCCTTCTCGCCCAGCCCACTCCCACCAGCCTGCTGCTGCGTCTCCTCGCATCTGTGGCCGAGGCTGAGGGCGAAGAGACCACCTTTACAGGAGGAGAGGGGAGTCTCACGGGGCCCGGGTTTGGTGAAGAGGGTTTCGGCGTGTGGCTGATGCAGGCGCTGCATGCTCTGCAGGGTGTGTCAGAGCTCATGAGCCATGTGGCCACAGGGGGAGACGGGGGAGCGGGGCTAGAAGAAGGTGACAACGCAGACGTACTGGGCATGCTCCATGCGCTCTACCTGATGACCTTCACCCAGACTGGCCGCAGCGCCGTAGCCCACGTCCTCAGCCTGGAAAACAACCTATCCTGTCTGGTCACGCTGCTTCAGCATCACAGCAAGGACGGACAGGGGTAAGAACGTCTTCCTCTCCTTGTGTCTTTTTCTGTAATCTCTAGGTTTTGTTAAAGCACCAAACCTTACGTTGATTTGTGAGCATATTTTCACTTTTTTGTCCCTTTCTCTCACAGTGAAGCCAAGGCTCGCAAAGCAGTCACATATAACTATGCCTGTATGCTGGTGTTACTGGTGGCACAGAGTTCTAATGAACTGCGGATGATGGAACAGTATGCTGCTCCACTGCTCTCTTTAGCCAAGGCAGATGATACCAACGCCAAGTTACAGGGTAAATATTACTTATCTAGCATTCACATATCATCAGACAGTTTGTGTATATGTTCTTTTGATGATCGGTATTTTGGTCTTTCTTTGTACTTCAGAGCTCAGTAAATGGCTGGAGCCTTTGGAGAAACTACGCTTCGAGATCGGCAGCATTCCCACCCTCATAGACTACATAAAACAGGTACAGATCTCCCACTCAATATATACTGCTGAAGTAAAGCAACATTCATTCATTTTCCATAACTGTAAGCTTTCATCCTCCTTTATTACCTCCAATAACTCCTGAGTGCTAATAATTCAGATGGAAGTGTTTGGGTGGATGCCAAAGATTTGTCTATAGCCTCTAATTCAGGGAGTACGTTAACTCTTTCAGTGAAGGAATCAAGGTGTCTCATCTCATCTCTTCCCAAAGTAACCTCGCCAACAAACTACACTGACATAAACGAAAACTCATCCTAAAGCAGGACCAAGTATTTTTTCAAGTCACAGACTCAGCTTGTCTGTATATTATCATCTATTACTTTAACTCAAAGCCACCAGATATATCTCTCCTAGGAATGCAGCACTTATCTGACAAGTCTGGACTGCTCAAACCTATTCCTGCTCTGTAGCATATTTGAGTCAAGGCTATATGCAAAGTAGAGTGCTATATATCATTTTTAACATTTGTTTCCTCATGACTTCAGAATGTGGAAAATGTGTTGACTGCTGAGGGAACTGGACTGGTCACTGCTCTCAGGGTCCTCTGTCACATCGCCTGCCCCCCACCTGCTGTTGAGGGTAAAAACGAAATGTTTCTTCAGTTGTCACGTTCTTCGTCTTATTTTCTTGCAAGGTTTACATGTAGTTAAAAAAAATGTGTAATATCAACTTATGTAATTGGTTTCCATGTTTATATAAGAGACAGCTGTTGTTATATTACTTCACGCGTCATCATTGTTTTCTTTATTTCTGCAGGTCAGCAGAGGGATCTTAAGTGGAGTCTTGCAGGGGTCCAGCTGTTCTCTGGCGAGGGTCTGGATACATGTGTGCGTGTCCTGCAGAAGCTATGCAGCGTGCTGCTGCAGCCATGGCGCGTGCACGGACACATGGGACCCACGCCGCAGCGCTGCATGATCCTCAGTATATGTATCAGCACACTCCGTTTGTTGCGCACCATGCTGACGGAGCTTCTCCGCGGGGGAGCTTTTCAATTCAGGGACACTCGCGTGGCCAGCGTGCTGGTGACGCTCCACATGATTGTGTGCTCTATCCCTGCGTCGGGACGTCTAGACGGGGAGGAAACCAGAGTGCAGGCGCTTATTGTTGATGTACTGCTCACTTTTACACAGGGTGTCAATGAAGAGGTGTGTGAATGAGCGAGAATACAGACATGTTTGTTTCGGTAAGAAATATGGTACAGAAAGTGTCATACTGAGACATTTTATATATGTTCACTGCAGGTCACACATACAGAGGAGACTCTGGCCAGCAACACATGGTCCCTGATGCTAAAGGAGGTTTTAGGATCCCTGCTGAAAGCCCCTGAAGGCCTGTTCTCTGGCCTCACGCTGTTGTCTGAGCTCCTGCCTCTTCCACTGCCAATGCAAAGCACTCAGGTATGTCATCTAGCTATTCTTTCTTTTTTGGATGATTATTTTTATTTAAAGCACTTTGAATTGCCTTTTTGTTGAAAATCCTTATACAAATAAACTTGCTTTACCTTAGTTGTGGATATTCTAATTGATGTTCTTGGCTCCGCAGGTGATATCAGTCCAAGATGTGGCTGTAGCCTTAAACACAAGGAAACTGTGGAGCATGCACATACGGGCACAGTGGAAAGTGTTTTCCGAGGCTTTGAGGTGTGTGTGTGCCACCAGCTGCCCCCCCCTTCTGGCCATGCTCAGGAGAGTGTGTGTTCAGCTGGCAGACCTGTCTTCACCCACCGCAACGCTCATCATGAAGACCCTGCTGGAGCTGCTGCTGGAGGAGCTGCAGCCGTGAGTGAAGGACACACATACACACTGAGCTATTCGTGTTTCTGCAGTAAATTGTTATTTTAAGTCTACATAATGTGTGTTAACCGCAGGGCGGAGGGGAAAGGTGTGTGCTGGGGCCAGGTCCTGCGTCTGCTTTCTTTGACTGATGCACTGGTGTCACAGAGAGCTTGCAAGAGTGCTGCGTTACACCTGCTGTCTGGGTCTGTGTCTGGAGACGAACAACTGGCAGATCTGTTCCCCTTGCTGCTGTCTCTGCTGGTTCCTCCCACTGTCCACTCCTTACAACAGCAGCAATGCAGCGAACTAGTGGGGACAATATTACAGTCACTGTGTGACCAGGTAAACAAAGTATTTTACATAAAGCCACACAAAGTGGAAACAAATCTGTACAGGGAAAAGATTAAAGATAAATATTTTTTACTGTCTTCACCAGGACATTTCTCTGGTGGTCTCTCCACCTGGTGAAAGCTGTTTGTCAGAGGCTGAACAGTTGGCTAACGCACTACCGGGGCGAGAGATCATGTCATCAGTGTGCAATGCCTTGTTGGAGGTTTTGGGAAACGCAGAGAGCAGTGTCCCACTTCTCCTCACCTGTATCAGGACTTTGACATTCCTCACAGAGCATGACTACGGACTGTACCACCTCAAAGTGTAAGAGGCAATGTCCTGTCTCCATTTATATTTTCTTGTCTTTCTACTTGTGACTGTTCCTTTTCTTGATCTAACAAGACTCAAGTCAAATGTTTCACCTTGTTTCAGAGCTTTGAAGAAACACAGTGCGGAGCTGTACTCGCTGTTGAAGAGATTGGTGGCTTTTAACAAGGACTCTGCAGACCTGCTCTCAGCTCTGCTGGACTTCCTCAGACAGATCCTCAACACAGAATCAATGGTGAGTAAAGTTTAGATGTATGTAATTCTTAAACTGTGTTCTAACTCTTTCAGACATTTAAGCAGCTTTTAACCCTGGTTTAAGCTTCATGCAGAAGTAAACACAACTAAACATGTTGAAGTAGCTCTGGAATATAATTGGTAAAATGCTCAGTTGGGGAGCATTTACAAGCACATGGGATGTGCCTCTAAATCACTAATTAAAAAAAAAAAGAGAGACTTTGCATCTCTTGCAGAGCTACACTGTATGTGGTTGTTAGATCTCTGTCATGAGTCTGTCTGTGTCCTAATCCAGTGTGGTGAGGAGGGTCAGGGGTCCGGTGAGGAGTCTACCTTTGCTCCTCCTCCACGGTTACTGACCGCCTCTGAGATGAAATCTCTGCTCCAGTGGGAAGAGTCGGAGTTACATCCACTACCGACTTTGGAGAAACAGATTACGGTACAAATGATGCATTCGTAACATTTTTACAAAGTAGGGAGTTGATGCCACCTTTGAATGTAACTAACTGTGTGTGTGTGTGTGTGTGTGTGTGTGTGTGTGTGTGTGTGTGTGTGTGTGTGTAGAAACTATGTAAGGAAGATGATTCACTGGAGACGATGTTGGAAAATGTGATTGTTCTGAGGCAGACACTGGAGACGGCCACAGACACGCCTCCTGCAGCTGATACTGAGCCCACTCTGCCAGCGCCTGAGACACTTGGGGCCCAGTTTAATCACAGGTACGTCCTCTGATGATACGAAATAACGGATTTTCTTTCTATAATTTTTTTCTTTGTCTTTATTCATTCAGTCATTAACTACAGGGTATAAGTTACCATCAGACACACATTCATAACAAAATGGTACAAACATGACTTTTATGTGCTTCAGTTTGCCCTGAATCGAGAACTAAACCTTATACAGATGTGTAAATATACAGATCTAGCATTTCTGTATAAAATAAGAAGAATCACTGTCGGTAGTAATTAGTATTTCCTGTCTGTATGCATTTGTTTTTTATCTGTAGGACGGTGTTCATTCTGTCAGAAGCTCTGGATGAGCAGCTGAAGGCTCTGTGGTTTTCTCCCTTCCAAACTGACGACATAGAGCAAGACCTTGACATGGTAAGGGTGTATCTGGGGTCCCACGTGTTCTTGAAATCCTTCAAAGTTTGTGAATTTGAGAAAGAAAAATCAAGGAAAGTAGACATAAATAGAAATGGGTCATTGAAAATGCTTGAGTATGCATATTCTGTCTGTGAGCTTCTGAAAAGCCCCCTAGTTCTCATAAAAAGTCTGTTTTGTAACAGTGATTAACCTTGATCCGTGCCTATGAACTATGCTGTGTTGGGTCCTTGAATTTGAGGAAATTGGGCCTTGAAAAGTCATTGAATTTGATGTCAAAGAAGGTGTGGGAACCCTGTTGAATGCAAGAATCACAAAAGACTTCACAATTATGGCAAAAATTATAACCTTGTTTTTTTTTTGCTAAATATTAATTACTAAATATTAAATATTAATTACTATAATTAAAAACAATCAATTATTATTATAACAATCAATTAAAATATAAATATTAATCTTGGGGGTTTTCAGTTTTTCATATAACATGTTTGTTTTGCCTTTTTTTCAAAGTATGGGAGCTAGAATGTCACTCAGTCTGTTTTCTCCCAAAATTCAACCATAATGCAAGTGTCGCGGTCTGCTCTGGTGTTAAAAAAAACAAAACAAAACAAAACAAAAAGAAAAAACAGGTTCAACTCAATGTTTGTCCAAATTCATTCACTATAAATCAAAACATGTTCAGGTTTGGCCTCCCAAGATTCCTCTGACTTTGTTTCAGTGGTGTTTTCCAGCTTTGTTCATTGCTACATTTTTCTAAATAGTTTGTAAGAGTTTAAGGGGAATTTGATTGAACAGACAAACAATTCAGTGTTAATGGACTCATCGTTGGAACATAAAATATTTTTTACATGTTTGTTGTAGGTGAAGGTGGATCTGGTGGGTTTGGCTCAGGAGTGTTGTCCAGAGCTGGACCTGAAGGCAGAGCTGGAGCGCTCTTTCCTGTCTGAGCCGTCATCGCCTGGTCACACTAAGGCTACGAAAGGCTTCCGACTCGGCAAACACAAGCACGAGACGTTCATTACATCAAGGTACTGAGCTCCTATCCATACAGTTTCATATCTGTTCTGTATGCCTTTCACACAGTTAACATTGTCAATAAAGTTTCAGCTTCTTTCAATCAACTTACTGAATAATGACTCTCATGTTGTGTACATCCCTGCAGTGGTAAATCAGACTACGTTGAACCTGCTAAGAGAGCCCACATCATGGCTGCTCCGCGCGGCCGTGGAGGCCGAGGAGGTTTTGGACAGAATGTCTCCCGACCCCATGATATCTTTCGCCAGCGCAAACAGAACACTTCCCGTCCTCCCAGTATGCACGTGGATGACTTTGTGGCAGCTGAGTTTAAAGACATTACAACCCCTCTTGGACTTTTGCCACCTAAACGGCCACCCAAGAGTTCCCCCAAACCCCCCACCAGAGGACTGTTCACGAGCAACAGAGGCAGAGCCACCTTTCACAGCCAGACTCGCTTTTTCACTCCACCACAACCTAAAGGCGTACTACTGTCTGGTAAGTACACAAACACACACACCCACATATATATACAGTTTCAGCCACACACAGAACTTCTTGCCATGTTCACATTATGAAAAAATGTTCTTGTGTCTGTAAAACCTGTTTGATCTTTCGAGTTGGTTTAGCCTCAGCTGATGTCCACACATTAGTCATGTTTCACTCACACTTTCATTGTGTTGTTGAAGGATACAGTTCAAGCGTGACAACACCAGGGATGCAACTAACAACTCTTTTTCATTATCGATTAATCTGTTGATTATTTTCTCGATTAATCAATCAGTCATTTGTTTGAGAAATGGGCAGAAAATGTCAATCGTGGTTTCCCAAAGCCCAAGGTGACATCCTCAGCCAAATAGTCCGCAACCCAAAGATATTTATTTACTGTCATAGAAGACTCAAGAAACTGGAAAATATTCATTTTTGGGAAGCTGGAATCAGAGATTTTTTTCTTAAAAAAAAGTCACTAGAAATAATTTATTGTTCATCAAAATAATTGATTAGGGATTAATTTTCTGTTGATCCACTAATTGTTGCTTCTCTAGACAGCGCAGGAAACAAAAACATGACTTGATAATGAATCTAGTCATATAATGGTATCAGCTCTTTGTGAACTTTTAACATTTAAAAATTACGGTAGTTTTCAGAATTTGCAGTTTTATCACTGCTGGCACTCAGCTTACATCATTTCATGTTACTACTAAATGTTACAATTTAATTCCAGCCAAAATAATATATTATAAAGATAGTACATAGTTTATACTTTATACTATAAGTATTCTTCAGCATGAAAGGCCCACTCACTATTTTTCACTTTCCTATCAATGAGAGCTTTCAGCTGTATGTCAGTCTTCATCATGAGATAGAATTTGCTCAGTTGTCGTCATGTGACCTTCAAACAAAACAGTCTCGTAGTAACAGACGGACGATAATATAAAGTGACGACAACTTCATCAACCTCTATCTGCTAATGAAGACTGAGAAAGCTAATAAGTGGACCTTGAGTTAAGTCAAAGTAATCATATACTTTATATTGTGGCAGTCTGGATTTTGGGTGCACTGCAGGTCAAAACCACAGGTTTGCCAGCAGAGGGTGATAAAGCCTTTGTTGTGGTCTTGTAGGTAATTACACTCGCAGAGAAGGAGGCCGAGGTTCATCGTGGAGTGGCCAAGTCCCAGCTGTCACTCACAGAGGAACTTACAGTGAACCTCGCGGAGGCCAGAGCAACTTCACACGTGGACCTCTGCCCTCCCGACAACCGCCAGCAAGTAAGCACATACACACACACTCACAGTTTTTGCTTGATTTTGTAATATTTAGTAACATTAAACTAAAAATATGACACCTTTGTCTCCTTTTCCCAGGTGCGTATCGCCTGGCTCCACGGGATCGTGCTCCGCGGGGCAGAGGAGGCACCGGGCTGTCGTGGCTCAGCGGGGGAGGAGGCGGCGGCAGTGCTGGAGGAGGGGGTGGGGGAGGTGGAGGAGGAGGCAGAGGATCTCAGGGGAGCAAGTTCAGTGGCGGGGGAGGGAGCGGGGGTGGGAGGGGCAGACACGTTCGCTCCTTCACCAGGTAAAATCACCTGGGCAATGACTGCAGCCTTTCATGGCAACAAATGGACCAATCAGGATATTCTATGTACTGTCTCCATGGAAACGTGTCCGTGGTGGGATGATGTTGTCACAATGACGTACAGACTTTGTGTTGATGTTTTGTTTTGTTATCATGAGTTATATTCAGAGAATAAAATCATAGAAATTGAGTTTACACTTGTGTTTTTAAACAATCAACAGATGGAACAACAAACCGCAGCAAACAGTGAACATTTTGTCCTTATTAACAGTAAAAATAAGTCAAACTTGAACCAACTTTGAGCATTAACACAACACAGGGAAAAAATAATGGCATTGACTCTTTCTGGGTGCATGAAAAAACGAAACTGGTCACAGTTAACAACTGACAAAGCTTTAATATTTAAATAATGTGCATTTAGGCTGCAGAGGTTTCAACATGAATGTAGGACCAGATGATTTTTTTAATAATAAAATTGGATTGTAAAGGGTTTGAGCCTTGTGCTCCCTTTTTTCCTCTCCTAGACACTTTTTTAGATATTTAATGAGTAAAAGTAGTAGTTAGGAGGGATTGAAAGAGAGAGAGTGCACAACAAAGGTTGAATCCAGGATCATCAGGCACATATTAATCTAGGTAACCACTCTGATTTTACAGATTATATTGTTGGTGTTAATAATTTAATCTAAATGGAAAACAAAACACAAAGATTACATGTACGGTTCTGCCAGTAGTTCTTGTTTTGTCAATTGGCATATCTTGCTTTTCATAACTTACACTGACACACTGTATAAAGGATTCCCTGATGTGAATTACAAGACATTTTTAGACTTTAAGTATTTAAAAAAAAATAATATTGGTGATGTCAAGTTCTTGCAGAAAATCAGAAATCATTTAAACATTTTCCAAGCAGAAACTACTGCATCAGATGTATCAGAGGAACAGTTTTTAACCTATTGGATACAAAACCCAAGGGACATTAAATGATTATCTGTTTGCAATTTAACTATTAAAGGGGAGCTCATCATTAGACCACAAAATGATTAAACCTTTCTATTCATTTTCAAATAAACCTATGGTCAAACAGTCACTTTCTAAGTAAAGTAGAATAATTACACAAAAAGTCCTGCCTTCCAAATAACACATTATTATCATTATTCCAGTACTGATTTTTTTTTCTTTTGCAAATTGACAACAAACTCATCATGCCCAAAACTGTAGCTGCACTTGTGCTCAAATCTGAATGGCAGAAATTGTTTGCCAAAATTTAAAAAAATATAAATTTCATCTGTCCGGTCCAGTCCGGTTTACTCAGATGACCGTGACCTCACGGCTCTTCCTCTTAATGCAGTCCAGGGTCAGACTCCGGGTACTCCCCTTGCGCGTCCCCTCACTCATCTGAGGTGAAGGAGGTGGACCTGATGCGTTTATAGCCTGGGACGAATGAAGTGATAAACTGGAGGCGTGTAAGGAAGCCTCCCTTTGTTGGTGTCTCATCAGCTCGGTGTGGAGCTCCCATCCAGGTGTCTGCTGGTCTCCCTGATGCTGGTCGCTGGCTGCCTGTTCGACGTGATGCTGACTCCTGGTGGGCTGCAGGTCTCTGAGGAGCTCCAGCAGTTCCCTCTTCTCCAGCTCTGCTTCTGCCAGCTCCTGTCTCCTCAGGCGCTCTGCTCCCAGCAGGGCTCGCATGTCACACATCACACGGGACAACTGACCCTGCGTGGAAGAAAAACACACTTGATGTTGAAGTAAAGAGAGTAAAAACAACCTTTTCTGGTCGTAGTTGCTTTTTTTTTTAAACATGAAAGCTTTTAACTGGTTACCTTGAGCTCCTCAACCTCGTTCTTCAGCTGTGACTCTTTCTGCACCATGTGTCTCCTCTGTGAATCCAGGCGAGACTCCATCTCCCGTCTCACCTCCTCCACCTTGCACAGCATCTCTGCCCTACAGTAGACATTTAATAAGACCAAATCTATAGTCTAAAACAAAACAAACAGTAGACATTAACATACCTTAGCATCTCCACTTCGGTGCGCAGCTCTGCTACACAGTTATGTTGTGATTGTTCAATGGAGAGAAGAGTGTGGCCGCAGCCGTTTGGACACTCTCTGCTGCGGAAGTTGCATTCAGACAGGTGAGCCTCCAAACCTCGTCTCTCTACCTGCACAGGACAACCTGAGAGGACGGAGCCACAGTGATGCATGAAGTGACCAACATGTACTGGCTAAATATGTACTAAATATGTACATGCTGATTTTTTTTTTTTACAAAAGGAAATATGATTTGCAGATAGAGATTTAAAAATAATTACACAACAGTTTACCAAACTATTCAAGTGCCGTCAGTTAACTTCAATATTACTCATACAGAACACATATTTTGGAAATGACTTGAGTAAAACTAGAAAATCTCTTTATGATTGGTCAGACATGGTCACTTTTTTAAAGTTCTTAGATTACCTTACAATAAAAGGTCTAACTTAATTACCAATGTACATACACTATAATATGCTGCTGATTTTGTAACACATCGGTTGTTCTGTTATTCTTTTAAAGCCAAATTATTAAAAATCAACTTTCTTTTTGTGAAAGTGCAATTACTGATTTTACAGTGTACTCAGAGGAGTAGAAGTACAGTAAAAACTACTAATTTTGCAGTATGAAGGCAATATTTCTCCAGCTCTGAACATATAGAACATTATATTACATTATATGTAATATCTTTGACAATTTTCAGATACTCTTTGCAGCACAGCAGTCACAGACAGCAAGAAACATCAGGTCTTCAATACTTTAAGCAGGATTCAACACTGCAAAAAGCCACGCTGCATGCAAACACTCACTATACCTACCACAGCGGTAACATATGTACTCTCCACCTGTCAATGACAGTTCACAATCACACTGTGAGAACAAGAGCATAGAGCTTGTACATACATACACACTTCTGAGATGCTCATTAAAGAATGATGGAAAGTTGACCCTGAATGCACCCTGTGTGAGGTCTGTGGGAGCTCCTGAACAAGTCCCACAGGTGCACTAGTTTGTGAGGTAGCCATGACAACAAAATAGCCACCTGTTGCTCTCAGGCACAGAGGTGTCACATTACCTTGGTATCACACACATATATCCACGTGGATAACTATTTATGGTCACAATTAATGCCAAAAAAAACTTAATCAGAGCGAATAAAACATCAGTAAATGTGAGGTTTCATGTACCTGTGTTAGAGCAGGATATGAAGGCAAACTCGCACTCATCCTCATGTGTGTGCAGGCTCTCCAGTGAGCAGACCACCTCACATCCCTGCCCTGCATTCACACAACGGATCTGCAGACGGTTCAGGTCATTACGCATGTACCTTTCATCACAAACAGAAATAATATTAGACAGAGATAAAGGTGCTTGTGAAGGATTTTGTTCATTTTTACTAGTATAAATTCAGAATCTTTATTAACTGCTGAAAAAACTGAACTGATGCAATGAATAGATCATCAGAAACAAGAACCACACAAAAACAGATGTAGACAGACCTGTAGAGTGGTTTGAGACTGCCCACGTCCAGCGGCAGTCTATCCTCAGGACAGGAGTGATGATGGACCAGCCAGCTGCTGATGCAGGCGCTGCAGTAGGCATGTTCACAGGGTGCCTGCAGGGGGCGCTCCAACACGTCTCGACACACACAGCACAAGAGACCCTCATTCACATAACCTACAAACCTCTCCAGATCATACCCCATCCTGCAAAAACATCAATAATATACATGACAAAACTGGAGAAAACAAAAAGTCTTGCGCAAACTTGCTACAGTGCACACTCTGTAACTCCTATAGTTCCTACCTGACAGGTTCACTTTTACTTCATCCAACTCTTCTTCTCTCCTTCCTTCCTCTCCCACTTGTTCTCCTCACACACACACACACACAGGTGACTTTCCTTTCTTATTGCTCTGCTATGCTCTTTCCTTCTTCATTCTCACTCTTTCCCTGTTGCTCCATCAAGGTGAGGGTCTCCTCTCTCCTAAAGCCCTCCCCTACCTTTGGGAGTGCGTCTCCATGGAGAGGTATCCCTGACAACGAGGGTTCAGGACATAGGCAGGCAGCTGTCAGACGACATCAGATCAGATCAGAGAGACAGACAGACAGTATTACAGGAAAGGAAGAACTGACACTCAAATACAGACAGATTCTGCTGTATTTTGCTCTCACCAGTAAAGCTGGGTTGTGATGTAGCCGTCAGAGATTACTGCTGTCCTTCAACTGTTTCTGTCTAGCTTAATGACCCACCCTTTCCTCTCTCTCTCTCTCTCTCTCTCTCTCTCTCTGGATGTGGGATTAACATGGATTACACTCTCTCCTGGCCTGATTGGATTACAGACCACAACATCAGATGACCATGAAAATCAAAGAGCAACCCAAACGCCTGGAATCATCCCAGTCTCTTCATAATATTCTGTTAACTTCTGTTGGGTCATACTTGGGGATGGAAACCTCTTCCATTCAGATCCTTTCTTTAGTATAAGTAGGAATAACATAACATGAAAATACTCCATTGTAAGTAAAAGTTATATATTCAAAATCAGCAAAATTCTGAACATTTTAAGGCCTCCTATTTAGCATTGATAAGCAGTATAATTATTTAATAAATGGTTAACACATTATAGTTAAAAGCAGATATATTTTAAAGTTATTGTTAATGTACAATATTTGTCAGCAATTATAACTTCTCCTATGATGACATATTTTATATTATTACAACTTTGTTTCACTGTATTGTGATTCATTATCTGTTTATATTTACAGATATCCACAGGAAGAGTTACAGTTGTTGACAAATATATTAATAAACACCTAACTATGTTAAAGTGGGTTCTAAGCCATTTATTGAATGTCTATATGCTGCTTATAAATGCTAAATTAGGAGATTTAAAGTAAAGTGTTGCCATATTATCTGAATATTTTTACTGATACATGGAGATCACTGAAACAATTTTATATATATATAAAAAAGCATCTTCACCTTACTTCATTTATATAGACATAGCTACACCTAGAACATTACTTCTGCACATATATTGCACAACTTTTTTTTATTTTCACATCTACAAGTCAGGTCATGTATATAGTAATGTAATGTTTTATGTATGTAGTATTGTAATGCTCATAATGTCTACAGATTGAATTGAATTTACTTGACCTCTTATATTGTTTGCATTTATTTCTCCTTGTTCTTATCTGTTTTCCTTGTTTCATACACTGCTGTGACATGCGAATTTTCCCTCTGGAGATCAATAAATCTTATCTTATATGGTCTTAATTGGTTTTAAAAATTAAAGTACAGTACTTTCTACCAAGGGAGTTCAAATCAATTGGCATTCTGTCAACCAATTTACAGCAATACCAAAGCACCACCATCTGTAAAGCGGTGGGTTTGGGGACAAAACAAAATATAGAAGAGTTTACTACAGTAAACAGTAAATATAGTATAAAAATAGTATTAAAGTAGGAATTACAATCATATAAGAAGCCAAAATAACTGAATATTCCTGCATGTACACACAAGCTCAGAAGAGGGTTTAGATGAGTTCGATTTATTCCTCAGTGATCGACGGCCTGTAGAAATCCATGAAGGGCGGAACCTGTAATCTGCACTGACGCTATAAACCAAACGCACCACACTCATGATGGCCACGCCCAGTACCGGGATCGCAGCCAATCACATTGCAGAACTCATCTAGCGGGAGAAACAGAAACTACGGAGTTAAAGGAAGGTTTGTTGAATGACATTTTGTGATTTTTTAAACGTTTTTATCCAGCTTGTAGTTCTTTTGGGTATGTATGACATGTTGTCGCAGTTGTCAAACATTACAGCCGAGTTTAGATCGTGACAATACTTGTTAGCGACTGTTTATATCTAGCGAGTTAAGCTAACTTAGTGGTTCATGGTAAGCTAACGTCACAGCTTTCCTCCATCGTAAATACTCTCAGATATGTTCAAAAAGGTATTTAATATAGATGATTGGCCACTGGATCAATATACGAGAGTTGGTCTGGGATTTAATTGATTGTTTTAATTTATTCTTAATCATCGTCAGAGCTGCTATTATCATTGTTGTCACTAGAAATCATTTTTCATGATTGAACATGTTGTGTCCTCAAGTTAGCTTCCTATTCGGGGGTTAAGGGAAACATAATGGTGATATTAAGCGGAAAGCCACCATATTTACACTTATCAAATTCCGACTAGATTAACAAGTAGACTCCAGGGACTCATTAAAATACAGTTTCAGATTTGTGAAACCTTTATTCTATTTATGAAAACAGAAAAAATGGTAGATTTTACTGCTTTTTCCCCATGCAGACCACATTAGAGGCTAAGTATACAGTGAGTTTAGTGATTTTTGATTGATTTCACTTATTTTGAGCAGTGTTTCACAAATCTGAAACAGTGTTTCGAAGAGTCTCTGGATTAGTGAATGGAGATTGTTTTCTTTTTGATTTTGTCAGGGTGTTTCTGGACTACTGACATGATAATAATTAGGTTGTAATTACCTACCTGTATCATCAACTGCTGAGTTGATGATGGTTGTAATATTTGTTGGTTTCTATCTTTAGGAGATACATTATTGTGGTCAAGCCAGGAGCAGAATGCGGCGCTCAGGAGCTCCCAGTCAGCTCTCGGGTAATGCTGTGAAAAAGCCTCGGTTTGTGCCACCTGCAGCATCTACTTCGCGTCTTGTGGCTGAATCCAAACCCCTCATCCCTAAACCTGGTTTAGGCAATGCACTGGATAAGGTAAATACAGTCATCCCTGTTTATCATCCACTGATGTTCAAGCTTTCCTAGATTATAAGTTCTCCTCTCACCACTTGTTGTACTTCAGGTCCAGAGAAGTCTCACAGTGTCAGCTCCCAGTAAAACAGGGTGTGATGTCCAGCTGAAAACTGCCCAGACTGCACCAGCCCTGTCCAAAGCTCTGGCTCGAGTCCTCAATGCAACCGAAAGTAAAGAAAATGAGGCTGAGACAGAATATCCCAATGCTGCCACAGAAAAGTACACAGAAGACACCAGAGCAGCAGGTAAGACATTAAAAGCTGTGGTTTGAGCGATACCCGCTGTGGTAATAAGCATGATGGTATAAGGAACTTTGTGTGTGTGTGTGTGTGTGTGTGTGTGTGTGTGTGTGTGTGTGTGTGTGTGTGTGTGTGTTATGGACTGAGGGATGTTTATATGTAATCCACATTGGGCAAAGTTCACAGATAGAAAAGAGTCTCACAGGCGTTGGCAGTGTAAAGATGCTTTACGTTTGTCCGTTTTTCATTCCACAGAGTAACAGTTCATCTATTCTTAGTAACAAGCTGTCATTTTCCACCCATGATAACTGCTGACGGCCCAAATACCCACATGTTCTTGGAGTTAAAGGTACACTTAATTAGCTCAATTAAATGCAGGTGGACTAGGAAGATCAACCAATTAAGCGTAGACAGTGAAAGCATCTGCTGTAAGAAGTAAACAGCAGAAAATATTCACATTTAAGATGCTGGAATCAGAGAATTTAGACATTCTTTTGCTTCTTAAAAAAATACTCAAAACGATGAATCGATTTAATCAAAATAGTCTGTGATCAATTCAATAGTTGGCAAATAATTGATTAATCAACTAATCATTGCAGCTCTAAAATTAGGTCTAGATAATTTAGTCACTAACATTTTTCAGTTAATGTTTATGTATTTCTTATTTTCTAATTTCAGTATTTACAATTTGAATATTCACAGTTAATTTGCACATAAATTGACTCAAGAAATAACTAAAAATACAGAGTGATTTAAAGTATTTGACGGACGCTTTATCTCTTCTCTGTGAGGTTTTTAGTAACTTAGATTTATGTTTTTCATTCTTTCTCTTCATTGTTGGAGAAAATGTCATAAAGTAGGAATATGTAAACTTTAAATACATGTTTACCCTGCTGTGTTGATGCTGATAAACTCCACATAGTACTTACTTAAAAAACATTGTCATGTAATTTGTCCCTTTTCTTATTAGATAGTTAACAGTATAGAGAAATAAGGAACAATGGGACAGAGATCCCGGACCAGAATTTAACTAATAACATTGTATAGATAGATAGATAGATAGATAGATAGATAGATACTTTATTAATCCCAGAGGTGAATTAAAGTCTTACAGCAGCCACTTGACAAAAATCAAAATAAACAAACAATGAAGTGGGTAAAACCAATACAGTTAAAGGCTAAATTATATACAATGACTAAATGACCAACTCAAATATAAAAAATAAACAGAATAAAATGGAGACTAGAGATATAACCATATCTATAATACTATTTGCTGAGTATACACTGTTCAATGATGTAATTATACAATAATATTGTATAATACATTGCACATTAGTGCAAGGTGGATATTGCTATGGTAATAAGGTGCATGATAAACATATATAACTTTAACATCAGGTTGTTTCACTGCAGTACTGTGACACATCTTTTAAGTTTCATGTATGAAATGACATTAAACCTCTCATGCAGAAGTAAAAAGAAGCTCACAAGTCTTACTGGAAACCTGCGAACCACTGTACGCATGTTTAAGAAAGCAAATCATTCAGAAATATAGCTTCATAATCAGCTGATCAATAATGAACAATATCGGATGAATTTTAGGGAAATTCTCCTGTTCAGCTTCCAGTTATTACAACTCCTCTAACTGTTTCTCCTCCCTGCACAGCTCTAATGTTTGGTTGTTTTCTCAGCAGAATAGAAGATGCTGGATCTTTTCTTCTCGTTAATTTAGTTTTTTAGAGGCAGCAGGGAGTCTAAACAAACATGTAAACATATATACCCCCACCCCCCGTCCTTTTCTTCACATATTGCGAGTCATTGATTTAAAAAAAAAAAAAAAAAAAAAAAACCCTACACCGCACATGGTGGATGTTGCTTTCACGCAATGAAAATGCAGGATGATGATGATGAAACAGCGTGCAAGTATTTAAACACGAGTATTTCCATCATATCGTATGATTATCACCATTTTTGACATAAATAACCGTGTGTGTGTGTGTGTGTGTGTGTCACCGATAAGAGTCAAACGACGCGGCAGCGCTCTTTCATTTCAGTGTCCTGTCTCCGTGTCTAATAATAACATCACACACAAATACGCGCGCGCACGCACATTGAAGATGGATGTTAAACCAGGCGGGCTGAGGCTGAGTGACAGCAGGTCCAGCATTATGCAAATGAGCGGGGTTGTGCAGCGGCGCGCAGACCGGGACTGTGCTCAGGATCAGTGAGCCATCGCTCCGTCCCCTGCAAGAGCAACTAGTGCCTGTTGTTTTCCTCCCTGAAAAACACGCTGCTCACACACACACACACACAAACACTCTCTACGTTTGGCTTGGGACGGTCTCCTCCCGCCACCCTGAACACCTGTTTTTGAATGATATGGGTTAGTATTAGTGATGCAGAGTTGAATTTTTTAGTGTGATGCGTTCATACCAGGCTGCACAATATAAGCATAAACGCTCCTGTCCTCACGGGCATGCGCAGCGCGCTCGCAAGCCCCTCCCCCCACTCAGTTAGTTAAGCCAGTGCTATTTCCAAGCGTCACTCACTTTAGGAAACTCTGACCCCTAATAACCTGTAAGACATTGTTTGAATACTGCCCCCCCTTCTCTTCATTTGTGCATGCACACCCCTCTTGCAGCCGTCCTTGTGTTGTATTGTAGAGGCAGGGTGGCTGTGCTCTGCTCTGTGCTGTGCTTGGTTTGGGGTTTAGAGAGACTGAGCTGTAAGTAGGTCGGGCTGGGTTTAAGCAGCTTAGCTACGTCAGCCTAAGCTGGGAGGAATTCATCCAAAGCCCTCCGCGGTAGGCGGGGGCCTAAACGAGGCTGGCCTAGTTAAGCCTGATTCTTATTGTGCACAGTCTGTTTTTGTTGTGCAACGTAGCTGAGAGGGAACCAAGGAGTAGTGTGAAATCCATGCACATGTTAGACATAGCTTATGTTTGATTTAGAAAGGAAGAAGAGAGGAAGAAATGAGAGATGTATGGGAGTTAGACCAGTGTTAGCTTTATCACCGTGGACCAAGAGAAGCCAGCAGCAGGGGCACAAACAGACAGATGTGAAGAGTGAGGAGCCACAGTCCTGATTGTGGCTACTGAGGGGTGACAGCTTTAGGCCTGACTTGGTCTGTGAGGGTCCGCTATGCTATAAGATGGCGTCCAGCTCTGTGTTTCTGTCCAGTATGGTGGGTAAAGCTCGCTCCTCCAACTTCACCCTCTCTGAGAAGCTGGACCTGTTGAAGCTGGTCCGTCCTCACATTCGCATCCTGGAGGAGCACACAAACAAACACGCCGTCATCGTGGACAAGAACAAGTGCTGGGACACTGTGGCCGAGCAGTACAATGCATTAGGAGGGGACAGACCCCATCGGACCGCTCAGGGCCTCAGGACCCTCTACAAGAGGCTGAAGGAATCAGCTAAACAGGAAGTGATGCAGCGGAGACACGCCCAGCCAGAGTACAGAGCGAGCATCTCTGAGCCAACCAGGAGAATTATGGAGATGATCCCTCACCTGTTTCACCATGTGCCCATCCACGAAAAGGACCAGGCACTACGCAGGTAAAGTGTGACATACGAGCACAGACACACATTTCACTGCAGAACTGAAGGGGATGAGAAAACAGTCAGATGAGAGTTTAACATGCACAGATGACAAGACTTTATATCCTCAGCTCCAAAACAGCATGTAGTCACAGTACAGTTCAAACCTTAGAGGAGGAGGAGGAGGAGGAGGAGGAGTGAGGGGAGGGGCTGCTCTCAGTTTCCAAACCCAATCAGACTACACACTAACTGTACATCATGATCTGGCTCAACAGGAAAATACTATATGTTCTGCCAGTGTTTATCAGCTGTTGCTTGTTTGATATTGTTTAATCTGTAAGTCAGGTTTCAGATGAATCACTAAGTGCGCTTTGTTGTCTTTTTTTTTTTCTTTTTTTTTTTTGATGTACCTATCACAGATTGGACGCCAAAATAATGTTTTGAACTTGGCTCGAGCTCCATATGTTGCAGAAAGTAAAGAAAATGAGGCTGAAGCAGAATCTTAATGTTGGCTTCAGAGAACATGCAGAAGACAGACCATTGAATAATTTAGTGTAAACTTTGTTGTAAATTTTTGTTGTTTTTAAGACAGAAATTAGACCCAAAAATGATGCTTTGACAAAATCTTTGTCATGTATTTATTCCATAATTATGTGACACAAGACATCTGTGAGGTTGTAATAAGAAAAAGTTTGTTATTTTTATTTTGGTAAATCGTTTAATTTCCCTTCAATCTGCTCTAATTAGTAAACTAATCCTTTTATTAGTGTGCATTATCACCTACAGGTCTCCACACTCTTCAATAAACAAGATGTAGACACTCAATAAGTGCTGTTTAAGCTCTCTATCCTCACTTATTTTTATCCTTCATTCCACCCTCAGATTAATATACAGCAAGCACAACTCTCCCATCGAACCTCCTGGCAGCAGCTCATCTCTGGCTGGACTCCAGGACTACTCAGCAGCTGTCCCGAGTATTCCACATGAGGTGGTCCAGCTGGACCCTGAAGATGATGTCAAACCGCCGCCAGATCTCCCCATCCTCTCCACGCATGTAGGGCCAGGGCTGGAAACGGGCCAGGAGCAGGAGCAGGAGGAGGAGCAGGACTTAGGCAGTGTCCACAATTACGAAGCATCCCTGTCGCCTGCCCCTTCCTCTGTTAACATCCCTCTCTCCACCTCACCGCTGCCGTTACGCCACGACCTCTACCCCAACGACATCTACCCTCACCACCAGCCCGACAGGTATCGCCCTCTGCACCTGGCCAAAGAGGAGCACGAGTTGGTGTTAGCCAATCACAGAAAAGTTGCCATATACCTGGAGGAGAAGAGGGAGGGGCTGAAGAGGAAGCAGGAACTGGAGGAGGAACTTCTTAGAGCCAAGATCAAAGTGGAGAAACTAAAGGCTGCCCGACTCAGACACGGACTGCCAATTCCTCTATAACAAGCGTGAACACGCAGATCTGTGGCCAGTGCTGGAAATGGAGAGTCTGAAAAGTTTGGAGATATGACTGAAGGACGACTCACACTCATCAGTTCCATGTTTGAGAGACGTTTCAGAGCTTCGATTTCTTTTGACAACATAGTGCCTCATACAGACGCTGATAGCCTGTTTGCATATCGCAAAGTCCAGCTGCCATCAGTCTCTGTTTATGCTCATCAGTGTTAAAAAAATCTGTTGTCATTCTCGCACTTATCAACAGAAACGGCAACAAAACTCATAAACGCTCACATTGTTAACACTGACCAGGCCAAAAAATAGGTAAAACAAATGTGAAAGTCCAGATTCTTTTCGTAAGGGAATATTTGTTGTAGTGAATGACGTGCATCTCACTGGTGCTTCTTCTGCCTATATCTGCCACCATTATGTATCTACAGGAGTGTTAGCATAGTGTTGAGGATCTTTATTATCCAACATTGTTAGAAAATGTATAGTAACAGCATTTAGGAGATACTAGAGTGTCAGAACTGTGGCAGTCAGCCCAGTTCATATCATATCATTATTTTTTGCTCTGTTGATTCTTTGTAAAGAAAAATTCCACGTAATCTGACGTCTGTAGAAATCAGATGTGATAAACTAAAGAGGCATTTCCTTTTAGCACTTTTAGGGAGCCAAACAAGGTGCCCCTTTTTCAAAAATTGTGTAGGTTGGAAAAGAAAAGGATGCACAAAGTTACACTTCTCTTTTAGAACGGAGAAATGATCAGAGATACCTCAAATTACAGCACATGTTGAAACTGTCGAAAGGCCTTAACGCGTGATGCTAATGATGGCGAATCTTGTTCAGGGAGTCGCAGAATTCAACTGAAAAGAGTCAAAAACGTTCAAGTCAAAAATTCTCTCTGGTTGCTGTATTGACGGCCAGTCGAGCGATTGAAAGAAGGGAGGAAATGGTTTTGCGATGTTATTGTTATTTAATGTACGTGACTACATCATTGATTGTATTGTAATGTTGGTAAATGATCGTTGTCCGTTTCTTCTACAGTTTGTTCATATGTTCACTTATTTCTATTAAAACAGTAAGACTGATATTCTACTGGTTTTGTGTTTATTACGCGCCAAAAAGACAAAGATCTTTTTTCTTTATTGCCTGTATTTTTATCATAGTTACAGACATTTAAAATAAAGTCTCTTGTGGTTTATCGGTGAATGATGAACACTCTGGCTCTCATTTTTGTGAATGTGAAGGTATAGTAAAACGTGTAGATTTGGTGCAACAGCGACCTCTGCTGAGGAGTTTGCTGTTTTTTGCGCTGCGCTTTTCAGCTGCTGTATTAAATCTCTCCCTTTTTACAGGATTGATGAGTTCCCCTCAGTTGAGTCCTGGATCTCCTCGTACCCCTCAGCCACCTGTAGGGTCAGCCTCAGACTCTAGTTGCAGTCAGGACGGAGTGCATTACTTCAGCGTCATGTGGTGTAAGGCCAGTAAGAAGAAACACAAGCGCTGGGAGGGCGACGCAGTCCTGGTTACAAGAGGACGCACGGCCACACTGAAAGACATGGAGGGCAAGGACATTGGAAAGGGTGAGGCAGAGACACTCTTAACTTCAGTCTGATTAGTGAAGGAGCAGTGTGGCTGCAGCCTACATTACTTATGCCAGTTAAGCTTTAACATAAGTAACTTTTTAAATTGTTGTAGTCAAGTCTGTGTCTCTGAGCTCTCTGTTGTACCTGTAAGCGCACCCAGCAGTGATGTTAGGGTGTAGTAATCGAGGTAAGCAAGATCAGAAGAACTTTAAACAAGAGTTTTCATTGGTATTCAGTTGCTTTTTAAGGACCTTGAAACAACATCAGCTTCTTGCCATTAGATTTCTAAAATAACAGTTTTCTGTCAAAGTAAGAACATCCTTTGTTATTTCACATGGGACATTTCTGTCTCTTGAAGTTGGGGGAGCTCAGATAGAAAACTATAATTTCACTACTCAGGATTTAGCAACATTTCAGTCTGAATCTGATGATAATTAGTAAGTTGTCAATACATGTTGGCAGCCACTGTCAATCAAACCTGAATAAACCACAGCAGATCAGCAGAGTTTGGATGATAAATTGTTCCTTAGTAGATTTTTTGCTTATTTATTAATTCAATATTTTAGAGAAATACTTAACGATCCCAAAGAGATTTTGGTTTGTAAAAAATAAATAAATATAAAAGTTCAAATTTTTTGGACAGGACACAGTGATATAACTACTATCTATGAATATCTGCACAGATCCACATAGCAAAATTACCACTACCATTACCATAATTGCCACTTTAAAATCCTTAAAATTACATCTACTCCTATGCAAAATTGTATACCTAATAATTACATAATTGTATATATTAATTGTATTTTTTTTTGATATGTTATTCACAGTATGTTTTCTATTATTATTCTAAAGTGTTAATTTAAATTTGGTATTTCAATGTTTTTCATGTGTGTTTTTGTCATATTCAATGAAATGGTGCCTCTGCCAGTTTACTGAATCTTCCAAACTAATGATAGCACCGCCATAAGAGTGGAAAAATGTTTCTGAACCTTTTGTTAGTTTTGATAACTTTATGGTGCTCTGCTATGCTGCTGTAGGTAGTGGCTACAAGGTGTCAGAGCTGGCCTCTCTGTCCGAGGGAGAGACTCTGATGATTGGAGGGAAGGAGGTGGAGGTGATGGGCATCATTTCTGCTGGGGACTTTGCCAAGGGACGTTGTTTCCAAGAGGTCCAAGTAGAAAAAGAGGAACCACATACAAAGACAGGTCCACCTCCTCCTCGTCGCTTTGTGTCCAAACCTTTCTGCCCCCCAACACTGACGGGGAGAGCAGAACATCCAGGATCCACATCGGAGGAGGAACAGACCTGCAGACCTCGTCATGACCCACTAGCTCCAGGTATGTGGACGGAATCAGAACTTTATTTTTTTGGAAGGTTGTTATTCTGGACAATCGTGGAGTCCCTATCCACAGTTTTGCATGAACGTTTCATTCCGCAAATCAGTAACATGCACAACTTTATTTTCTTATTTGTTTTTCATAGTGTTTGTTGTTTTTGCTGTTAGACTATTTATTGGTCTGACATCCAGATAAAATAGTTTTATAGCAATCAAATACCTGTCCTAACTTTTGCTTTTTGTCATATTTTTGTTTGAATCTTTGTTTTCAGGTGCACTGGTGATGCCTCGTCCCTCTCCCAACCATCAGTGGTCTAATAACAAGTCAGGACTTCCTGTTGTAGATGTTGTTGTTGATCCATATCTGACCACTCACCTGCGACCCCACCAGAGAGATGGCTTGCTATTTCTCTATGAGTGTGCCATGGGCATGAGGTGATGGAGCTGTTCCTGTAAAAAGTGTAGTTAAAGTTAAAAGACAGTATATCTGTGGAGCTAATTTCCTGCCAAAACTTAACAAACAAACAAAACGTGTTTTACACCCTACAACCCTACGATTGACTAACAAACACAGTGTGACTTGTAAATAGTTACAAGTCACTTGTAGAGCCGTCAAAACATGTTTTGGTTGTTTAAGTTTTGGCATGAAATTAGTTCCATACATATCGCAGTGATCATGCCCTAATTAGGATTTATAATAAATCTTATTGATGTGTTCGGCGTGTGTGTGTGTTTCAGAGCTGTGGGTCGCTATGGTGCTATCCTAGCTGATGAGATGGGTCTTGGGAAGACCCTCCAGAGTGTGGCTCTGTCCTGGACGTTGCTTAAGCAGGGACCATACGGCGGGAAACCGGTCGCTAAGCGTGTCCTTGTGGTCACTCCTGGCAGCCTTGTGCAGAACTGGGGTGCAGAGTTTAACAAGTGGCTGGGCCGTGAGAGGATCAACGTTTTCACCGTGGATCAGGTAAGAAGGAGGGGAGAAATTCTGTCTTTTGGATTTACAAGGTGGCATAAGGAGTAGAGAAATTGCCTTTATATCAAAGATGTTGCAGGTGCAAACCATAGTAATGTACGACTTTAAACTCACTAGTTGGAACACGCTAGTCCCTTATATTTATCTTCAGATAAATGTATTAAAAGCACATTATTTTAGATGTGTTTTCCCTAAATTGTTTTATATTTGGTTTATGCTTTTGCTGCATTCTCTCTCTCAATTTCTTGTGATATTTTATTCACATCTTATTTCACTCAGTGTCTTTTTGCACTGCGTAATTTGTTTCTGAAAACTTCTACAGTATATAAATAAGGTTATTATTGTCACTAAGTGAGAAGATGATTTACCCAATGGGATGAAAAAGCATCAGATTCACTCGTTTACATTAATTTGCTGTGTATTCACTTATTAACATGCTGTTTTGTTGACGTGCGTAGGACCACAGGATAGAGCAGTTTGTGTTATCTCCTCTGCACAGTGTTCTTGTGATCAGCTATGAGATGCTGCTGCGCTGCCTGGAGCAGGTACGATCACCTTGAGTCTAGCCTTCTGTGAGTGTGAATGTTAAAAATGCTGATTGATGTCTTGTGTTTTTTTTTTTTTTTAGGTACAGAAAGTGGAGTTTGGTCTTGTAATTTGTGATGAGGGTCACAGATTAAAGAACAGCAGCATCAAAACGTCTTCTGCCCTCAGCAGCCTCAGCTGCAATCGCAGGGTCATACTGACAGGTACATACTGATGCTGAGATACAGAGATGTTTATCTGAATCTTCTTAGGAGTCTCTGACTGACAGCTACAATCTCTTTTTTTCAAAGGCACCCCAGTGCAGAATGACCTGCAGGAGTTCTACGCTATCATAGAGTTTGTTAATCCGGGAATTCTTGGCTCGTCAACTGCTTATAGGAAAGTGTACGAGGAGCCTATTCTTCGCTCCAGACAGCCTTCCTGTACGAAGGTGACGCTGTCTCTTTTGTTTTCTCTAGTCACCTCATATATACTGTATATACATAACCTAATTTGGCATTAAACCACATACCATATCTGCCTCTGCCAACAGGAGGAGAGAGATTTGGGAGAGGAGCGAGCAGCTGAGCTCTCTCGTCTGACCGGCATGTTCATCCTGAGAAGGACACAGGAGATAATCAACCGCTACCTGCCGCCACGTCTCGACTGGACGTTGTTCTGTGCCCCGTCCCTGCTGCAGCGAGAGCTGTACAAGCATCTCCTCTGTCATCGAGTCTTCAGAGCTTGCCTGCAGAGCTCCACGCAAACTCACACGCACTTGGCCTGCATCACCGCACTGAAGAAGCTCTGCAACCACCCTGGTCTGCTTCACTCCACTGTCAAGGTTACACTGTTTTGTTGGTCTGTAGAGGAAGGGACATGGAATATTTCTCAAGGTGTAATTGTCGCAGTCATTTATCGAACTCTAAGCATTATTATTGGTAAGCAGTACTGTAGTTTAAGTATTGATTCTGTATTTATGTGTGTGTTTGGGTATTTGGCTGAATCATGGTCCTGACTGTGAGTCTTGTTTTATTTTCAGGAGAGAACAGACTGTGGATCCGTGGAGAGCTCTTTATATGATGGTCTGGCAGATCTCTTCCCAGAATCCTACTCCTCAGGTGGATTGAGCATTGCTGACTCTGGAAAATTACTGGTTCTGTCAGACTTGCTGGCCGCAATCAGACACCTCAGCCCTTCAGACAGGTGAGTGTGAGATTGTGAAGTCATTGTACGAGTGCACTTTTGTCTGTGTGTACTGTATATTTGTAGATATGACGGTGTACGTGTCGCCTGCAGAGTGGTCGTAGTGTCCAACTATACTCAGACACTCGACCTTCTTCAGGACCTGTGCGTACACATGAGCTATACCTTCTGTCGTCTCGACGGACACACACCAACCAACCAGAGACAGCGGCTGGTTGACGGCTTTAACAGCACCTACTCTCAGAACTTCTTGTTTCTGTTGAGCTCCAAAGCAGGTGGGGTGGGGCTTAATCTGATTGGTGCTTCCCACCTGGTGCTATACGACATTGACTGGAACCCTGCCAATGACATTCAGGTAAAACATACACACACTAACAGATACGCCTGCAAAGGTTAAAGTCTATAACAATGTTTTACACACAGCTTGCACACACATACACACAGATACTCTACTACACTCAATGACCACTTTATTAGGTACCAACATAAAGTAGAATTATCACCTTTCTGACAATGTCAACAAAAACTGAAAATGTATAAGCTTCATAAATGTAGAATTTATGGCAGAGCTGTTCTATTAGATTGTACAGGTGTTCCTAATGAAGTGCCTGGTGAGTATATAACACGTTCATACATATTCATATCCACCAGAGGGTGCTGTGTACATGTTTGTCACTCTACCCTGCAACACTGCCTTCTCCTCTGTGTTTTAGGCCATGGCTCGAGTGTGGAGAGATGGTCAGAAGAAGACTGTGCACATCTACCGTCTCCTCACTGCAGGTCCAAATACACAAACACACACAATGAGCCAGAAAAGTAAGCATACGATGAACTAGACTGATTTAAAGTTTTATGTGTTGTGTGTTACTCCCTCTCAGGGACCATTGAAGAGCGTATATTCCAACGTCAGGTGTCCAAACAGGGGCTTTCTGGGACGGTTGTTGACCTGGGCAAAGGGGCGGATCACACCAGCTTCTCCACCAATGATCTGCGAGATCTTTTCAGCCTGACAGACACACCTTGTCTGACTCATGACCTGCTGAACTGCAGCTGCGACATGGACGGATCAGTCACTGGTAGGCTCATAGAAATGCCCCCCATGACTTGATTGAGACTCACAGATCTCCACATGCATGTGCTCATTTTTTCCGTCTATTCTCAGCCGTCGGAGATGAGGAGGAACAGGTTTCCGATCGGCCGTGCCAGCTCGGCCGCCAAGGTGACCGCGGAGGGGCGGTGCAGAAGCATCTCAGCATGTCTGAACTGATGCAATGGAGACATTTCTCCGGTGACACACAGACCTTCTCAGACCCCTATCTCGATCACGCACGAAACCACATCACTTTCGCCTTCCAGACAACCATCAGTAACACAGACCAGTAAACAAACATTACACACCAGACTCAAATGTCTTCAAAACCGCAGTGCCTTCACACACAAACGTATCTGCAAGTGTTTGTCTTGAGCCTCTCTGGGTTTTGTCTGCAGCCTAGCTACAACATATGACTAAACACTCAACAAATGGCTGCATGTTTAACCTCAACCTGCAACAGTACAGTCATCAACAGTTTCAAGTTTGAGATTCTGCATCTTTTCTTGAACATTTTTGTATTTTCTTTATTTATTTGAAGAAATTTGCTGTAAAATTTCATGAAATAAATGAAATTCAGAGAGAACTTGTGTAATAAATATGCTTTTAAGCAACTGGACATTTGTTATTCACTGAAGAATTCTTGCCAGGGAAAGCAGAGCATATATGATGCATGTATGCATGCGGCAGATTGGAAGTGTTTGTGTGCCAGGTATGTTTTATAATCCACATAGTGTAGATAAGGGCACGGAAGACGGTTACTTCTGTGTCCATCTAAAGTAATATTTACTATGTTAGTTAGAGGATTTATGTTGTTCTGAGGCATGTTTAGGTGACACTGAGCCTGGGTGGTATTGTGAGAATGTGTATACAACCATCCATTGAAAAGAATCTAGTTTATAGGTGGCTCTATAGTGAGTGTACCATCTTGAACTACATCTTTTCATAGAAGTTTTTTGCAAAGGCAGGTGTTTTTTGTGTGTGTTTTTGGTGCTATAGTGTCACAGTTTATGTATCTGTTGTAATGACCTTACACATTACTGTCTAGGGAATCTGCTGGGTTTTCGATGTGGGCCATACTCTGATCTGTTCAGTCTGTTGTTTTGGATAACACTAGTCTGTTCACGCTTTTCAACACAAAGCTGCTGCGTGGGAGTTATGTAGTTGCGTCTGTGTGTTTCTCTGTGGTAGTGTGTGTGTGTGTGTGTGTGTGTGTGCGCGTGCCCTGAATTCAAATATGATTTGTGTTCAGTTCTGTCAGTTTGACTGAGCTCCAGCAAATTGTGTGTCTTTACATAAAAGGGTAATTATTATTTATTTGATGATCGCCACTCTGTGATTGTTAAGCAACTTTGTTGTATAATAACTGGGTCTCTGGGATGTCAAGCTTCTCCTTTTATATGTATGACAGTTCTCACACTGCGGCCTGTTTGGCGTGTGGTATGTTGGAGGGAGTGATTATGCAGTTACCTGCTGTTTCTTTGTGGTCATTGCGTGAATTTAAACTGTCGGTGTCCTGTAGAACAAGTCTTCAGCCTTACATGTTTCATGCATTTATTTAATAGATTTCTCACTAGAATCCAAAAGCTTGTCATTTTGGGAGAGTGAGAACTGACTGCATCTTAACCATAATACAAAGTCCATGAGTTGAGATGAGGAAATACACCAGTTTGAGCCTCAGAGGGAGACCAGAGCTGTCATAGCAACTGTCACCAAGCAACTTACCACTATTGCCCTGGCCTGGCTTTGGCCATGTAAAGATACTGTTTGTTGTTTCAGAGCAATCACATTTTGTGTCACAGCGCTTCAGTATTGCTATTGGACACGTGTCCAGCGGACGAGTGTCACTTGTCCAAGTGGGATATTGATCCAAATCACGTCTCTAATAGTCTCGGAGGCCATGTGCTGGTGGCTGCATGAAGTGGAATTTGTCTGTCTTTCTGTGTAAAGCTCTTACTAGCCGCTCGCTGGCCGCACTGCCAATCCCTCTTTTTAAGCCCCACATTCCAGCCTGAGAGCTCAAAGACCTGGCGTATGGATTGAATGAATGACTTTCCACTGCTGAAGGGGGAGAAAAGGATACAGTTGTTTTTATGGAGAGACTGAATCACTGATTGGATATTTTATTCCCTGTGATCCCAAGACCTCTGTGGAAGATCTGAATGAAGAGGCTGGTTGGCCAAGCCTCTGGTATTTACCGTCACTGAGGTCACAAGTCTTACATTTCATTCAATGTCAGTCCAAGAATCATTGACATTTAAGCTGCATGCAGTTTTAGTGCAGATAAGACACGTGTATCAGACCTGGCAGTAGACACACTACGCGCTTTTGAGGCCTTGATCTGGCCTGTTGTTTCTGTAATGTATAACTCTGAGATATAGTCCCCAGATTTGATAGTGCCAGATCAGAAGCACTGGAGTTTCAGAGGACTAATCTAACCATTTATTAGAGTGGTAAAGTTGCAAAATTGATTCAGGCTCAGTTTGCTGAACTCTTCTCCCCTCAGGAGAGTTGGAGAGTGACATTGATTAGCCTACTTATACTTTGTTGTTCTTTTACTCTCATGCACTGCTCCCCTCATAGATTACTTTATCCTGATCATATGAGGTTGCGACCTCTGTGGCTCATTGGTGAAGGGCATAGAAGGCATACAGAAGGTGCACAGTGAGTCTTTCTTGCCAAACACAGTTAAAATACTGAACGCATAACCTGAATTTCATGAAAAACCTGTCTCCCATTTTATTTTATTGTCTTGTATTTGTGTGTTTTAAATTATGTTGTCTGTTAATGCGGTGTCCTGTATTGTCAATTGTGCTATTTTGTGTTGTTTTTCTGTGCTCTGTGATGAAACCAAAGATAATTTTAAACAGTGTGGACAATAAAGTATGGACCAAAATTCTCTGTAAACCTCTTAAAGTCAATTTTATCAAAACAAAATCAATTCTCATCTAAAATAAGCAAATTGGATTAAAATATAATGTCATTTCTGTATACGGACAAATACAGACAACGAGTAAGATTTCTCTCCCTATTCTCTGTCTTTATGTCCCACCTCTTCATTGCAGAAATATTTATATTACGTCATTATATAGATAGAAGCTTTAGACCAAGGACACATGCGTTGCCTGTTCCTTTGGCATTTTTGTGTTTCCTTTATGGAGCAAAAATGAGAAGAGTGATGCAAAGCTCCATGCAGATGGGGCAACACAAGGCTATGTTTTGGCATTTTAGTGAAGATTGCATAATTGCACAAAGAAAAGACATCTGAGCTGGTCTGTTTCCGTGCACCAATGGTTAGTTGATAAATCAGTCATCTGTTTGCACAATCTGTTCCCTGAAATGTGCAGCAACTACAGAATGATGCAGACTAAAGTAAATTAGCACTTATATATATGCTCTCCAGCCAGCAGATACATTTGGAGCCACATCAGAAGTACAAATGTCACACATCTATAGCACGAAAAAGCCATAAAGCCTTCTATACTGAGCCAAACACTGAAGCCACAAGTAGTATAGGTAGTATAATATAGGTGCACTGGGATATGTCCTCCTTGACCTTGCTCTCCAGTGGTCTCTGCTAATGTGTTGTTCAAATATACCCCCAAGGTTTGGATTGTGTAATTATCTCCTTGACCCAAATCTGAACCAAAAGAAGTGAAAGACATCTGAAATGAGGTCACTGCAGTTGAAACCTCAAGACCAAGACATGACCTTGTTTCTTGTCAGCCTACAACAAACTTCACTTCACTTTCCACAAACCTGCAAACATGCTCAGAAATTTTACAGTTTCAGAGCAAAATATGAATCTGAGACAAAGGTACTGGCTGTTGGGTAAAGTTTACAATCATATATTCATTTACTATTAAAATGCATTTAAGAGAGGATGCATAGTATTGACAAAAAATATCAAGTGAAGTAATTTAAGAGTTTGAATGTAGCCTTGCAGTGTTACTTGCATTAAAATCCATCTTAATGGTATTTAAACTATTGGATGGGTCTCACTGGAAGCTATACAGCAACATGAAAATTATAGATTCCTGCATTGTGTAATTAAATACCAGCTGGGCTGTTTAAAGCTAGTGTGTCTGCTGTCCCAGCAGCCTATTATTTGGCAGTAATTTGATGTGATTTGTTAGACTGTAAACTGCTGAGCTGTTTGAAACCAGGCAACTTTCTTGTTAGCTACTAAACTGAAGTTGTATTGGATCATGTGAAGCAAAAATATTAATATATCAGAGTAAAGAGGTGAAATCAGTTGTAGTTGAAGTTTTATTTGTGTTCAGAAAAAAGGTTCTTTTAAATTGATCCAGTCCATCTACTGATTTTTGTGTGCAATTTTATGCAAGTATAAATATGTTTATTTCTCTTGTTTGATATTCTTCCCACATCCCAGGTCTGACTGACCTTATGAGTCAGAGAAACAGAGTATGTTTTACTTTAAGTGGAATTAAGAAGGAAAAACAGAGAGAGAGAGAGAGAGAAAGAGGTCACTTTACACTCAGTTACCATCTATAGCCATCATCACCGCCCTCCCGATCTGCAGCCAGCCAGCCAGCCAGCCAGCCTCCATTCCCTCCAACGCCTCCTCCTGACCCTGGTCTCGCTCCAGCACTTAACAAGGATTTAATGTTGCCCAATCATCTGTCAGGCAGATCAGATCAGAGCTGTAATACACAGCAGCAGGTCCCATGGATGAGGCCACAACCCGATACAGAAGTCCTGAAAAACAACAGCCGAAAAAGCAGCATAATCCTACAATTACTGTAATAACTCTCCCTGCTTGCTTTCAGTCTCTCTTTCAAATGAAAATCTGATACTGATGAGTTGAGAGAATATGTGATGCAGGGTCTCTTTGAACATTTGTGTACATTGTTAGGTGGGTGATTCACAAAATACCTACTGGTGGTAGATATCAGGCTTAAGTGCTAAAAGCTTCTTCTCAAAGCTGTTATTCAGTAGCTCCTGATGGGAGATGTGAGTTATGTTTAGATGTTCTCTGACATTAAAAAGACACCAACACGAGGTTATATGAATGTCAACTATGCTAGATATCACTGTCTTCACTCCCAACTGTTACAGACAATAAATCTGCAAGATAACAATCCCAAAGTACGTTGGGCAGATTGATATAAAACTCTGTTATCAACTTTGAGCCACACCTTGTGTATGTACTTCACTGCTGTCACAATGTCTAGTAAGACAGGAGCATGTCTGTATAAAGATTACATGGTGGGAGAAAGAACATGAGCATTTGTTTGATAAACCTGCCAAATACTACTTTCTAAAATGTCATCTTTTGCAGCTACGTGTCATTGAAGAGTTCAAGATTGGAGAGAACAAAGATTTTGGGATAATTTATTCTGTACTTATTGCCACATGTTGTGATCTAGCATGTCTGTTAATCATTTCAGATCAGACAGGCAGCAGAGGAGGGCTTGATCACTTCTTCTCACAAGCTCCTGTGCAGAACTCTGTCAACATTTATTAAATTTAATTTGAGACATAAATTATTAAATAAATCTTATATAATCTAAATCAGCCTGCAATGTAGCCTTTATTGAAGTCTAGTACAGATTTAAGGGCATGTGAAGTAGATGGAGATTCCTCATCTTGTGCTGAAATTGATATATTAAAGGAAAATTTCACTTAAAAAATCAACCGCAATCTCCACAGCCTTTGGTAGTCAGTACATCCCAGGAGTTTTTTGTGATTAAGTTTTGTGGTTGTTTTTTTAATCCATATGTGAAGTTGTTTTAATTTTTGTTGTGCCCAAACCAAACCAAACCAAACGTAAACCATAGCAGTGTTAGAAAACAGCTTTATTTTTGCAACCAGTGACTTCTTACAGTGTTGGAAGACATGGACAAACAATGTTATCTCTCAATGCAAATGTCAGATTAATAAAACACTTGTATTTTTTGTCTGGGACCAATTATAAGTGGTGCATTATGCTGTTTTTTGAAGGACATGTTGATCACTGTCTTTTTTCCAGTTTATTGATTCTTCACGTTCAGAGTTCCTCTTGACAGCTGCTTGTTGCATTCAGTGGAAAGAACAATCCTCGTGGTGCAACAATAGATAGCCACAAAATATTGAGTCTATGACATTTGCAGCTGCAATGTCAGGCGGCTAAAGATATTTCTGCAAACTAAGCTGCATAAGAAACATATCAATTGTAGAGTTCCTGTTGTCCACATTTGGCTGGTTGTCTGTAGAAATATATGAAATTGGGAAAGAAGCTTTGATACAATATCTTGCTGTAGCATGGCAACTTAAAAAATGTCCAGGAAAAAAGATGTTTTACAAGCCTGCCTGTACAAACTGTACAGCTGCCTTTCAGTGTAGAGAAAAACAGATACATGATGTCAAGGACCCCACTCTCTCTCGCTTTGTCTTTTTCGTTCTCTATAGCCGCCTCTCTTCAACACTTTCTCTTTCAGTTGTCATACACTTTATTGAAGATGGTAATTGAATTTTCATTATGTACACAGCTATGTCCATGACTTACAAGACACCACAAATTGATATAAATCAGATCCAGAATGCAGTGCATACAAGTTTAAATGTCCAAAAATGCAATGCAATTCAATTCATTTATATAATTTTGACCTTCATGTTTACTACAAAATTCATTATTTAATGATGTAATGATACTGTTATAATCAACATAACCTTGTCAATCTTGATTTTCCAAGCTATTGAGACTTAAACGCATCAAAATTGAACAAACAATCCACTTTTTGATCATCTGTACACCAGAATATGTCAGGTTTTCTTATGAAAACTAGATAAAAAAAAATAGACATATATGTGCTTAATTTAGATTTTGATGAGATATTTCTGACTATTTTTCTTGCACATGAAACATGATGAAAAAAATCTTACTTTTATACTGTTATTCAGCTATTCAATCAACTTATGGTGTAAAATTACACTACAAGTTGATTTATGGAAAATAGATGATATCAGCCTCTTTAAATAACAAGTGATGCTGTTTAGCCCATTGAGAACTGTATAAAATGCTCTAAATAACCAAATCATGGTTTATCCTACTCTCTGCTATTTTAAACAGGAAATCCAACAGAGTGAGTCAAACTTATAATAATAATAACTTTATATGTTTGGCAGCATTCCGAGTGTACTGTAATTTTCTTAATGAGTTTATAGAAAGCCCATTAAATGAGTTGCAGTAATCTAAGCAGTATCATTCTTAGTTAAAAATGGTCTAATTTTGGTGATGCTCTGAAATCACTCCCTGATCTGTAACGTGTCATAATTTGTTTGGACAGACCAGCAAACAAGGACTGCTTTTGATCTTTCAAGTACAATCTCTGTTTTCTGCTCATTTCCTTTTAAAGAAATGTTTACTCACCCATATACTGATATTGGTGAGACATGTAAAAAGAGCATTCAAAGAACTGGTGTTGTCTGATGAGTGTATCATCTGCATAACACTGATATTTGGCATTATGGTGACTAATTATGTTGCCCATAGGCAGCATATTTAAAGAAAAAGAATGGGGCCTAGAACGCTTCCTTGAGGAACACCATATTTAATATCAAATGTCTGAATGTACCAAACCAGTCACCAGAAGCCTACCCATTTCTCAAATGTACTGATTAAAATACTATAATCAATTGTATCAAACCCAGTACACAGAATGAGGACAACCACATTGTTTGAATCATTTACCAGTCATTTACCATCTTTAATAATGCAAATTGCAGGCTGGAATTTTAAATATGTTGTTAGTATTCAGATCAAATATAATCTCCAGAAATAAGAAAGTATTAATAAAATATAATTAAAGTATTAGAAATCATTTATATAGCAGAAAGTCCCCTGTCAGTGTTATATAAATACACATTACTCGATGATTATTACTGATACATTAACATGTGAATTACATTTTATATTATGGCTTTACATGATTTGCTGTTTATACATTTGGGTAGTTAATCTGTAATAATGAATCACATTTTACAAACTGGTGATATGTTTAAAATGATAAAATGATAAAATCTGAATTAGGGCCCGACCCATACTGGATATTTTAGGGCCATACTAAATCAGCCAATAATCTTATATATACAGAGTATATATATGACACACCTTTTTTTGCAATGATCTCTCAAATGTGGTTCATATACTTGCGGCTAAGATATGTAATGGAAGCATGATATTTTACAGTTTAACAGTAAACTTGCACTGAAAAAGAAAGCTTTACTGGGAACTACTAATAATAAATAACTATAAATAAAATGAACACACAACATATGAATGTATATATTAAACTTGAATTAAGAAAAAGGTCAAATATACATAAAATACTGCCTATATAACTTTAAAAAATAAAAAATATGTATTGGCACATATCAGGCAACATATATGAGATACCAATATATCTGTGATAGACCAATATCAGCTGACTGATGTATTGGTCAGGCTCTTGTCTGAATTTGTAATCATTAGCTGTCAAAAGTAAAAAGTACTTTTTTTCACATTTTACAAAATTTCCCTCTGGAAATGCAACTAGTGTAAGTGTAATTACCTCAAAACTGTCCAACACAACTATACACAGCCCATGTCTCCTTTAATTTACAATATACTATAAGAGCAAATCCATTAATCCCCTGAACACACCACATAGCTTTATATATTATGAAAATAATTATTTTAGTCTTTAAAGCCTTATATCCCTGTTGCACAATTCAGTACCTCTTTGGTGTAAATATAATCTGAGTCCATTCCCTGACCGTGTGAGAATGAATCAAAACAATAAAAAAAAAAACATCACATCAGGGTAAACATTCATGCTCCACTTGTGTGATCCTCCCCTCCCTCCTCTTTATATAAAGCAGGGAAACTCCATCAGAGCATTTAGAGACTCTCAGCTGGAGATTACTGAGACAGACGGCAGCACATCAAGAAGACACCAGCCGGGATTTACCAATCAGATGTTTCTGCAATGCCCGAATTAAACTTAGTTTTTAATGCTGCGTCTCTCTGTCGTAGAAAGACTTTCATCTGGTTTCTGTCTGCGTCTCTTACGCACTGATGAGTTGTAATTGCAGAGGGGATGTGGAGCACAAAGTCTGACTCACTTTACTGACCTTTTTTTAAAAATAATTTTTGGAAGAGTTAAGGCATCTTTTGTTTTGAGAGGTGCTTGTGTGATAAAAGAAGTTAAAGCACCACCTTGCAAACCAGTTTAATCCCACCGTTGTCGTTTAATCCAGATCTCTTGATTTTGTCACCGGCACCATGCTGTCCACCGTGCGCCGGCACAGCCTCCGCCTTCAGACCGAGCTCCACCGGTGGAGCATCTGCGACCCGGGCAGCCACCTGCTCCCGGACAATTTCCTGGCCCGGGTCCCTGCCTGCATCTCCCGCTCTAAGTCCTGCACCAGCTCCGCCGGGGAGTCGGACGGTAGCCGCGGGAGCTGGTCGTCCTCAGACTCGGTCATCTCCAATGACTCCGCCGGGGAGCCAGCGGGACCCGGGAATCCGTACCGGGTGGTGCTGATAGGGGCCAGCGGAGTCGGTAAGACGGCATTCGCCAGTATCTTCGCCGGTGCAGCAGACAGCATGGACAGTGATGACTGCGAGCTGTGTGGAGGTGAGATAGCTCTTATATACAACAAGCATACTGAAACTTATTGAACTGTCATCACTGACCATCACAATTAAAATTAATGACTGTATTATACATTACCACATAAAAACAAAAACTGCATGTTGGTATGATAACATACAGAAAAAATGAGTTTAATACCATAAAGTTTGATCAGATCATAATATAACGAGTGTTGAGCATCACACACTTTTCAATTGAATCTAACAAAACCATAATACTGTAATTATATTATGTGAAATACACTGCTGTCAATAACAGGACTATAAGTCTCTGATTTCACTGATGTAAAATGTTTTTGTGTATGATTTCAGATGAAGTGTGTGAAAAGGAAATTGAAGTTGATGGAGAGCCTGCAGTGATAACTCTGTTTGACAGATGGGATGCAGAGGTGAGATAAAAACAAACAAACAAACAAAAAACAGACGTGTGAATCAGAGGAGCCTGTATGAACATCCTTTCTCTAACTGTGTGTGTGTGTGTGTGTGTGTGTGTGTGTGTGCGTGTGTGTTTGTGTTTGTTTGCTTTGCAGACTGATATTGAATGGGCCCAGGAGCGCCACATACAGACAGGTGATGCCTACCTGTTGCTGTACTCTATAACTGACCGGGCCTCCTTCCTACGAGCCTCTGAGCTCCGGATAACCCTGCGACGCTTGCGTCCTGCCCAGCACACACCGATCATCCTGGTGGGGAACAAGTGTGACCTGGTGCGACGCAGAGAGGTGTCTGTCAGTGGTAAGAACGCACAGTCCCTCTCTGTTTGGGTCATTTTTTCCCTCTACATGCATGTAAAGATATCTAACTCACTGATGTTCTTCTTGTTTCAGAGGGACGTGCCTGTGCAGCCGTGTTTGACTGCAAGTTCATCGAAACCTCAGCCGCCATGCAGCACAACGTTTGGGAGGCCTTCCACGGCATAGTGCGACAACTGCGTCTACGCCGAGACTCGAAGGAAGCAAACAGGCGCCGCAAGCACGTAAAATACAGCTCACGCCGCGAGAGCCTTCCCGTGAAGGCCAGACGTTTCCTCGACAAGGTGGTGGCTAAGAACAATCCCAGTGTGGCATTCTGGCTGAAGTCGAAGTCTTGCCACGACCTCTCTGTGCTGTAGGAGCCTGACAGACATTCACACGCCAAAACTCCTGAGCAGGTGAACAAGTTTTCAGCCTGGTGGACAGACTATGTGGACGATGGCTGGATGGAAGCCTCCTTCTAAAGGGCTCAAAAATCAGCACTTTGCACATGAGAGGTGTTTTAAAACATTTCTGCACTGATGTTCACGTATTTCAGTCAAAACTAGACTGAGGACTGAGCTCAGTGTCTGAGCCTTTGTGATGGACCTACAGTCACCTGATGAGGTGACATTCTCTGAGGTTGGAGGTCAGAGGTCAACTGATGGAAGCTGAGAGAAAGATGTGATGTGTTTGCTCATCTCTGTGTTTTGGACAAAAACATTAATATTGGCTTCCTTTCACATGTTTCTCTCTGTTCTTCTCTTTCCTCATCTTTGTCTCTATTACTCTTTTGCTCTCATTCCTGCCAAATTTTGTCATCAGTTGACCCCTAAGTGCTAAGATTACCAGTTGTAAGCTACTGATAATGAAGTGTGGTCTTGATTTATTTTGTACAATGATTAGTCTTTATCTTCAGTTACTTTATAAACTGTTGTATTTTGCACTTTCTGTAAATAAATACCAGACTGATAATGTACTGTATTTTGCTACTTGGAAGTCGTTTCGGTGTTGCTTATTGAAATAAAGTGACATCATCCCATTTATAGGGGAAAAAACTGTCCCTTTTGTCTGTCTGAACCTCACTAATGAGATATTACGATGGATGACTCAGATTTTACACAAAACAGACACTCAAACATTAACAAAACTGAGCTGACAAAAGATTAGTCAGGTGGGGACATTAAAGCTGAACTTTCAAAAACAAAATCAGTCCCCCGTGTGTGTATTTATGTGTGTGTATATGTGCGTGCCAGCTGATTGGGAACAGTGATTTGACTGCTCAGGGACTGATCAGAGATTTGGGTCACAGTGTGACATTGAACGTCCTGCTCAGATCCCAAACTCAGTGTTGTCAGAAAAAGAGCTGTAAAATTCAAGAAAATATGTTACCAAGGTAACATTCAGAGGAAGTGTTTGTGTTTTTTTTTTTTTTTTGTATGTTCAGTCGAGGAAGCGCCAGACAGATGGTGTTGGAGCTTCTTGGCCTGAATATCTATCAGGTTCCCAGGCTTTACATAATGGAGCGGCTTCCATCTGAATTAATGGCTTCATTCACTGAACTGTCAACGCTGCAGTCACAGGTTCTGGTTTAAAAACTGGTCCTGTGAAACGATGACTCACTCGCAGCCTGTTTCCCTGCAGTTGCACATTCACACAGATCTCTTGCCTTGTTTCCAAGCAGCTCTCTATAGCTCACCACTCTCAGTCCAGGATGGTTGTAGTCTGTGACAGGATGTATGCATAATACCTGTTGTGGTGAGGTTGGGTCATAAAGATAAGGAGAAAACATCAGGCTGACATCCTCTCTTTAGACTTTTGATATATGCATCTTAGTGTTGTGAGAGTTTAGAGAGACAAGGCCATGAGCTGGAATCAAACCTGCTGTTTAACAGTTTGACATTATGTTTCTTGAGCTGCTGAATCAGCCCAGATGACCACATAGCTTTGCATTCTTTTGAGGCAATGGATTGTCAGTGCAATCAGTTGGTCCTATTGTCTATACACAGCTGCTTATCAGCCGCTGCTGCTAATGGAAAATCTAACAGGAAGCGGTTCAGAGGTGCATAGGTCAAAGTCTGAAGGGAAATTAGAAACTTCAGCTGAACAGCAGATTTCAGGAGGGATTTTTTTTCCAGATTTTTTTGTGTCATTCTGTTTTTATTTTGCTCTTTTTATCCACAATTCAAGCACGGTCCAAAGAGTACAAAATCTGGCAGAATTAAGTTTGTATTTCCTAACAATAACACACAAACTATGAACACCTGAAGCTATATGGTAAATCAGTGAAGCGATATTTAGTGATATTGGATTTTTTTGTACAGTACTATACATATGATTGTTCTATTCTTCTGGTCTCCTTCTCTCTGACAGCTTCTTCCCCATTGGCTAGCGATATATGAGGGCAGGGTGATTAGACAATCATTAGATCCAATAAAACATTGCTGGTTAACACTTGGTTAACGTTTGACCAGACAGTAAAAGGCTGCTCAGATCACTCCAAAGTCAGAGGAGTGACTCGCTCAATCTCTTCAGTGAGGTAAGTCACCTCAATTTCCTGTCTCCCAGTTTTGGAATAGTTGAGTATTTGGAGTGGGGTTTTTTGGGGTTGTGAGTAACACACAAACAAGGCTGCATCTCTTGTTTTTCATAGATTGTGTTTTGAATGTGTGGTACGTTGATTTTGTTGAACGAGTGCTGTGATCTTGACTTGACTTTGGCAGGGCCTTAGTGTCAGACGTTGGCATATCTGACAACCAACTGCTCTGTCTTTCTGGGTTCCTGGGTTGCTCTTGGCACCTGGCTTTGGGGGGAAATTACCTGTATGAGACACTGGATTTGATATCATAGAAGCTGAAATCTAGACTGTCAAAGGTCATCCAGCCATTGCGCTGAAAGGAGAGAGAGAAAGAGAGGACCTGCAACGCCCAAATCACTGTGTCGCACAGCGTTGCCACTTGATTCATACAGTAAATAATTCAATTTATACATATTTCCCAAACTGTAAGTCAATGTAGGTGAATGTCTGTACATCAGTAATGTTGATGAATGGCTTTTTAGTTTAACATTCACCGGTCAGAAAGTTAAAGATCAACATTTGACAAGAAATACTAACAAATTACAGAAAAAAGTTGGAAACTTCAAGTAGAATTTGTGTCCTATTAATAAGGAGTGTATCAGGTCGGTAACATTAAAAGTATGCTGTGCTACAAAAAGGTCATTAGCCACCACTCAATGTCACCTTCACTTTTCTGTGGTAGCAGACTTCACCTGTCTTTCTTTCTTTCCACCACAATACAAAAGAAGACTCTCAGAAACAGTACAGCAATCATTAACATCAAGACATTAATGAGAAATTGGTTAAAAACAGTCATTTAATGCATATTATGTTAGTTTTGTTTTACATTAATGAATACTAGTCATGTTTTTTTCTGTGGTTATGCAAAACATTGGAATAGGTAATGTTATTTAATAAATACTGTATATATTCTGCAGTCATCTTGAAGATAATGTAAAACTGAGATTAAAATGTGTTTATTGAAGATACTGCTGCTAAGCAACGTCATAGTCAATGACAAATAAAATTATGATTTAATCTTCTACAGAGAGACAATTGTTGTTTTTAAACACAAAATCTACAAGTGCAGAGACAGTGTTATTGTAGACTCTGAGATTCATTGGGGTTACACACACTATTCATTGACCTTTTGGTCATTGTGAAAAAAAAATCAAGTATTTCACTGCATTTAAACTCTGACTTTCAGTTTGTCCTTGTGAGCTGAGGTGTACGGTTCACCTGTCGGTAGGCAGAGCCACACATATGAGGCCTTTAAGTTCCTATTCAGCTCAAAGTATGAGGCAGAGAGCAATACCATGTACAGGCATGGATTCTCAAGGACAAAGGATGGATTTTCTTTGTGAATCAATAACATGTCGCACTGGGTTTAATTGTTTCTAAAGGGATTATGCAATAATATTTTACTATTTCTATTAGCATGAGATATGAAATCAGTAACAAATGAAGTGAAAAAATGAAATTTAAATGTGTAATTTAAATCCTCCTCTTCATGTCACCTCTCTGCCTCCTCAACCACCTATCCCTCATATCTCCTCCTTCTCCTCCTCCTCTTCCTCTTCCTTCCCAGACTGTGATCATGACAACCATGGTGCATCTGTTGTTGCTCCCACTCCTGTTCAGCATTGTGAGTACATAGCACTGCTGCTGCTGCCATGCAATACATATTCATAGTAAACACATAAACCTGTGAAACAGTTGATGTAGATTAATGCTTAGATTTATTCACATACCATTTCTGTAGCAGTTTTGTACGTAGGAACGGCAAGAGTGCTGATTTATTCTGTACAAGTTATAGTCAGTATGTGTGTAAGAAAACCTCTGGTAACTCATTTAAATCGCTGTGTAAAACGTGACTAAACTGAACGTCAGTGCTTCGTGAGTAACAGTCTTAGACTTTGGTCTCCTGTCCTGAAGTGGAATATAAGAAGTCCCCAACTTGCCATGTAATTTTGGTTCAATAAATAACTGGGCTGTAAAAACCTGCCCTCAATGTCTGACTACATTTGGTTACCGCATGGAGCTGGAGTGGAAAAAGGGCAAATGTAGGCGTGAGTTTGAGAGGTTTCATTCTACCTGAGCATGTGTACTGTATTTCATGACCCTTGACCTCTTTGTGTTTGCTCTGATAGACTGATGGGACGAGTCTGGAGGACAGGAAGGGCCCGTTGGCAGACATGACGCTGTCGGTGCCAGAAGGGTCACCAGTGCCCTATGCCATCTATCAGGTATTACACACATGCCAGCCAAGCCAAGTCTTATCAAAACACGCTGTCATGTACAAAACATTTTTCTGTATTTTGATGTTTTAAGCATTTAAAGATGTTTGGTCACTTTACCCTATTTTTAATAGAACACAAATGTTTTGTTTCTCCTTTGTGTTCCAATTCCAAATCAAGTCTATCAAAATGCTATAAAATAATCCTTTTTTCCCTCTTTTGTTGTCATTTTTCATCTATCACTCCATAGTTTCAGGTGTCCCATGCAGGCATGAACAGTTTCAAACTGACTGGAGAAGGCAATGATGCCATTAAGATCTCAAAGGATGGGTGGCTCTTTCTGGAGAAGCCTCTGGAGTGGTTTCATGATGCCAGTTACAAGATCCAGGTAACGTGGTCCCCTGTCTTCGTATTAGCACACCTAAAACTATACTGTTTGTAGTACTATAGTATAAATATAAAGATGTATTTATATACATGTTTGTTTGTGTGACTTCATGCAGGTGACAGCTTTAGCAGATGGTGAAAAAGTGGAGGGTCCAGCTTCTGTGACCATTGAAGTGCTTGACATCAACAACCACGCTCCGTACTTCAACGAGAGTGGCTATTCAGCTGTGGTCAGAGAACACAATCCAGCAGGTGAGTGTGTGCCAGGGGTCCTTACATAAGAGGAAAAGAAACACTTCTAATGCAAAAAGCTACTTTTTTCTTGCTAACAGTGGCACTGTCGTACAATTAATACAGCTGTACAGTATGTGAACATTTAAGGCAATGAGTTCACACTGGCAATAATAATCACTGCCCTTCTCATGAAGCAATTCTTTTCCCCCAACTTTTCTAGTTTGACTTTTTAGGAACTCCTTTATTTATTTAGTTTTTGTGCATGGTTTTAGCCCATTAAGTGCAAATCATGTACTTATCGGTAAGGACTTTTATATTCATTTCCCCTCTCGCTCACTCTCTAGTTACTGTTATAAAAATTAAAAAAATATAAAAATGGACTTGCAGAGAAATTATTTAGATCACATATGAGATCAGATATTACATCTCAGTGAACATTTAGTCTTTATATTTAGTCATTTACATTCAAAGATTTTCAGCCTGCTGCCAAAAAATCAATTATATTTAGAAAGTATCAACAGTGTGAAAAGAAAAACATGACTTTGGCAGGTTCTTGGAATAAGCCCCACCACCTATAGGTCAGTCTTTACAAATGTATGCTATGCAGGCAAAACTTTGTTCAAACCAACAAATTATCAGGCTGAATTTTGGGGAAATGTGTATAAAATGATGAAAAACATATCTAGATATCTCCATTTGATGGAAAGGTGCAGCCTGGAAAAATATAGCATATATAGCACAGGACAGGTGATACAGCTTATAAATACATTACTGTCAGACAGTGTGAAATGACATTTTTCCAGTCTTAAGGGTACTTAAGGGAAATAAAATGTGAAAACTGTATTCTAGGGGATTGCTTTCTTGAATGCACCACTGCAACAGTTTCTCAAACAGTCCCTTGTTCCAGCTGCAATGATGACATATCTTGAGCAAAGGCAAATAAATGTTCAATGTGATGCGCAGCTCAAGCAAGTTTACAGTCTCTGCAAACCGATTTTCATACTGTACTGTCCAAAAAAAACCACTCAAAACTACTGTTCTTTGGAATATGTTCAGCAAGGAGGCTAGTAGACTGTGGTTCTTTAAGACTACATTATCAATAGTTTCTGTCATGCATTTGGGTTAAATAGTTTTCTATTCCAACCATGCAGCCTCTATATTTCTGTTTGCTTATTGATGTGAACCAGCTGGCACAATATCTCACTGTGGTAAGATTTTAACGTCCGTTTACGCTGTTGTTCCAGGTGTCCCGTTTACCCGTGTGTTTGCCTTGGATCAGGACAACCCCTTAACTCCCAACGCTCAGCTGAAGTATAGCCTGGTCAGCCAGATCCCCAACAAAGCCAACACTGCCATGTTCCAGATAAACCCAGACACTGGAGAGATCTCCACCACAAAAGAAGGTGATACACACATACCTGTGCACACACACAAATACACAAACATAAACACAGACACACAGAACTAGGTGCATTCTCTGTGGGAATGTCTATAATCTGTCCATCTCTGCCTGTAATCTGGCAGTATAGTGCCACTGTAAATCCAGATTACACAGCTCATCTTGTGTGCTCAAGATTAACGCTGATTGGAGGCAGATTGCCCAAATGTGTCGCGTGATGTTGATCACTAATTACTTTGAGTCTGTGCTGAGGGAAAGTTTTTATCAGCTGACCCTTATGAGAGCAGAGAAATGTTCTTTGTAGGCCACTGATTTATATGAAAACATGTTTGTAATTTGATGTATGTGTTTTATTCAACAGGGGAAAAGATGCTGAAGGCCAGAGAGACTTTCCAATATGGCAGAGGAGAGGAGCAGAGCACTGCTACTCTGAAGGCAAAGTTTGAAGAATACTGTTCCGTGCAAAAGATCCCCTTTGAGCAAAACCCCTTCTTCACCTGTGTGGAGAGAGCAGGTTTGTGTCCAGATGGGTCTAAAGCAGTGTTTTTCAGTCCTGGTCCTGGGGCAACCCTGGCCTGCATGTTATAGATGTTTCCCTGCTCCAACACACTATATTCAAATGAAATGGGTCGTTACATCTAAAACATGCAGGGCAGGGTTGCCCCAGAACCAGGATTGAAAAACACTGGTCTAGAATAGAGATACAATGATTAATTGTCAATAAGAAGAACAACTGAAAATTAAACATCTGTCTTCATGATATATTAAGAAAAACTCTGATTCCATCTTCTGAAGTGTAGAAATTTCCTGGTTTTCTTAGTTTTCTGTGATAGTAAACTGAATATTTTTGTACATCTGTTTGGACAAAACAAGACGTCACAATGGGCTCTGGGAATCTCTGATGGGCATTTTTCTGACATTTCATAATATAAATGATTAATTGATCAAATAATCAGCTGATTAATCAATGATAGTAAGTAAAGTTTATTTGTGCAGCTCTAGATCAGACGTTACAAAGTGCTTCACAATGAAAGAAAAAGACGAAACAATATATATGAAAAAACTTTTTAGTCACAAGTTGCAGTCTAGCAGCACTTCTTGGACTTCTTAGGAAACTATGAAGAACTTTACAAGAAAAGTTTGAAGAAGAATTTAAAAAAAAATCATGATAATAATAATCTCACAAAGAGATGAGAACTACTGATTTAGAGTGTGACGCACAACTGCATACTCACATTTTTATTTATTTTGACGGGTGTTTATAAAATCTCGAAAGTCACGTGTCATCCCGCTCACAGGGTTTGTGGTGTGAGTTCATGATGACACAGTGTGATAGATGGTGTCAGTGAAGATAAACAGAAGGAACGATTTTCAGCGATTAGTGCGGGTCATGTGACTTGTTGGGTGTTGCATCAGTTGAGTTAAGCCAGGGAGAACAGTTAAGCCATTACTAATTTCTCTGATAAGATCAAGAAGAAAAGCCTCAAAGACTGAATTACACTCAAATGCAATGAAAATTTTGTGGTTTCATCCCTTTCCATTTTCTTTTTGTTGCTTATTTCAAATGTCTCTAATTGCGACCTTCAACTTCCTCTGTGTGTGGTGACAGAGACGAGGAGGCAGAATGTGGACCCTATGGAGGACCCAGACTACACCCTATTTGTGCGCGTGCAAGACCTGGGAGGAGAGTCAGAGACTGCGCTGAGTGGAAACACCAGAGTTCAGATCGTTATACAGCAAAACCTTTGGGTCAATCCTGGACCCATAACTATTCCAGAGAACTTAAAGGAAACTTACCCTAAAGTCATCGCAAAGGTGTGGCAGGGCACTAAAAACAATTCTACACAAGTCCCACAAATGCAGACACATCAAAGTACTTTCAATACATTTCGATACACTCACTAAAACTGCTCTTATGTCCATTAACTGACTCACTTCCCCTTTCTCTCTGGATCCAGGTCCAGTCTAATGAGCCCAGTGCCGTCTACAGGTTAGTGCAGAAGGAGCGAGAGCTGAAATTCCCCTTCCAGATCAGAGAAAATGGAGAAATCTTGCTGACAGAGGAGTTGGACAGAGAAGACAAAGACATGGTAAACAACAAAGGAAACGAACATATCTCATGTAAAAATAAAAACTACCTTTTAGAGAGTAATTTTGAACTTCTGCTCGGTTCTGTTTCAGTACATCCTGGTGGTGTTTGCAGAGGATAACAATCAGAACGAGGTGGATCCACCCATGGAGATTCAAGTTATCGTAGAGGATGTGAATGACAACGCACCAACATGTGGGGAGAATGTGTTTGAGGTGCAGGAGGATGAGCCTGTAGGTAAGATGTGTCTATGATTATCACTGATAACCTCTTCATGGTGAAGAAAGTTCCACGTTTTCATCAAACTTCCAAGAATAACACTTAAGAATGATTTAAGGAGCAAATTAAGGAGTAAAACAGATCTTCATTGAGTGTTAAGAAAATTCTTCTTTTAAAAATTCATTATATATTTATATTCATAATATCTCCAGTAGCAATAAGCGTGACATTAATAACAAAAATATTTATTAAATAATATATATGGAAAAATAAATTTTAGCCAATAATTTTAGTTAAATAAGTAAATTAGGAGAAGTTTGTGCCACATTGACAAGTGCACATGAGGATGCATAGAAAGTTATTGCAAATGAAATAATTGCCAGCTTTATTCTTATTTGCATCCCTGATAAATGCAAAAAAAGAAAAAGAAAAAGTGGTGTAACATATCAATGCTCAAATCCAATGCAAATAAAATCTGCTACTCTTAACCAGCTAAGGATATATATATATATATATATATATATATATATATATATATATATATGTATGTATATATATATATATATATTTTTTTTTTTCAGTTAATTTTATCTTCCATGTAAATTCAGATTTTCATTTATAGCAGTTTGATAGAAACAGGCCCTCATCACTTCCTGGTTCTTGTGTTTCCAGGCAGCATCGTCAGTCAGCTGTTGGCTCATGATGCCGATAAAGAAGGTACACTGAATTCTCTGCTGACTTACACCATCATATCCCAGGAACCAGCCACACCCAAAGCCTTCTCCATCGATGCTGCTTCTGGACAAATTCAGACATTGCGCATACTGCAGCGTAGAGAGACCCAGGTGTATAAGCTCAAAGTGAAAGTCAACGACAAAGGTAACACACACTCTGTCTGATTAAAACACACCTGTGAGTAAAAGTTTTCACTCCAAGCTGAAGTACTCATGACTTCTGTCTCGCAGATTACAGCACAGACTGTGAGGTCGTCATCAAGGTCATTGACGTCAACAACGAGCTGCCTCTGTTTAAGCAGACTAATGTAAGTGTGTGAACACCATGTGGTGAGCCCGGTGTGCCTGATTCTTATTTCTCATGATGTTTCTGTGTGTGTTGGTGTGCAGTATGGCAGCCACACTCTAAAGGAAGACACACCATTGGGATACACAGTGCTGACCGTCGAAGCCACAGATGCTGATGACCCAGACAGCGGCAGCTCCTTTATTGAGTTCCACATCTCTGCTGGCGATGATGATGGCGTTTTTACTGTGGAAACAGATGGAAAAGGCATCGGCCATGTGGTCATAGCTAAGGTATGGTATCTTCATTTTCTAAATGTCCTACACAAATATACACAGATGATTTCATGCAATACACTGATCTTTAACTTTCTCAAGCCATCTGAAACATTTGGGGACCCTGTTAAGTTCACAATAAACCTCATACAGTTTATGTTTTGTATTTATTTGATATACCTTTGTACAACCATAGATTGTTTGTTTGATTACAGATTGATCAATTACTTTTTTGATTAACACATTTATTTTTTAGACTGTAAAATGCCAGAAAACTTCCAAGGTTACTTGCTTATTTCCAACCAACAGTCCAAAAGACCCGATTATATTAGATTAATAATGATAAAACCTGCAAATTTTCACATTTAAGAAGCTAAGACAATTGAATATTTGACATTTTTGCTTGATAAATGACTCAAACAATTAATTGATTAGCAAAATAGCAATCGCAGCTCATGTTTTGTCAACAGACTAGTTGATCTGTTTCTGCACTATTTTTTTATGTGTCACTCTTGAGATGGGAGCATTCACCCAAAAAACTAAGAACCCAGCAACTTCATGTCCTGCTGTTAGGGATCAAGATTCATATCACACAGATGTTAGAAATGAAATATTCATCATTTCATAGATTTCTTTCTGAAAAACATCAGAAGAAAATACTACTCAGCAGTACTCATTGCTGTTGTTCCCCACAGTGTAAGCTAATATTACAGCTGTTGGTCCAACTTCTCTATTATCTGTTATATAAAATGCCTGCTGTGTTGGATAAGTACATGTTACATATCAAAGCCTTGGATAAGCAGGTAGTAGAGAATATTTCATGGCAACATATAACTCTGAATCATAACTGTTCTGTGATCTTTAGAGGACTCTTTAGAGGAGTGACCTTCAACACACTCCTTGACTCCCTTATTCCTGCTCCCTCTAACCAGCCTGCCTCTCTCCTCACAGCCTTTGGACTTTGAGTCCACTACCACCTATAATCTCCAGATTGATGCTCGCAACCCTGAGCCTCTGATGAAAGGTCTGAATTACGGCAAGGAGTCCACAGCCGTTGTCTCTGTGTCTATCACTGATGTGGATGAGGACCCAGAATTCAGCATGGACATCCTGCAAGCGACTGTGCCTGAAAACACCACCAAGGGAGCTGTGCTGCTCACTGTGGAGGCAAAGGACCCAGAGGGCAAAGAGATCGGGTAAAAATACACACCAATGACCGCTCAGCATCAAAGTCAGAACTGAGTACAGTTGAATACAACAGCTGTGCAGGGGTTTTGACCTGTTAAAAGCCAGTCTGTAATGGGTAACAGCAAGGATACACAGTGGAACATACAACAAAAAAGTAAAGTTTTAGCAGCAATGATCCAACACAGAAACCCAGATGGATCTATATCTATATGTACACTTGATAAGAGTGTGTATAGTAACAGATACTTTATCCAGTTTACCTTCACAGAGTCTTGAGTGTGTACATACAGTTAGGAATATGTTACACTTTACAGCTCTAGTTGTCTAGCTGGGCCATAGCACTTTATCACATGTCAGAGGAGGACCGTTGCTAATAAAACACCAGGAAGGGAACTCTGTTTCTGGTGGGCAGATACTTTTTTGTTGTATGATTCATGATCTTTCAGGGTTTTTTCTGAGGTTTTGTGGATTCACAAATTATTCCAAGAGGTAACCATTGCAGTGCCTTAAGCTGCACTTCCTCTAATGGCCATTTAATTCTAGCTCCAAGAAAACTTTGTCTGGAATTGAAGTGACTGAGAAAACTACCAACTTTACTTTTCAAAAAGTAAAGAACTGAATTTTTTTTAAATTCCTCTGTCGTGTGCATCAAAGGCAATTAAAAAAATTGTTAAAAAGACATATAAGGTCTAACTATTGGTTGGTTTGGGTTTGTCTGAGAGTCTGTTACATTTATCATCATCATGGTCACCTCATGCTTCCTCTTCAGCTCTGCCCAGCACTGCTCTTCTTTCCCCACATCTTTGTTCAAATTTGGATATTTTTTTGGCTACGCTAACAACCAAGACAACCAAATACAAACTTCAAAATGCCTTCTTAGAAACCTACAGGAGACGACACTGACACCACGTCCATGTTCCTCTGCAGTTTGTGAGTCAGAACCTAACAAGATGGCCTGAATGATAGTAGCCTGAACATAAACACACCACATGTGTTTACGCTCTCATAGCTTAGAAATAGTTCCATTACATCAGCTTTGATTTACCATCACTGTTTTGCTACTGGCTGCTAGTTTGCGGTTTCATTTGTTTGGACCATCACATGTGTACAAAACAGATTATTGATTTGTTTTGGCTACCCGTTCAGTGTCGGATGTGTCACGGACACTTTCTGATATCGTCTGTGTGGATTTGTGTGTAATTGCTCTACTGTCTTGTGCAGTTTTAAGTTGCATGGTGACACTAAAGGATGGCTGGAGATCGATTCTGCCACCGGAGAGATCAAGACTAAAGACAAGCTGGACAGAGAAGCCCAGGAGGAGTTTGAAGTCACTGTCATTGCCTTTGAGAAGGGTAAGATAATACAGATCAGTCACTTATTATAAATGCCACACAGTTTTAAAGTAAATTCTGGCTTAAAATACTTTTCTGGTTTAATTCTGGTTATTTATGAGTAAAAACTGTGTTAACAAAAGAAACTAAGAACATTTCCTTCTAAACAAAAGCACCATACAGAAGTTGATTCAGTACCTTTCTCAACAGTATTAAGGGATGTAGTTCTTATTTGTTGATGTTATAATTTTCACCCTCTGATTCCCCTCATTACAGAGCACCCAGAGAAGAAATCTGAGCGTGTTCTGACTGTGAGGCTGCTGGATGTGAACGACAACGTTCCCCAACTGACAGAGTCCCAGGCGTTCATCTGCATGAAGAAGCCCAAACCTGTCATCATCAAGGCCCACGATACAGACAGTGCCCCCTTCTCTCAGCCTTTCACCTTCACCTTCGGCCATGGCAAGAAATCCCCCAACTGGGACCTGGCCACTATTGACGGTAACATGTGTAACATATAAACCCCCCCTCCCACATATTAGAAGACAGTAGAGAGGTGGATTTTTGTACTTTCAGATGTGATCACAGTCTTGTTTCTCTGTGTGCAGGAACAACGGCGAAACTGACCCTGAAGAAAATACCAACTGAGGATAAAACATTCACACTCCCCATTGTCATTAAAGACCAGGCAGGAATGGGAATCTCAAATGCATTTGAGGGTGAGTCTTTAAATTAAATTTAAAGGGTAAAGCTGGAAATATTTTGTAGTTTTATTTAATGTCAACAAATCCCATAAAACACTACAGCCAGCGGTGAATTGATCCTACTAAGTATGATCTGATATACCTTATTGCCCTGAACCACAGAGCACCATAATTATCCAAAAACACATCAGTCAGCCATGTTGTTACACTGGGTGCCATTTTCTTTCAATATGATGAACATGGGCTCTGTTGACAATCCAACAAACTTTGTCCTGCTGTACTAAGTACTCACTAGCCCAAATAAACATGTATTAATCCACCACTCAAAATGGTCCCCAACAAACACAACCTGTTTGAGTAACTTTTGCAAAAAACTAGTGTCCAGCTGTTTTAGGAGACTACTAAGCTGTTTTTTAAATGGAAAAAAGTATCAGCAGTCTTTTTAAATTAATGTATTCAGGAGGAAAAAGTGACTTGTGGTTGAGAGCTACAGAGAAGACAGGGAAATCAGGAACTAGTAAATAATGTGTTGTTAGTTTTGGTGTTTTCATGGGATTTGAGCCAGCCTTATCTGATCAAATGACACTGTACGTCATTGTTTCTGAAGACATGTGTGTTGCTCTCTTCTCTCTTTACTCCAGTGAGAGTATGTAACTGCACAGAGCTCGGGTACTGCTACATCGCACCAGGTGAGCACAGCTTCAAATACGGGATGGGAACTACCATCGGGATCCTGGCTGGCACTCTCGGATTCTGCAGTAAGTTTGACAAATGTCCTCTAAAGTTTTTCACTCTGTCCACAGAAGAGCGTCACACTGTACAATAATGTTATTGAATCATGTTGCTATAATTCACTGCTGTTTTTCTGTCTTGTTGCAGTTCTTATTTTCATCATTGTGATCAAACGTATAAATAAAGGAGGCAAGAAGACAGCTCTGACTGAAGATGGGGAGAGTAACGCCATGATGTAGAGACTACACACAAACACACGCACACACACACACATATTTGTATTTCTGTACTCATGAGGACTCTCAATGGCATAACGCACTCCCTATTGCCTAAACTGAACATCTAAATGCTTAACCCCAACCCTTTTTCTAAACTTAGCCGAACCTTATTCTTATTCTAACCTTTTTTCAATTTTAAGAGAGGCTTTTCAACATCTGGCAAGTGAAAACAGATCATTCTTGTTCATTGATAGTGTTTTTTTTCTGTTAATCGACGCAAATAAATAAATAAAATATAATAAATATATGCATAACCCTCAAACAGTCCTTTTAGTAGGTGAGGACTGGAAATGTGCATTCCACGTCAAGATCTAAAGCACAAAAGTGCAAAGACTTATGTTTGTGCACATAAACATATTTACTTTAGCTTATTTTATTTTATTTACAAGAGAGAGTTGAGCTTGATAAATAAGTGCTGTGCATACTTAATTAAACTGGCTGTTGCTCCCATCCTAATCGCTCATTTAGGCTGCTTGTTGACTTAATTTATTAAAAATGTGACTCCCAGACTCAGATTGTTTCATTAGCAGTTTGATCATCTCAAAATTATTCAGTTTGTCCCCATGCCCCAGAGCTTGTTTTTGTTATTCACTCTTGCTTGAACGTAACAACTAAATATTGAATATTGTGGATAGCTGGAAACATCTTTAGTGTAATGTTAAGCCACCTCTTACATCCTCATCAGAGTGATTATTCTGTTTTGTAATAAGCAATTGCTGCTCTGTTTTCCAATAAACAAAAAAACTGGGAACTCATCATCATTGTTTCTGTCTGTGTGGGTGCATGAACATGTTAGACAGACGCGTGGTGCTACAGGTGATGGGTGACATAAGACATGAACACCTCAGCTTTCTCTTTGCTCTCTTTCATCAGCTAGCCTTCTGTTCTGTTTCTACTCTATTCTTCCAGTCATTACTATTGCTTCTGTCTTTCTCTCACCCCATCTTCTTCCTCCTCCTCCTCCTCCTCCTCCTCCTCCTCCTCCCCCTTGCCTGCTGGTCTGTCGCTGAGCAGTCAAGGCCAGGGTGCTGCAGCAGAGAGTGGTGATGCTCTGACTCATCTCTTTAGACAGCGGGAGAACAGGCTGCAGATTGTTAGCGGCACTGAAAGGAGGATGGCATGATTGTGGGCTTTTGTGCCACACAAAGAGGCCGCAACACACAAACAACACACGCAGAGTGGCAACAAAAAACACACACATGTGAGACATGAATGTGGATGCCACATGTGCTGCCATGGCCATGCATCCCCTCTGATCCATGTGCCACGTTTGTGAGTTGCATTACGTGTGTATGTATGTGTGTGTGTGTGTGTGTGTGTGTGTTTGAGATGAGTCATCGAAAGTCCTGCTTCAGCTTCCAAAAGCCAGAGTGGAGTGAGCTATAGCCTTATAATGACAAACTCAACATGGAACATCTCCAGTGTTTATGTCTGTGCTCTCTCATCGCCTGTATCCCAGCAACAAACACACACACAGAGTCCTGGGTAGCTGTTGGAAGAAGTTTAAAGATTGAGGGACAGAAGAGAAGAGGTGGAGGAAAGACAGGCAGATTAAACTGTGATGGATGACCCAACCGCCACCTCTGGATACGAAAACCTCACCATCATCACACAGACGCACATGACTTTGTTTTTGGTCTTTACACATTCATCCCTGCTGTGTTGTGGAACCTTTTTATCCTAATATAGAAATACTAAGGATGTATTTTGGCGTTTCACCATCATCGTCAACAATGATCACTAGATTTAACACCAGCTCACATTACAAATTTAAAGGCCAAGTCAAAAAATATGTCAGATTTATTACATTTGTTACATGCCTATGTTTTACAAAAACAGAAGGGGGAATTTGTCAGCCTGTTGATTGTAAGTAATATTCACCCAAAAAATGAACACATGACGTGATTCTTTTGCTATTTTCAACCTCTGAAGTATTGCCTTTTTCTCATTTGTCTTGCAATTTTTGCAATGTGTTTGGAGGCTGAGCACCCAACTAAGTTCAGTGCAAGAGACGTGCACCTGTTCCCTTTTATACATTAATTACATTACGCAGATCTATATATTTTTTCAGCTTCCAAAAGTACAGTTAACTGATTCTGTACTCTGTAAAATGTCACAATTGACACAAATGTGTCTCCTTTTTGAGAAATCGTTATCAAACTGGGGAAGAAATATAATAATATTTCTAAATGTTGAGAGCCTGACAAGTTGTGACTGTCCCTAGTGACGTATAACACTGTCTGAACTGGTTGCTGAGCTCCGTTGTAATATTGTATATAAGAAACTCAGTTTGATTATGTGTTTTTATTACACATCTTGCGTCTTAGTCCCACGGAACTGTACAAGTGTGTTAATAAATGCCATAAGCAAATGTCACTCTTTTATAAACTAGTCATGGAACAACATCTGTGCTGAAGGGGAAATGAGGCGTGTAACAGAAACCAAATGACCATGTTTTGTGGAAGTGTTTAATTTCCAGTAAAAAGACTAAATATCATCTGTAACGTACATAAAATAGTTGTTCTGGACACTTACAGTCCATGATTATGATCAAAAAAACATGTCATGTGTTTTAGAATAAGACTTATTTCTTCTCTCTATAACAATCTGTAATACAAGAGAATAAAGTAGGTCACATATTCAACTACAAATAGTCCGTTCCAACAAATATATATAAGTTATTTCATTTAGATTTTAAGATTTCTCTGTTAAATGTGTTTATAACAAATAAATGTGTTCTTTGTTGGATAATATCAACAATTTCATGTCAGGCTTTGATTCCAGGCATTAGTTCCCCCACAATACTATTTACAGACTACAATATACAGGACTTAATGACAATGAATTGTTACCTGGAACAATGTGAGGATATATTTTTGATCACCGTTACCTAGAAGAAATTCTAGGTCATTGTTTCCGGCAGAATGACTCATTCTATGTTTCATTTCTACCGTTATAAAACAGACAAAACTATCACTACAATAGTTTCTGCTCTTTATGGGTGCCTGCAAATATTGTGTATTTTGGAGACGTTGCCATGGTAAACAGCTGTTGACTTGTATTAGTGATGATACTGGCCAGTTGGCCAGAAGTTACACCTTGTTGGAAAACTAAATTTTTTTGCCATAATCAAGCGCCAAAACAAACAAGTATGTGTCTCACTGAAAGGTTTTACAGTCCTTGCTTTTCTGTATCTTTAGAGGTTTGAAAACTTTATTAAAATTGTAGTAACCTTTTACTTTAAATGCCCCATTTAACATATCTAAGTAGTTTATAAACAGTTGATACTAATGCTGTAGACTATCCACATGCCCAAGTGTCTTTGAGCAAAACACACTGAACCACAAATGGCTGCTGAGTGAGACCAGCGTCTCCCAAATGAAAGCAGCGCAAAAGTAAAACTAGACCAGTCCAGATTTATTTATATAACATCTGGCATGCACATAAATAAAATTCATGGATGATATTTTAATTTTACGTTTTCGTTTAATTCTTATATGAACTCATTTCATTGCACAATTACAGATCACAGGTGTTCCACTAAATGTCCATTAGTGGATGGAAGTATTTTACGTCACCTGGTAGCATGTGTCATAACCCGTGTCCCACTTCCACTGAGGATGTCATATGTTCAAACTTAACAAAATTAAGTCAGTACGAATACTTAAAAAACATGTTTAACTGAGCTGTTCAGATAAGATATACTTTATTGTCCCTTTAAACAGAGAATTTATCTCCAGGCATACTTTGATACTTATCAACATCCTTACAATCTCTCACACACACAATGAGACCAATGAAAAACCAGTAAAATAATATTGCATTTATATTGTTCATTGCACACTCACCATAAAACCAAGAACTGAAGTATAGCATGTCAGTGTAGACTCTGCTATAAAGTGCTGTGTGAACTTGTAATGTTCTACCAATATAACATTTAACTGCTGCTATTTAAAATCTTAATGGAAAATGGAACAAATGACAGTATAACGGTCCAGTCTACATCTTGGAGCTCTAAACTGTTGGCCAGAAGTAGTTGATGTACACTTTTCTCTCAAAATGCAATGCATAAAAGGAATTGAAGAGCTGATAACTGCTATATAATACAATTAATTGAGAACAGTGATGAAATGATTCAAGGAAAACAAAAAATAACTTAATATAAAAATATTGCTGTCTCTTTGTGAAGTTGTCAATGACACAAATTGTAATCATTTCCAATTTGTGAGAATGTTGATTTCTTGTATATTAATTGCAAAAAGCATATAGTGTAAAGATTACTACAATACATACTGTGTGCAGTAGATATGTAGTATGTAATAAGAGCATAGAAACAGTTCAATCTTATGAATTACAGTCTGGTACTACAGCATCATCTAGTGGCGATGAACAGAGCTAGTATGTAACTATCCTGTCATCTCATGAAACTAACATGTTTCACTGTCACATGTCCTTTTTTTAGTGACTGCCTCACTAGCCAGGCCTGCGCTGATTGTCAAACTTGCAACCTGATACACACTGACCTTCCATGTGTTTGTAGGTTAGTAGGACAGTCCTGCTGAAGTCCAGAGGCGTTTCAGCCAATGTCAACTAAAACACACAAGACCACCAAGCGGTGTGTATAGTTTTATTAAACCATTCCATATACAAAACTTAACCCACATAAGTTACAATTTATACATACAGCTGTAGATTAAGACGTGTAACATGATGCTAAAGCTGAATAAATAACTGTTTTCAAATTTACATTCTGCTCATATGTGTGAGTTTAAATACAGCAAACGCACAGCTGCGACCCTGTGATTAGTGTTTTACTGGAAGAGTCTCAGCAGAGTGGTCTGCTCATGCTTTCACCATCACAGAAAGTAATAACTTGAACTGCTAACCACACACAGCTAATGACCAGCCACAAAGAACAGAAGATGACAAGTGTTAAAATGCGTCCCTTTAAACCCACAAGCCTCGGAAAAGAAACACCAAACTCTAATGTCATGACGGCGACAAGCGTTCAGTTAGTATGTTTGCTTAGAGATTCACTTGCAGACTTTGAATCCGCCACTCTAACCAAAGTAGTCTTGTACAGAAAATGGAACAATTCACTTTACTATTACACGAGAGAGAAGCCAGGTATGTGTCATTCAGCCTGTAGTGGTGCATAGTAAAAGACCTGTTAAAAATACAGTGCCATCGTTAAATATTAGGACAGTTTTGTTTATGCTCTGTCCTCCAGCGCATTGGATTTGAAATGAAAAACAATTACTGTGACAGTGGTTGCCAACCTTTTTTGGCTTGTGATCCTTTTAAAATGGCTTGTTGAATGAGCAGTTGAACCACATTCCTTCTCTGATGGTTTCAGTTGAAGGATTTTTAAAGGCCTGAAGAGACAAAAGTATCCAGAACTTGATTAAAATCAGAAAAATAAATAGAATTTTGTGTAACAGGTGTATCCGTCTTCTTTCTTTATCCATACAATCATCTCATGACTCCTCAGATTCATCTTGGGGCACCTTGTGAGGGGGAGGGGTATTCTCCCTCTTTGGAATTTCTGTAACTTCCACCCCGAGTCCTTCAGCAGACGTGGAGGGTAAATCTTTTGGCACAAAAATCCGTTTGTAACAGCATCTTGTCAGCCACATGGTGAGGTGTGTATGAAACAGTCGCACAAGGATATTGGCAGCATAAATAAAATGTTATGAAAGAGACTTTGATCCAGACTTCAACAGGGGTTTTTAAACTTCATATGAAACCGGATTTTCTCTTGCACTGCATACAAATTCTTTACTTAAATAGTGTTAAAACAAAATTCATCCCGACCCCTGGACAGATGTGGACAGATATTCTTAATATGGATTGTTTGTCCACAGAGTGTGCTTGTTGGTAGTGTACTCCTCAGTGTGACACCAGTAAACGACTTCCACACAGCTCAGGACTGCCCTTCCTGTCTCTGTGCTCCTATCACGTGAGGGTTGAACGGAGCGACGATGATGGTGATGTCATCGCGGTACATGCGAGCGAGCTCCTCGGGTAGTGACAGCATTTTAGAAAGCCTCTCGTGGTCCACTGTCCCGAACTCGTTGTTTCCCACCGCGTGGCGCATCAGGTGGGTCGCTGAGTTCTGATCTTCGAAAGCCGAAGATGCACGAGCCTTCCTCTCTTGCAGCAGCCCCTGCATCTGTCCCAAGGTAACCCTGTAGCCTCCAACTGTGAGCGGCTGATGCTGGTGCACCCCTGTTAAATATTCCCCAACAATACGAACCACTTCCTGTCTGTGGAGGGTCTCCCAGAGGCCGTCAGACGCAATCACCTGCAGGGAGAGACAGAGGAGAATCGCACAACAACTGTAACAGCAGATAATGTAAGATAGTCGTTTAAATTATCATGCCTAAAATTAGAGTACAAGAACAATTACAAAACACTAAACATTCATTTTGTGGAGATACTGACACTGGACACTAACTCTTTCTTCACAAATACAACATTGTCTGCAAAGGTCACAGAGTTCTCGTTTCAAACCAGCCAAACAATTTGCAATCTTGAGCCTTGAAGCCAGATAATTCCTTTAAAGAAAGTCATCTCTGTTTTTTGTGATTTTCTTTTTCAAAGACACAGCCCACTTTTCTTTCGAACGCTGAAAGTATCCGGAAAGGAATTTAATCATGTAATTTTACCAAATCACAAAATGAATTTGCTTTATCTGATCAAATCTGCTGGTGTGGAAATTCAGCTGCTGTATTTACCATTTCCCATCAAATATCTTATTTTTTTATTTATGTTTATTTAACCAGGAACACCTCATTGAGATTAAAAATCTCATTTTCATTTGAGTGTTCTGGCCAAGATAAGCAGCAACTATGATGAATACAGAAAAAACAATATAAGTAACACAAAACATCTGTCTCAAGAATAAGATCACAGTATCAAAGTGACTTTCATATATATCATGAATGGAATTTTCAGTCATACAAAATACTGCATCAAGGAGAGCCAGATCCTTTTGTAAATAATATGCATACAGCACTTTGTATTTTGGTAAAAATACACAGAGGATGCGCTCTCGTCTCACCATGAAGCGATCCTGTGGCCGCAATTTGTGGTACGTGATCTCAGGCTCAGCCGTCAGGTATGGGGGTGTGTGGTAGTTTGGGGGTATAAACTTTGTGTGCTCATTTTCATGGAGCTGATCGGGTCCAGACTCCAGCACTCGCTTCTGCAGCTCAATGCTCCACTTGAACTTCACGTCCCCAAACGCACGGAACGGCATGAGGAGGCCGAGCAACCGGTCCTGCCGAGGAGAAAGATGGAAGGAGACATGGACACAACAGATGAGGTTTTAATAGATGATGTAACTACATTGAATAAAGCAGATTGGTAGGTGCGGTACCTGTCGTATAACTGTCTTCCTCTCTGACGGAGGGTGTTCACCCCGTATCCGAGCGATCTCATCCTCATTCTGAGCGCTGTGATCATTAGAGAGTGTGTGACAGCTGAATGAACCGTCCTCTTCCTGCACCCCCAAAATAGCACGAGCATCACCAGAATTGGCTATAAACCTTTAGAAAGAGAGAGGAGAGGCAGAAAAACACTTATTATATCAGTATTTGGATAGAATATCTCCATTCACTCACATTAGTTTATTTGACTTCATAAGAGAACCATTTTACAACAGGACACATCTGTTTTTTAAAGAGGAAGTTTGTAATTCATATAAAGAAAACACTAAGATAACTTTTACAGAGGGTGTGTGTGTGTGTTTGTGTCTATAATCCGTACAGGTCTTGTCCATCGATGTGAGCCACACACGCTGTTGCTCCAGAAAAGGCCACTCTCAGAACCCAGTAGTGCAGATAAGCATTTGGATCTCCAACCTGCACGCCAAAATAACACGTGAGCCTTTCAGACAGGGATTTGGTTTAAATTACAGGAGGGAAGCAAAGACACCTGAGCTCCTCTTTGAACCATAAAAAGTTTAAATTTGGATTCTCACATTTTTTGCACAGCTGCCAAACAGCAAGGGTGATATTCAATACGAATCTTAATGTGTGAAACTGAACTCAAGTCCTGCAGTCAGACCAAATGCAATTTGATTCAGACATGAATACTGATGACTTTGGATTTAGCGACCCTGGCAACTTTGATCTTTTCAAGAATTGTCTTTGTGCCTAAGCATCTAGTTATATAAGTTTAAAGTACATGTGGACATGCACTTTGCCATGAAAATGTATCTTATGCAACATGTCACTGTGAACCGCCTCTGGGCGAGAATGCTGCGAGTCAAGCTGCTGATCAAGCACTGTAAGCTTCGTTTACATAGATTTTACATGAACTTCTGTTACGACTAGTTTCAAATGCAAATAAGTAAATATATAACCGCCTCAACATTTCCATTGCAGTTATCTTACACTGACTAAATATCTAGACTGAGTCAACTTACATGAGTTGATTTTTCCATCTACAGGGTTGCTGCCCTAATGACTATTTCACAATACAAACTTCTGAGTAAAACTGAGAGTTAAGCCCCAAATTTGGAACATGGACTGACGTTACGGATTCTGTTCAGCAAAGTTAAGGAGGAAATCAGACAAATATTTATGGGTCTCATGGAGAATGTGGGCAAGATGCTTGTGAGAGAACCAGCTGCTCTGTTTCACATTAAGACAGTAGACAGTACTCACCTGAGCCTCCAGAGAAATGTCGTTGTCCAGCCTTTTGAAGGCATTCATCAATGCCTCCCGTGTGTCTGGAACTTCTCCTGGGCTGAAATCACAGAGAGAGAATGAGAGATATGTATGAAGAGAGGAAACCAGAGGTCGAGAACAGAGACTAACAACTACACTATTGACAAAACAACAGATGGGCTTGTGCTGGTATGGGCGTGTTGCTACAAAATACAGATGAAAACAAAGAAACCGGGAAGTCCAGTTTGAAATGTTAGCAAAAGCAATTTATTACATCTCAAGACTTTTCTTCTTGGTCTTGATGCAATTTTCCAGTCCTCACCTAGTGAGATCTATTAACTCCTGCCAGTAGGTTCGGAGGCTGTTGAAGTAGAGAGTCTGAGCCTCCCTGCTGAAGTAGTCGTTGGGGTGTTTGTGCCACTGCAGGATGGGACTGAGGGGCCTGCCAGCCTCCACCGCGGCCTCCAGGTCACACAGGGTGTCATGGGGCAGCAGCGACACCGCTATGTAATAAAAAAGCCTCTCACTCAGTGCCTGGCAAAGAGAAGGAGAACCTGAAACTCAAACAATTCCCAGGAGAAAACTCCACCCAGTGTACATACCTATTTGTTTGCATTGTCAGACAAATGAGTTTGCAGGTTTTGGTTACAAATTGCACCATAAATCATTTTCTTCCACTTGACAGTTTCTTGTCAGAGCTCTACTTGATCAAATACTGTCTAATCTGTCCCACAAAAAAAAAGATAATCACTTTTTTAAATCACTTTTAAAAAAAATGTTCATTTTCTTCTATGGTATTGTATATTGGTGTGGTATAAACATAGAATTGACTTCTTTCCTAAGTATAAATTCAATTACAGTTACTGAATTCCTGGACAAGCTTTGATAACCAAATGGTAGAAGCTTTAACATAAAAAATAAATTTGAAGACGGAAGTAATATTAATATAGTTTGGCACTGATGTACTGCAATTTCTTGTTACTCATCAGCTGTCATGTACACAGATACCAATACATCGGCCTAGTTTGGAGACTAATTCGACAATTTCAACCCGACAAAACATCCTCATTTCGTGATGAAAGAGGCATCCTTTTCTATTTACACTCAATGAATATATCTAGTGCAGAACGTTTTTAAACGAGGAACAAATCCTCTAAAGAGAAGTAGATTAAACACTAGATTATCATGACAGGTAGCATATGATAACAGAGTCAGCTGTACCTGAGCACAGGCACAGCCAGCGTGGCCATCAAACACACCCAGCAGCATTCCTCGTGTCTGCAGGCATGTGGCGGCACTGCGACGGTCTTCAATGGGAGCGTTGGCCGGCAGCTGATTACTCTCAAAACCCATCACTGATGACACATTCTTCCCATCGAATTCTGGCACCTAGACGTGTAAAAATAATAAGACAAAAAGCTTTCATGTAGTGACTGACTGGAGGTTGACAGGCAGTGTAAGTGTTTTTTTCTATGTGTGTGTGTGTGTGTGTGTGTGTGTGTGTGTAAATAACCCCACAAACCTTGAAGCTGTACTCGTTGGCTTTCAGAATGGAGTTGACCTGTGGCGGACTGAGGATGTAGCTGTGGAGCACTGAGGTTGTCTGGTAACATCTTGAGTGTTGATGACTCTGCCACATATGGGACGGCCGCTTTGAGGCATGTCGGTGAGTGATGCACCCTAACTGGGACTGGTGTTGTTGGCATGGTAACAGACTGGAGGCCAGGACCTTGGCACGAGGCAAACCCCTGAGCAGCTGTGATGTTACAGGCATGGCTGACAGTGTGCTGCAGACACACATACACACAGTGCTGATGTTTATACACCCACAGACTTACAGGATTCAAAAAGCAACAGCTGGACACCCTTCACACAAGATGAATTAATTTTCAAAGAACACACGACTCTCTTTATGCACTGAAAAGCAAACAATGTACAAAAATAACAGATTATCTGATTAGATCTTTAAGTTGGGACAGCTAGACACAGTCAGGATCCTAAATTCTGATTAACTGAACAACAGTAACCCACCACATTGGCCAGTAACAGAAACCATAATCTTTGAATACATTTATATGCTGAATAATCTTTGGCATGTGCCCATCCCAGCTGGAAACCAGTCACATATTTTTCCTGTGAGCAATTCAGATTTAATCAGATCAATGGTTCAAACAACTTTCTGATTAACTGCTTGTTGTCTACAGAAACCTGAAACTTCTGGAAACTTTTATTCCATTTCTCTTCTCCTTTGATGGTAATCAAGCCAAACATAAGGCAAAAAGGAAGAAAAATAAAGAAAGTTAAACAGGAAATGTAACTGTAAGATGAAAAGATCGGTGATATTAAATCAGCGTAAATATTAGTGGCTGCAATTAAAATGTTTATCTGAATATTTGTTGGCCAATAAACTTTATTCTTGGCAGGTAGGATTTGTTAAGCGTCCTTTAAAAGGTCAGTCTTCAAATTTACTTTCGGACTCTAGATGCGAGGAGTGAAGAATGGAAAAGGAAGAGATCAGGCGTGAAGGCGAAGGTGAAGTGCCTTCATATTAAATTTCAATGTTTTATCATCACTACATTACAGCTGCATTTCTAGCCATTTAAATGTGTGATTAACAAAAGGAAGCAACATTTTTCTGAATAATATTTTTATCTTTTTATGCAACATCTTGCTCAACCTGCATTCAGTGCGGGAATGTCAAATATAGGAGACAATTTTGCAATTTTGTAAGTGTTATAATCACAGATTGTGAAATCTCCGAGCTTCGTTGCAGAAATGAATCGTCAGTAACTGACTACATTTAATTTTTTTTGGTAGTAGTTTTGAGACAGTAAACTTTGTGTACTAAGGTTTCATTAAAATGTGAATTGGAGATAGCACCACTAGCAAAGCATGTGTTGGCTTCAGTTGCAGCTCAGAATAGGTCAGCACGACTAAAAATAGGTCTGGCAAGAGTTTCAGCATTGACATTTGAATCTTGAGAAATGTTATTTCAGGTCATGGCCCATTGAACTGGATACTACCTGCTCTCTACATCTGATATATCCCCAATTGCATAATTACATCTGCAGCTCCTCTGATCTTTTTTTTTTTGTCAGTCTGGCTCTGGACAGAGATGCAGCAGCAGCACGTGATGACAGCTCAGGTGAAAATCTGCGCTGCTTTAACATTTTTTGTGAAAATGTCCTAAAGGCCTAAATAAAGCATCCAAAATATCCTCCCAAACTCACGCAATGTGTGTGAGAGTGAGTCAGGCAGACCACAGAGGGCCCGTCCCAGCTATGCAAGAAAGTTGCCAGGTTTGTTGTCATCACTAGCCTTTCCTAGCTAGCGACAAGGCGAGTTTATCTTTCTATAGAGCAGTTAACTGGACCTGCAACACTAAAAAAGAGAAAAACATTTTCAGAGCTGTATGACTAACAAGCGGTGCCACAACATGTCATTTATAGATAACGCGAGCTCTCCAACGGCTCCGTGAACTGGCTCCATGCTAACGGTAGCTAGTCTGGGGTTCACACCCACTATCAGTCGCTTACATTAGACACGCTTACATAAAAAAAACCTCTACAGCTAACTGTGTACAAACAAAAAAAACATGTGAATGAGGAGCAAATGTCAGACTGACCTCAACCGACGGATGTGGAGAAGTTGTTGAAGTTCATGGCTTCACACCGACCCCTCCGGTCTGCTCTGTATCCTTCTGGAGTCAACGCTGATTGGTGGAGCCCCCTGACAGCCGCCGTGACGTCACTGCAGCCCTTGTTATAAAACCCGAGAGGTGCGCTTCAGCTTTCCGGACTGAGACTAAGGTATTTGTTAATTTGAGGGGCTTTTGTGTCTTTATAATCCGCAACAAACTAACGTATCTATTTATTTTTAACCTGTACTTTTATACTTTTTTAATTCGCATGTTTTTTGTCCCATAATTTCCCCAATTTAAAGCACAAGACAGTTATGAAAACAGCTAAGTAATATATTTCAAACCACAAATAAATTCCTGAACAGACACAAAGGCCTGAATGATTTCTAAATATTCTATGAAACTATGAAACTCTCAAATCCTCACACCTCAGGAAGAACATGAGCAATGACTAATTATATACGGGTATAATCATATTTATATTTAGAATATCTAATACATTTTTGGTAGAGATCTTTCTGTAAATTACATTAAAGGTGCTCATTTAGCTGAAACAGTATATAGGCAAGCAGAGAAAAGTTGTGGTCCCTTAGCTTGATCCCACTCAAAAGCCAAGCCCCCTTTTTTTGTTTCAGAGTGACTCAACTCTGAAGTCTCCTCTATTTAGGTCACAAGGACAACAGCTGCCCTTGTGACCTAGATACACAACAATATTGATATATTATTGGTATATTATAGCATTGTGTTGAGTTTGTCAACTGTTGTTGTTGTTGTTTGTCAATTGAGTTTTGTCAGTCACAAAGTTTTTATTGTCATTGATGTTGTGGCGGGGTATTATACTGGATGATATTATGGAGCACTATGCCGTTTATGACTGTCTTTAACTGTTCCTTGTTGTTGTTGATGTGAAAATTGCAAAAAAAAAACTAAACAGAGAAGACTGTCTTCATAACAAAACATTTTAATTAATAGAAACATTAAAATTCTTTACAAAAAATATGATATTTACATCATAAAACAAGAGTGAAAAAAAGTTTTTTTTTCTGTAAAGAAAAGTACAAAAAAGCTGCACAAGCTGTGAACAGTAAACATCTTCACAAAAATGCTACTAAACACTGACACTATGAATTACTCAGCAGGGAATTTATATCAGAAACCTCTCATCCACCATAGTCTTGTTGACCAGATTCTTCCTTCCGAGAGTGATGCGGATCATGCGAAATATCTGGAAGGAATAAAATGGTTTTTTTTAATTCATCACTGAATGTCCTTTTATAATAAAGTAATTGCGTTAAACCGTATACACGCCTATGCAGAAAATACTGACCGTTTGCTGTACGTATGTAAGCACAGCTGCAAGTACAAAACTCTGAGATCCGAGGTCAACGACACAGAAGAACAAAGTATCAAAGATCAGCAGTGTGGCCTCGTTTCCATAAAACAGCACATCGCTGAAAGAATGGGCATCGTCTGCAGCGAGAAACGCAAACAGACATTATGTACACATAGATGCATACATAAAAAAACAGAACAGTACAGTAAGTCCAAGTCAGAGGTCATTACCATTGTAAAAGATGCTCTTGTCACTGGGTTCAAGGAACTCCATCCCTATGACCCTCTCAAACATCAGCTTGTCCTTCACTATATAGTCCATGTCAGGTTGGGCCTAAGGTATATAACGCAACATGAGAGAAAAAAACAAGCTTGCCTGCACCAAATATATCAAAAAACAACACATGTACTCTGTAATTTGACAACTATACAGTCAGATCAAACCAAACATTGCAGAGTTAATTCCTGTTGTATTTGTGTGAGTTTCTATATGTGCATTTGTACTAACATGGTCTATAATGGATCCCAGGAAGTGGTTCATGGTGTGGTAGGCCCTGAAGCATTGATCCTGCAGGTTGGCTGCAGATGCGTCCATCAGCCGTGATGGCCTGTTCCTCTGGAGCACATAAAACAACAAAACCACTCAAGTTAAAAAAGGGGAATAACTTTTCTTTTTGTTTGAAAGATTATAAGCTCTGTTGCAACAAACATAACAGAGAAAAGCACAAACCCTGCTAATTGGCTCCCGTATCCGGTCATACTGCACCCGCAGACGGTTGGTAATGGAGACCTGAAACGTCTGGGTTTCTGTGTTGGGAAGTAGACCTCTTTGGCTGCAAAGCGACTCCTTGAGACAGACAGGAAGAAACAAAGAGGATGCTTATAATGTGAAGCTTATAATGTAATAAATATGTTGCAACTTCTAAAGCAAGATGCAGTCTGTCAGTGTACATACAGATTCTCTCTTCAGATTGTTATTCATTTCCTCCATGTTTGTATCAGCGTGGCCGTGCACTGATCGCCCGTGGATGTAGTAGCCAAAACACCGATGAGAAAACAGCAGCACAGAAATCTACATAGAAACACAGACAAAATACACATATGTAAAACACTACAACCAGATAAATTGTTCACAAAGTACAGTTTGTGTATTGCTACTTACATTACTGATGGAGCAGAGATCCACAAACTGGCGGATTTTGTCCTCCACAAAGTGCTCATGAAACACAGTGAAGAAAATCACCTGTAGGGATAAATGATTATCTTTTAAAGGAGCTCTCCACACTTGTTATGTATATTTACCTTATTTATTAAGACAGATACGAAGAGGTGAGAGACAAAAGTGAAAGGTGGCAGTTACCTGCAGAAGTCCGATGCAGAGCCAGAGTGTGGCTGCCAGACCGTAGCGCAGCGTCAGGCTGTATGAAGGGGTGTAAGCCTGTGGGGAGCGCTGTAAAGTTGGCCAGGGGTCCCTCAGAGCTAGGTTTGAGAAACCCAGTACCTGAACAATACAGGATGACATGTCAGCATTGAGAAATCAGGAATGAGGAAAAGGGATGTAAGAAAAGCCGCAAAAAAGAACAGAATGTTATGTGTTAGTGTAAGATGTACTTCAAGGAAGAAGAGCGCAGCCATGATCTGAAAGGTTGGACTGATCTTGCGGATGGACTGGATCTCGTTCCACTCATTGGCCACAAAGTAGGTCCTCCAGATGCTGACTGGAGAGGAGTCACGTTTCTCACTGGCCGCTGATTAAAGCAGTGAAGATGGTAAACAACTAAATAAAAGAGCTGGACAAGATTTACTGAATCAGAGCTGTCAGATGTTTCTGAGAACAAAGTAAATATGTCAGTACCTTGCACAGTCCTGTTGGCTTTGCTTCGCGGCCTCTCCCAGTCAATAAAGAACACATCAACAGATAACTGCAGGAACAGCTTGTGGAGAAACTGGACCGCCTTCAATACAAACACACAGAATAATTTGTTTCCGACAGCATTACTTATAGAAGCACGCCACCTAGCTTTCAAAACCAAAAAATGCTCATTTTCACATTTGTTGAGTGGGAGTGTCTCACCTTGAGAGCGAAGGCACAGCCGATGTACGTCACAAACTGCTCCTCCTGATCAGGCAGTGGTAACAGCACAGATACATACTGTTGGGCCTAAACACAAACGTACACAAATAAGTCAGGCAAAACAGCCAACAATGCTCACATGTGTATCTATGCATTCAAAAATGTGCTCATGCAAAGAAGGTATAAGAGGAAAAAAACTTGCCTTTAACGTCTAATGAGTGCAGAGAGAAAAATAAAGAGTTAAAAGTTCATGCAATAAAGAAAGAAACAATGTTGAAAAGAAATCAAGAGGGAAAAAAGGGGCAAAAAGGAAAAAATGCTACAGAAAGGAGACACTGGTAGAAACATTACAAGTTAACCAAGTATGAAAAGTCCTAAGTTAAAGTGAAATTAGGCTAACCTTGTAAAAGATGAGCCAGTAGAGTCCAGTTCCCACAGTGACAACGAAGAAAACATTGGCCAAATCTCCAGCGTAAAACAACAAAAACTTCAGCATCGTCTGGAGCAGGGGGAGGGAGAAGAAGAAGAGAGAGACTAACATTACTTCCATGTTTTACACGAACATATTGATTAAAGTGTCTTAAATTATGACCTGTTAAAGACGCTTTACCTCCACGTCAATGAGCGGCGAGGCGATCCTCCTCTTCCAGCTGACTGTCTTCAGCAGCGAGTAGAGTACGGCCACACCGCCCATTACACCCAGAGCAGTCTTTGCACACACAAACATATACTATATCACTACATGCTGTCACACCAACACTCAAAAGCATCAGTGATCCACAAGAATTCTCCTCCTGTCATTAGACCATTTGTTCATACTTCTACTCACATCTGTCTTCATGCGAGCCTCGTTCTGATCCATCTCGTACTCCACAGAAAATGATGTCTGGAAATAGATGAATGAGTTAAACAATCTTCTGTTATCAGCTTACTGCAGCTTAACAATTTTTGAGATAAAGAAGGTATTGAAAGGTTTGTGTGTGTGTGTGTGTGTGTGTGTGTGTGTGTGTGCGCGCAACCAACTCACAGACACAGTTTGTGTATTGATATCAGTGATGAGGACATCTCTGTAGGTCACAGTCATTAGAGGGGGGTATACCTGACCTTCCAGGGTTCGTGGAACCAGCTGGAACCTGCCAAACACACACACGTATATTTGAGCAAACAGTTACAAAAATTTAATTTAATTTTTTCTCATGATGGTGTGCAAATTAGGCTCCCACTTTATTTTGATGCTGGTGGCCACACGGATGACTTTAGATTGGGAATTCACACTTTTCTCTCTCCCACTCAGTGTGTCAACAAGAAACATACGTCGAGACAGGTACCAGTTCTTCATGCTCTCTGTGTGGAGACAAAACATATTAGAGAGGGAAATTACACAAACTACACATATAATCCAGTTTGGATATCTTCATTGTACATGTAATCATGTTTAATTTCCACTATGTTTTATTATTCTGAATCTCAGCATATAACTTTTGACTGAGAGAACTGTAGCCTGATTATATTCTAAAATACTATCAAGGTAACAGAACAGTTCATGGATTGTGTGTGACCAGAGATAATTTAGTTTTTGGGAGTGTGAGAACTCCCAAAAACTGTTTAGAAAGGCCAAGGCTCCCAGCAGATAAGAGCAAAGCAGTGAGATTCAACCTTCAACTTCCAGTTCTTAACAGATAGAGGCGGAGGCAGACGCTCCTCCAGGAAAGAAACAAGAATAAATAACAAAGGACTAACTGTTGTACCTTCTGTATATAACGCAGTGTTACTGTACCTTGTAACTTCTAAGGTTGAAGGAATGCTTTGTAGCTTTCATGACGGGTGTGTTATCTGTGTGTTTCACTTCACCTTTTCGTTTTGTCTAACACAGACAGTGAGTCCATGTGCACATGTAATGTATTGTCACAATAAAGCGTGACAATACTGTATTGTCTCGTTCTTCTTTGTCAGAGTGGAATTGTTAAATTGCCACAACAGCAATGCGCAGCAATGCACCCACCTTGGTTGATGAATCGTCCACTGTATTGCTGGTTATAAACTAGTGTGGGCAGGGGAAGGAGTTTTCTGTTCTCTCCTCCGCCAAGGTCCATAAACACATCATAGAACAATGGCTCGGGATAAGTTTGCACCAGCTCTGCTACTGAGAGATCACACTACACACATACATATACAGCTTGTATTACAATTGTGCGTTGCAAAAGAACGTGCACAATGTCTCTCAGGTGAATGAATGAAGAGACACACTTACATTTTCTTGGTAAGCGGTTCCAAAGCTGAAGGCTGCTGCCTGTTTGGTGGTTGTTTCTGGACAAAGCTGAAAGAGAGAAGGGGGAGATACAAATATAAATGTAATACAGCTGTCAATATATTAGCTACAATAACTATTATGCTTTTTGTTAACAAGCTGTAAAATAGTAACAACTGATAAATTGGTGGTAATTTTATTATCATTCATTTGACATCTTACCTGGAGATTACGTCCTCCTATGTTTTCCCATCTGAGGAACTCTCCTCTGGCATTATAGACAGCAGCAATCAACTTAATATCAGTGTTCTGTCAAACAAACAGAAGATGTCAATGAATGGAAGACTTCTTGTACCATTTCATGTTTACTGCTCAACAGCACTATTAAGAAATGAACAGAAAATTGTTTTTATAGTGTTATTCTTTTCCTTAGGAATCCTTTTAATGATGATTTTTTTCCCTGTGTATTTGAGGTTTATCACTTACCTTGTTTTTTCCTCTGAAACTGAACCTAATCGGAACCGGATCAGTCTGAAGCACTCGACTGGCCAGTCCTGGTTCGTCCCCATAGTAAAGCCACGGCAGATTAGCTCTCCTGGAGACAGAATAACCAAAGTGACTACTGTCAACTGTGGCTGTATACATAAATGGTACAGGAATGAAACTCTGCTTGTTGCATCCATAATCTATGAAGATAGCACAATATATACATATGTGCCACGTATATATTGTGTTGATTACCAGTAGGAAATGTCTTGAGTTGAGCTCAGAGCAGCCCTGGATCTGAAGATGGTGTTAAAGAGGCCGCAGGCATCAGTGCTCACACTGCTGAAGGAGTGCATGTTCATCACACACATGTTTCCGAGAGCCTGGCACGCCGTCAGGTTAGAGAAGACCTGCAGACACCTGACTTGTTTACACATGGCAGCTACAACACACAAACTGGCTCAGAAAAATCCTAATCCAAGTGTCATTATGAGCCCCAATCTCACTGTTGTACACCAGTTTAAGTGACAAAATCCTTTTTGTATACTTAAATTACATGTGCTTATTTTTTAGATACATGTTCACATCAATTACGGTTACCATCTCTATGTCCATTATGAATATGTCAACACCAACAGCTACTAGGATTACAATTATGATGACAAATATGGAAAAACAGCTACAATAGAACATCCTATAATCCCAAATATCTTCTTATGTATAATGAGCACATTACTTGTGGCTTGTAGCTGTGACCAGAACTAGAACTAGTTCATAGGATGTGAGATAAAGAAAACTTTTTTTCAAAGAAAAAAAAAGTGGAATTACAAGGCAGGCTGCTGACGAGGAATACAGGTTTTTGACGAACCAGGCAGACTGCACACTGAACTTCTGCAAGGGTTAAAGAGGAGAAGACAAATCAGAACACATCATATGGAACAGTGAAGTGTGAAGTGTAAGACAAAGAGGATGAGGAGACTCACCAACTGAGCAAAGTTGACACTGGGATTCACATTGGTGGGGAGGCTGCCTGGAGCAAAACATAATCCTCCGGCCTGAAAAAAAGAAAATCACATTGGCCCTTCACAACAAAGGTAATCTCTGAACTTTTTACTGAAAGGTGTTTGTATGAGATGTTTGAGAGAGTGTGAGGGGAGAGGGTTGACCAAACTCACCAGGACATTAGGAGGGTTACACACACAGGAGGTGTTAATGAAGGAAGCCTGACATCTCTCACACCTGAAAGACAATTTTGGAGACGGTTCCCTCACATACCTCGCAAATCAAATCTGGAATCAAGACAACTTTTCTCCAAATGCTGACAGCAGTATGTCAGTGGTGCTAAGAGAGCAGGCAAGCAAAGGACATTTATCAGCATTTGTCAGATTAAACAGAAGGAGAAAATATATCAAGGAAGGATGAAAACCTGTCCTTGCAATGGTGAGGGTGATGGGCTAATGAGGGGCATGGAGGACTGAAGACAGGGAAGATACACAGCGGATATTAGAGGTGGAAAAACCAGCAATCAGTGCTAAAGATTATGAGAAGTGCAATCAATATTTGTATGTACAGTTGATGTATGTGCAGTTTAATGTTTGAATGTTACACATTTAACACGACAGCACTACAATTGGATTTGTGTTGAATATATTCTGATTAGCTTTATCCATTACATCCTGAGGACTGACGTTTTATCTTCTGTTGAGTCCATCAAGCATTAAATAATTTCTAAAAGAAACTTCACCACCACTGAACACGCGGTCATATATCTGTATGAAAAAACTGAGTTGATCTGTGTTTCTGCTGTTTGTTGTTGATACCTGTCTCCACTGCTGTTTGGCACTGAGAAAGCAGGACCATTTCCAGTACACGTCTCACACGTAGCCTCATCCAAAAGGTTTCCATTGACATCCCTCTCCACTGGGAACAACAGGCCACATTCAGATATTTATATATAAAATATGTACTTAAATATATGCGAAGAGCAATTCAACAATAAGGACTGTGTTTTAAATGCACTGCATATGCTATCCATATAATTCTCCAATTAGTCTTGTCTTGAGTGACTCACCGAGGACTCTGCCTGTCGGGCACCGGCACTTCCCCTCATCACTGAGACTGGCTGGACAGCGAATACACCCAAACCCGTCATTAGTTACTGCCTGTTGACAAAGTACAGAAAGATATGCAGTATCTGCAGTATGATGCAAGATAAACAGCACATGAAGTTATATGTGCAGTTGTAACTGTACTTACAGGTTTGTCAGCGGGACACTGCTGACAAGTAATGGATGCCTTATCAGTGGTGAGAGCCTTGTACCCGGTTTTGCAAATGCAACTCTGTCCTGGAAAAGAAAGTAAACCAATTCACAGTTAGTGGACATACAGGATGTTGTACAATGTTGAGTTCTGAGATGTTAGCGAGTTAAAATAAAATCTCAACTGTATGTTTCTTAATTTACCCAGAATTCCTGGTAAATGAGTCCTACTTAATTTGTGAACTACAGTTTGTCCAGTAGATAAATTTAGACTATTTAGGGTTAGGGTTAGGGTTAGGGGTTAGGGTTGCAACATTACTGCACCAAACATAAAAAAATCCAATGAGATCAATATGAATTTGTTGCAAAAATGCAAATTTCTTTGGTGTATTTATGCTAGATGTGGATATCAGACATACTCAAATGTCCTTTTATCCACCAATGAAAGAACAACTCCAACATTCATAAATGAGTCACCCATAGCAGAGTGCTAGCACTGCTAAATGAGTTTATACAATTATTAACAAAGTATAACAAATACAGAGATATATTTTTACCATAATAAGGTTTAAATTGTTGGGATTATTTTATGATCATCATTTATTATGCTATAAATGTGTAGATAATTAGTTGCTATAATTCACTTTAAGAGTAAATAACACCAAGTATTCCAAAGCTACAAAACGTATGCTATTAAAAGCAGAGTGAGCTGGAAAAAAACTTTGCCTCCATGCAAAAGACCTGAAACTTCTCTTTTTACCGCTCTACTTCCTTTACCTCTCTTGTATAATCCATTTTCACCAAACACAGGTCGATGGTGGATTATTGGTTAATTCCGAGTTGATAAGATGTAAAGAAGAAGAAGAAGAAGAAGAAGAAGAAGAAGAAGGAGAAGAAGAAGTAGTGATGGGACCCGTGCCGACCTTAACCTTTGACACCTGAAGAAGAGGAATCTTTGTTCAAGATTGAAACACTGTGATTGCTTCTGATCTTAATTTGATTTTACTTTTGCTGAAGCCTCACAGGTCAGTTTCGAGAGAGTCAGAAAACATTTCTTGCTCTCTCCATATTATTTTCTTACAATTATTAAACTTCACGTTTTATTTTCTGAATTACTAATTTGTTGCTTGAGAAAAGAAGGCAGTTTGATTGACCTAATAAGTTATTAAATTACTAAATTATCATTAAATATACTTTTTAGTGATAATTTTGTCTGCTGATCTCACCTTTTTGCTGCTTTTTACTCCTTGAAGACATTTTGAATGTGTGTTACAGCCACAGTCACCATCAAAAAGCTGTTAGAAGGTATATTGAGTGGGAAACATTTAGCGTTTTCTTTAGAAGACATTTCTAGTGTGTGTTGTCTAGGTGGGACAGATGTTGTTATAGAGGACTTGTCTGGCCATGTGAGCAATGGCAGTATTATATTTTCCATAGGCATGCTTTGGTGTCAGTATCAGCACTTAGTGCAGGTAATACAATTGACATCAATTTTAATATTATTTTTGTGAATTAATGCCCATGAGACAGGTCTTGCACCTGCCTAAATTTACAAATTATATATATATATATATATAATAATATTATTATATTATTATAATAATATAATATACAAATTTATAGATTCTGGATTTATAATGAGGGAGAACGAGGAGATGTCATTTTACAGAGTTTAACGTCGTAATTATACTCTTTGGATGGAGAAAAAACCCCAAACATATCAGACACATTATCATTCCAAGCAGAGTATTTTTTATATGTCTTAATTCAAGTCTGGAGGCGATCTTTAACCAAATGAAATTAATTTAGCCATCTGCACCTAGCTAAGCTAACTTTTACTCGCCTCCAGAGGCTAATTTGCTACTGTTGGTTTCTTGTGGCTGACCACCGCACAGTTAACGATAATTTGTTTTAAAGTAAAACTAACGAAACTTTCTTCTGGCACAGTAGAGTCAGTAAATCAGTTTTTGTGGTACAATATAACGCTAAACGCTGGCGGTAACCGACCTGTTGTGCTTCGTCGCTGATTTGGACCGCACCTCACACACGACAGACTCGAGATGTCGAAGAATTCTTCCACACCACAGTCTGAAGGGGCCTTAAACGGGACGATAAACTGCAGACAGTGAAACAAATCTGTGTATATCAAAAGAAACAACGTTAAAGGAACTCTGTATCTGCAAATAACAGACGGTAGCGTCCCCGTCGCCATGGTAAACAACGGTCTTCCCTCTTTACCCACAATCCACATCATCCAGCGTGATGACGTAACGCCCAATATATGTGTGCGTCGAAAAAAAAGCATAGCATCGTTGAAAGGAAAGGTGTATCTTGTCTTTCTGTGACTGACAGTGATGTTCTTTTATAACTATGTGTGAGGCATTTTATCACACCATTTATCTGTCTTCTCTTCCTCCTATAAGCTCTCAAATATGTTTAAAACTACTGGATGACTTCTTCAGGACACTATGGAAGCCAAAATTTTGACTTTGTATTTTATTTTATTTTTTTCATTTCCTGGCAGAAATGGGCTCTCATAGAGTTGAGAATTCCATTATGAAGCAATTAATGGATACTTAAATATAAATATTTAGGTCTGTGGCTCAATGCTGTAATACCCTAAGTAGCCATTATTGGGCGATAAATAATAGTAATAATAATAATAAATATCATTTCTATAGCACCTTTCACAACCCAAGTTATAAAGTGCTTCATAAAATACAATATCATAAAATATAGGTGCAAAGATAGCAAACATAGAGAAATTAAAAAAAATAAATAAATGAAAAGAATAACATACATTCAACATATAAATGAAATAAAAACAGGGATTTCAATGTGTGGTCAAACATAGAGAGATAAAACAAAATATAAAAACATTTCAGTAGACATTATAAAAATATCTGTACATGTGGGTTTTTAAAAGCTTCTTAAACGAGGGCACTGACTCAGCTGATCTGACACTGAGGGGGAGTTTGTTCCACAGCGTTGGAGTTAAAACAGTAAAAGCATGTCAGAGTCACTGTGTCCTCTGGAAAGACTGAGGGGTTTCCGTTAGAAGGTACCGAAAGATTTATTGAATCTAAGGGTAGGACAGAGTGTTGGATCGATTGCCTTTTTGTTACAAAGCTAAGGCAAAAGCTGTGAAGGTTTAATCGCATGTTGTTACAGATTACAGAATATATAATATTTATTGAGGTTAACCTTTTGGAAAAGGAATAATTTGAAACTATGCTGACTGTACATTATTATTTGTGATGAAATCACTGTTTGTTTTCTTTTGGGTTATTTTAAGATTTTTAAGTAATCTTCTATCGAGTACTTTTGGCAGGAAATGTGTAACAGCCTTGCAGCTGCACTTTATTCACTTCACTTCCTTCCTTCACTACAGCGTACAGCAATATGTACAGCAATATTGTTGCATTAACTTCAAGGGAGAAAGAGACACATAACATAAAGAGATTAAGTAAGTAAAATCTAAAAACATTTAAGTAAAATGAGGAATATGTGGAAGGTGGTGTTGTTCAGCTTTGACAGTGTGGGGAGATGAACCTGAACTCTGAATCTCATAAACATAACAAGACATTAATGTTGTTTACCAAAGGTTTTGGATATTTAACCTCAAATGCTCAAAATTGTGGTCTGTCTTCGACAGGAAATTTAAATTTTTCAGATAACATTTTTATAACAAGACTGATTGATTGGTTGCATTTCATATTAAGTACATTTTTGACAGCATATTCACATTTCTGTGGTTTCCTGTAAGAAACCACAGAAATGCTTAAATGTCCAACCAGTGCAGAACTCTTCAAGTCCCCTCTTCCACATCAATAGATGCTGTAATTACTACTGTGTGGTAATACCTTTCATTTCTCCATTGTGACTATTGTATTTTCATAGCTGTTAAGATGTTATTTGTTAATTTCTAGATTGCAATTCTGTGTGCTACAAGAGTCCCAGTCCCTGTCAGTCCGAGTGACACCTTGTTAATGGAATGTAGAAATGTTTAATGTAGGATTATGGTAGAGGGAGCTTGGTCTATACACTGAGACTGTGCTTCCTTTTTCAGACCTATATGTCAGAATAGATAAAGTGGTGTGTAGCCAAGCCTGGTCCATCTTCTTATTTGCACTAAAAAGCACCTAGAAATTGGGTAGAATTTGAAGAATTGTATAAAACTTTCAGATACTAAATATACAGTAATAGTTTGTGTCTAATTCTGTGACATAATATCCAGACCTTTTCTTTATAGATCTAGGTAATTAACAGTACAAAACGCCACTAACATGTCTTAGATAATATATACCTAATCAATACATGTTAAAGTTTTAAATGTTTTGTTTCTGTTTAAGTCAGAAAACAAACAACAGTTAAGTTATGAAGGATTTTCAAGGACCCACATGTGATTGGAAAGAGATGTCTGTAAATCAGTGAATATGTTTTTTTTTTAACATCATAACTCCCATGAAATGACTCATTTCACTATCAGAATTTAATCCATTTGGTCCGATCACATTTCAAAAGTGTAGTCGTTTGAATTGTTTTATTCCCAGTCAAGTTAACCAGAGGGCTAAAACAGAAGTTAGCGGTCTCATGGAAGTCTCTACTAAGCATGCTCCATGGGCACATTGGGCCCATAGAAAGTGTGCAGTATGTTTTCAGGAAGTGGCTTTTTTGGCTTCATGTGCCACTAAGCAACTTTTATAGAAATCAATGGGGCCTCCAACGCTGTATCCAATTCTCTTTTACATGTATGCTTTTCACAAGAAATAAAACAGCTTTTATTTTACGAGAAATCACAGCAAGTCCTGTCTCCCATTAGCATTACATTCACAGTGGAGTGTTCAGGCCCAGTCAAAGCAATACAACTTAGCATTTATCCAGTACCAGATACATGATAGAGACATTATCAACACACCCACTCTCTCGATGTGAATTCTCTGGAGAATGACCTTCTGTATTCACACATGAGCTCAATCAGACATTAAAGTCTGTCTAATGTCCAGTCCAACCAATTCCGACATTTCCGGATCATGTCTAGAAAAAATTGTCCATGTGTGAAAGGGGCTCTAGTAACCTTTCAGGGAAAATGCCAGTATGGCTGTGTTGTGAATAAGAGCAGTAACATTACAGGAACAAGCATGTAAAGGGTTAGTTCTGTCTGACAAAAGACACTTTCAGGTAGAGCGAGAAAAACCAAGACTCCACTGATGATTTATTTGAATCCATGACTTGTTTACAGTTGTCTCGCCAATGCTTTTGTAGTTTGCCTTGCAAACTTGCTGAATATTAAATAATGGTACAAGAACATTTTCACCGGACAAAAACAGCTCCTTGTCCACCCTGTTTCTGAAAATAATAAGACATGTCTTCAGCTGTGTACATGTACATCTGGACACAGGAGAGATTAAATACCCTTGTTGGGCCTCTGATTGGATCTGACCCTGATATTTTTACCCCAACCCTAACTACCTCCCTTCCCATTCCTAAACCTGATTAATCGACTCTCAAGCATCTTTGTTGGGCCGCAAGGATGCATGCCCAGCAAGAGCATCTGGACTTGCTGCATCTTCTTCTGTTGAGTTTTATGGTGGTTGGCATCCATAAGTGTTGCATGACCACCATCTGCTGAACTGCTGTTGCCCCATCTATGCATGCATCGCCATGGCATGTGTGAAAAGGCAGAATATGGGAATGTTTCTGAATGTAGCTGCATGTGTGAATAGTGAAATTCACTAATGGGGCCTGAAAGGTTATCCCAGTAATTTATCAGGAACTATGCGTGAAAGAGACTTAAGCAGCAACATCACTCACAAAACACACCTGATATCAATTACTTGTGGTACTCAGCTAAGGGGAGTTTTACCACAGAGGAGCAATACTTCTTCATGTCACCACATTTTTCTCTTTTCCCTCTCGGTGCTCCGGCAAGACACATGTTTTTTTCTGACTGAATATCATGTGGTAATAGCATATTTGACTGCTGTTGTTGTATTCTTTGTCTTTTTCAGACACCACCTGGCCTGGCATACAAAAATGACCATAATCCTGCGACTGCAAGGTCTAGATGTGAAGGCAGGTATCGAAGATATACGGAAGTTCTTTGAATACCTTCACATACCTGATGGTGGAGTGTACATAGTGGGAGGATATCTCAAAGAGGCATTTATTGCCTTCACAACTGAACAAGATGCCCAGCTTGCTATGCGGCACACTGGGAATTTCCTCAAAGGATCTAAAGTGACTCTACAGATAAGCAGCATGGCAGAGCTGGAGCAGAAGTTGAATTCATTGTTAAAGGGGAGGAAACCCTCCCCCACCAGACTTATTGTCAAAAGACCTCAACCATCTCCAGAGCACAAGATCAAGACTAATTTAAATGAGAAGAAACCCTCCCCCACCAGGTGTAGTGTCAAGAGACCTCAGCTATCTCCAGAGGCTAATTTGCTACTGTTGAATCGATTGCCTCGTGATCCTAATTCCACAAATCTACCTTCTTCTACTGCATCTCCACCACCTTCTACTGCAGGGTCACATAGGCCCAATACTGAAAATATACAAACTTCAAATGTACATAGACTTGACTCCAACGCTGCCTTTCTTCTTGGGGTTTGTACTGTCCTCAAAAGTCTCCAGTCTTCCCATCAAGCAGAAATTAATGAGGCGATACCAAGGGTTTATTTTCCCCAGGCTGACAGCACAGGTGCTGCATCTCATGAGGTGAGGACACCAGAGCAAACTAAGATGTCAACCCCAGGCTACGTCAGGCTCTTTGGTCTGCCTGCCTCAACTACAAAAGAGGACATCTGTCATTTTTTCAGAGGGTTAAAGGTACAGGAAGCCATAGTCAATGTGATGTTGGGACTGACCCATGGCTGCCTTGTAAAGTTTTCAAACACACAGGATGCATGTGATGCTCTTCACTTCAACAAACAATTACTGGGCTCCATCTGTGTGGAGGTACGTGGAGCAACTGAGAGGATGTGGACCAGTGCGCTACAAGAATGTGGAAATGGTTGTGATGTTGAGGAGAGAGTGAAACCCAAGCAAAACCCTCCAAGGGAAACTGCAAAGCACAAATATAGACTAATTTCTACATTTCGAATCAAGAGACGATCTGTCAACCGGTTGAGAATGCCATCTAAATCACCAAAAAAGCCAAGAACTGATTGTGATTCATCAACTGCCTGGTCAGCAACTATGGAGCACATTGTCATGGTCAGTAATGTACCTAAAAACATGACCAAGACTGAAATAAAAGAATTGTTTGGATGTCCAAACATGGCACACAAAAATGTATTACATCTGCTTGACAAGGAAGGCAACAGAACAGACACAGCATTTCTCATTTTTAACCAGACTGAGGATTATGACTATGCAATGAATCTCAATGGCTGCCATGTGGGCCCTGATGCCATTGTGGTCTCATCAATCACCAGGGAGAAGATGAAGGACATGATGGCCAAAACCCATCCCAGGAGTCTTAACCAGCGTCTGAAGATGGATGCAAAGAGGAAACCAATTGGAAAGAGGAAAACCAATTCAGTTGAGAAACCAGGAGGGACGCCGAGCACAAACCTGGACCCAGCAGCTCAGACATGCTTGTTTGTTAGAAACTTGCCTGCAGATGTACACAAAAATCATTTAAAAATGCTTTTCCACAAATACAAACTGAGGAATGATAAAATCATCTTATTGCATGACAGTGATGGAAAAGGTATCGGTGAAGCTGTGGTCCAGTTTAAATCACAGAAGCTTGCAGCAATGGCTCAGGAGCTACACAGTCAGGACTTCCTGGGGGAAAAAGTGCTTTTGACTCCTATAAATGTGAAGCAGAAGGAGGACATCTTGGCAAGACATGTTGAATAAGTTAGCTGGCAGTTGAACATTAAAACTGATTATGAGATCTTCACATTCCCATCAAGTTTGTTTTCTAACTGTTCAATAATTCATTGCCTCTGTGACCCTTTTATAGATTTTAAAATGTTTGAGCACTGTTTTATGGCCTGTTTCTTAACTTTTCATTGACGAATCCTGCGGATGAAGTGGTTATCATTGCAGTGCAGTGAAACCAGGGAAAGATCCCACCAATCCATCTAACTGTACACCAATTGCACTAACATGCCACATGGGTAAAAATATGGAACATATGATCACAGAAAGACTAAAATATAATTTGGAAGTCAAGAATCTTAGATCAAAACATCAAAATAGATTAAGACAAAGAAGGGGAACAACAGATCTGATACTATGCCTAGAATTAGAGTTGAGGAAGACATAAGGAGGTTGTGCTAGCAATATTTTTGATGTGGAAAAAAAAACATATGGTTCATTGTGGAAAGAGGGGTTATTAATTAAAATCAAAAGATTAGAAATATCAGGTAAAATGTTCAGATGGGTGAAGGAATTTTTGTATGGATGCTCTATAGAGGTGAAAGTCGGAAGAACTTTTTTAGCAAGCTATGTATGTGGATAATGGAACGCCATAAGGAAGTGTTTTAAGTCCTTTGTTGTTGTTGTTTTTTTTTTTTTTACCAACATTCTTTTTATTGTTTTCACACATAACAAAGAAATATCAAGCAGTACAATTACATACTGCAAAGGGCCACTGTTCACACGTCCCCAGGTTCTTCCATCAAACTTGACGTCTGTTCTTGATACATAGTAAATGAAAAATTATGTTGTTGATGTTTTAGGGAATAGGTAATTTTCTTTAAAGGGAGAATTATGGATAGCTCAGACAACCACCTGCTTATATTTGGTCTTCTGTAGTTTTTCCATGAGAGAGCCTTTGTTGCTTTTAATAATGATTGATGATTTGTATGATAATATTGGACAAGGTGTTGGGAGATCTTTGTTCACAGATAATGGGGCTCTGTATAAAAGAGGTAGGAATATTGAATATGTTGTGAAACAGTTCCAGGAAACAATTAAAAGAGTGGAACAGCGGTCTTTGCAATGAGGATTTAAATTTTCAACTACGAAAACAAATATGCTAACTATAATAATCATAATAATCATTTTGGGTTTCTGAGGTTTCCTGTAAGAAACCACCAAAATGGTTATATATCCAACCAGTGCAGAACTGTTCAAGTTCCCTCTTCCACATAAACAGATGCTGAAATTACTACTGTGTGGTAAAAGCTTTCATTCTTCCATTGTGAAGAAACCACATTGTTCTTGTGCACACAAAAGTCACAGGTGGTGTGTGGCCAGGCCTGGTCCACAAGAGAAAATTTTTTTCTTGTTATTTACACTAGAAAGCACCAAGAAATTGTTTTGAATTTGAAGAATTGTATAATATTTGTAGACAACACTAGTATGAGTTTCAGATATTAAATAAATATACAATGGGTTTTGTTTGTGTCTAATTTTAGTGATATAATATGCAAACATTTTCTTCATAGACCTAGGTAACAAAAAGCCACTAGCATTTCTTAGATAACATATACCTAATCAATACACGTTAAAGTGTTGAGTGTTTTTTCTGTTTAAACCAGAAAAACAAACAGGAGTTAAGCTATTGTGGATATAGTGTGCATTGCCCTGCCGGTAGTTCAGACTCCGGTCCAGTAGGTGGTGTAAAAGTGAAAATCACATTTCATAGCCAGCTAAGGGAGGGAAAACAGCTCTGGATCTTAGCGGGGTGGTAGAGAGTGGCCAGATCTTTCAGCATGTAATCACAGCTAGATAGAGGCAGGACAACAGCAGCAACAACGCTCTTTTTTTTTTTTTGGAAGAACAAATGGCCAATGGGGAAACTTCAATACTTGGCCAACAAACCAATGGTGCAACTTCATCACTCACTCAGTTACTCAATCACAGACAATTGTGGTTATAGGCCTGGTCTGTGGCGATGTTTGCAGAATTTTCCTTCCCATGAACGCACACACTTCATGCTACATCTCCACTTCTGTTTAAATATGTTTACTGGAAATAGTTTTATTATCTTCAGTTTACTACACACACCACAATAACTCTTTTTGCATATCTTGACCTCTGTCACTTATATATACAGTCATTTGTAACTAGTGGCAACACAGATAGGGGATTGTTAGATGTGAAATGTGACCCAACAAATTTTGAGCCCTTCTCACCTTTTTCCACTAGTCACAAATAATTGTAGCCTATGCATATGTAATAGAAGTCCAGATATGCTAACAGAGTGAATTTGGTGTGTGTCACACCTTGCATTTTTAATATAAGAGCGGTTTTGTTACAGTTCAAATATCTGCAGCATGGCTAGTTAGGTGAGAAAGGCATCTAAAAAGCAGTCCAACTGCCTTTTAGTAAATCACTGAAGCATATGCGTACAGGCTCCCCAGGCTTTGCAGCAAGAGAGGAACACCTTGAACAGCTTGAATTAAAGAGTGTGGTCTTGATATAGATAAAATCCATAACTGACCAGAACAACAAAATGTCAAGCTGTACTCTTCTGTTCTCTCAGACAGAAGATGCATGCAAACATGCATTGTTTAATAAACCAGGAGCCTCATGGTTGAACGAAGGCCAGATGCAGGCGTCACCAGACGAGACAAGGCAAAATCAAAGATACAAATTCAGGTCAAAGGGTTTTGATTCGAGACTGATGATCTAAATGCATTGACTCGCTTAAAGGCTGGGTTTTGGACTGTCGGGGTTCAGATGAGTTTGGGACATCGTCTGATCAACAGAGGATGTTTCACAGTCTATCTCCCTTATAAGGTTTTATTAAAGCGTTCCAGATAAAAATCCAAACAGACTCCTCTCTGATTCTTCTCTCTTCTTCAACCTGAAAACTGCCAGTGAGATCAGCTCCAAAATTCCACAACAGGTCTAGACCTACTCCATGTAAAAGTGTCCTGAGATGACTTTGTGTTGTGATTTGGCGCTATATAAATAAAATTGAATTGAGTAGCACCAGTAAACCAGTTAGGTATTGTGCAAATCATTTTGATAATTTCTTGTTATTTTTGTCTTGTTTGCCTCACCTTAGAAATTAGGCATTTCAAATATGTGAAGAAAAACCATCCTATGAGTCAGTAATTTATTCTCGCAAGGTTTTCCATTACCATAGAAACAGTGATGGGATGTAATTGAGGAGCTTGTCACTAGGAACATGGATAGACATGGTGGCAGAATTACATCTTGAAGAGTCTGGATCCCATCTTGTTTTACTTATTTTTTGTAAGTAAGTAAGTAAACCTTTATTTATATACACCTTTTTAACACAAGTTACAAAGTGCTTCACAGTGACATTGAGACATAGACACAAATGTGATCATCTATATCTCTGCTCAGGCTAATAAGACCCTGTGGCACCAACTTGACCCAAGTCCTCTACCAGGGATGAACTGTGGCCCTGCTTTCACCAATCTTTGCAGACCTGGTGGAGGCAGAGGACCAGTAAGTTAAATTTATTTTGTTCATGTTATCTGGCACACCGCAGTTCCTCACAGCCCAAGAATTAAATGATGATCACTAAAATTCCTTTTGTCCTCTAATTGTGCATCTCTTCTATCTCCCCAGCCTTCAGGCATGGGTGTCAGCGGTCCATGTCGCTCTCATCAGATGCAGAGGAAAGAGTCAAGGAAAATCATCATTGGCATGCCACTCGGTGACAACCTGCAGCTGAACAAGGCAGACAAGGCATGGAAGCCTTCAGTGAAGAAAGTCACTTGCACCCGCACAGTACAGGAGCTCATGTAGAACAATCCAGAGCAGACTAAGACCCATGAGCTGTTTCAATGGGTTCAGACCATCCTCAACAAACTGACCCCCGAAAAGTTTCCACAGCTAACGAAACAGGTGACAGAACTGACAATTGACACTGAAGAGAGGTTGAAAGGAGTCATTGACCTCACCTTTGAAAGGGCCATCTTTGCCAACATGTGCCGCTCACTTATGGGAGTAAGTGATGCCACACACAGTATAGAAATATGTGTAGAGTACAGTAAATGTGGATGTTTACTCAAGGGCTGTTGGGGTTTGGATTTTCTGTTGATACAGTGTGTTAAATGTCTAAGTAAATAAGTATTTCTCACTACGTAATTATGTTTTAAACCACAAACTATTTTAAGGTTTGTGGAGACTAAATGTATTCGAGCCAAAGTTTACATTTTACATAGTTTGTGTTTCTAAAAAGTAATGTGAATTATGATCTCCAAACCCTAATAACATGGCTTCATTCGGTATTAGTGTTGAGGAGAAAAAAGCATTTGATCTCAAGTTTCTTTTCAGCTGTAAATTCTTTCACCTTGGCTTTTTAAAGTATTTTTTGGGTCGGTTATCATCTGTGTTTTTCTGTTGAGTTCTGCATCAAGAGTAATAGAGCCACATAAGCTCACAATACATGCTCATTGATTTAATTGAGCGTCAGCTATCTTTTGTATCCCTATAGTATTGCATCTTTTCACTCCTGGGGTCCTTCACCACAATGTCATAAAAGGTGAGTAGTTAATAAGGAAACTGATCACAGTACATTTAGACCAGTCACAGATATGAATATTATATCTAATATTATTAAAAGAAACAATATTAGAGACACTCTGTATCTGTGAATAACAAACAGTAGTGTCCCTGTTGCTATGGTAAATAATGGTCTTCCTCTTTACCTCCAATCAACATCCAGTGCGATTATGTTGCAGACAATTCATGCAAAACAAAAAAAAGTTTCAGCATTGTTTACAGGTATGATATATTCTGTTTGATTAAGATGTGTAAGACAATGTGTATTCTTTTATAACTATATGAGTATATATACTTTTGCAGGTTTAGCCCTAGCTTTGCAGCAAAAAAGTGAGGCATTTTATCAATCAAACACCTTATCACATTTATCTATCTTCTCTTCCTCGTACAAGCTGTCAAATGTCTTGTCCTACTGTGTATGTGTTTAAAACTACTGGATGAACTCTTCAGGACGCTATGCAAGCTCATTTCTGCCAGAAAAAGAAAAATGGACATAAAAATGTCAATGATAAAAATGAAAACACTCATGATAAGATCGGCCTTCTGCAGCAGAGTAGAAGGCTCTTTATCTTGTGTTGTGTTATCTTTACGTTGTGTCTTTGGTGTGTGTAAATATATGTATAAAGGTCATCCAGTTGTTTTAAACACAGACATGTTTGAGAGCTTATAGGAGGAAGAGAGATAAATAGTGTGATAAAATGTTAATAAAAGAATACATAGTATTAAATAAACAGAATATATCTTTCCTTTCAACAATGCTGAAATTTAGGGGTTTTTTTTATCGCAAAATCATCACGCTGATGTGGATTTTGACAGGGTAATGACTGCTGTTGTTGCCTTCTTTGTAATTTTTCACTGCTGTTTTCTTCTTTTTCAGACACCACTTGGCCTTGTACAAAAAGGCCATAGCATGTATTGAAGATATACAGAAATTCTTTGAATACCTGAAGCTGGGGTGTACATAGTTGGAGAGAGTCTCAGAGAGGCATTTACTGCTTTCACCACTGAACGAGATGCCCAGTTTGCCATGCGGTACACTGGGAATTTCCTCAAAAGGTCTAAAGTTACTCTACATGTAAGCAGCATGGCAGAGTTGGAGCAAAAGTTGAAATCATTGTTAAAAAGGAAGAAACCCTCCCCCACCAGGTGTAGTGTCAAGAGACCTCAGCCATCTCCAGAAATGAATCTGCTATCTTTGAATGGATTGCCTTTTGATCCAAATTCTGCAAATTTACCTTCTTCTACTGCATGTCAACCACCTTCTACTGCAGGGTCACATGGCCCCAGTACTGAAAATCTACAAACTACAAATGTGCACTCACTTGTCTCACCACCAGTTTATCCATGAAGGAGAAAACAATGAAGTGGTTCCATGGCTTGATTTTCCCCAGGCTGACAGCACAGCTGTTGTGTCTTATGAGGTAAGGACACAGGAGCAAACACAGATGTCAAGACCAGGCTACGTCAGGCTCTTTGGTCTGCCTGCTTCAGCTACAAAAGAGGACATCTGCCTATTTTTCAGAGGGTTGAAAGTACAAGAAGCCATAATGAATGTGATATTGGGACTGAGCCATGGCTCAGGACGCATGTGATGCTCTTCACTTCAACAAACAATCTTTGGGCGACATCTGTGTGGAGGATCGTGTAGCAACTGAGAAGATGTGGACCAGTGCGCTACAAGAATGTGAAAGAAATACATAAAATTATACTACTATAGTACTAATACTATTACTACTATTCAATTTTCTCTCACCCTCCCCATAGACACCCAGTGGGTAGTGAAGACGAATACACATTTGGGCAGACTTGATAATCAGCATTTTGGTTTGGAGACTTGATAATCAAATGACGTCTGGGAACCCTCCTTCTCTGCCTCCTGACCCCTGCTGATCTGCCTGAGAGTTCCCCTGGCTCTTGATTTTGTATGTAAATGCCCCTTTTCTTGTCTTTTGTTGACCATTTAGTGACTGTTTTGTCTCTTTCCTGTATAAAGTTCTCCAAATTTCTTTAGTCTTGGTCAGTTCTTACAGGCCAGCTCTGTGTTAGTAAACTCACTGCATTTTGAAATGCTATTAAGCCACTTCCACCACAGCAAACTCTGAACAAGGACTTGAGTGAATTTTCTTCAACAGTAGTCAGAGAAAGGACCAGTTGACCTGTTGACTTCAATACAAAACAGCCATTATAAAATGATCGCTGAGAGTAATAATAAGCTTTTTCTTTTAATCTTTTTTTTTATCTATATGTCAAAGCCTCAAGTTTAAAGACATTTCCCTGCTCCACAAATTCTCTGCTCTGGCAATCAAACCTATCAATTTAATTTATCAATTCACCCAAGTCACAATTTTCTCCACTTATACTTAGCTTCATCTAGCTATGCAGATAGTCTGTTTTTTTTAGGATTAAGGTGAACCCACTCAAGTCCCCCTTACAAAATCCCCTTTTTTGCAATATTTACACATTTTATAGGTAGACTGATGTACTCACAAGTATCTGAAGCTGTGCATATAATGTTGCAAGCCGGACACAACACACAGTTTGCACTGGTAGTGTGGTGGGACAGATTTACTGGGGCTACGGTACTCCATACTGAAGACCTGCAGAAATATGATGGTCACTGGTTATGCATTTCAACATGGGAGAGAGATATACTAGTATATGAAGGAGCTAGCCCTTCTGCTTACCAATAACACAATTACCAAGTGACCCTTATCAACTGTTTGCTGAGAGAGGCAATGTGGATAGATGTGCCTTTGGTGTACACTCGGAAAACACATTAGTGGTAAGTACAAAGCAAACACTTTATAGGGATAAACAAGTGAGACATGGTAGATGGAATAGATGTTGCCACAGAGGACTAGTCTGGCCATGTAAACAGTTTACTACCATGAATCATGAAAGTATAACATTTTCCATAGCCATGTTTTGGACCTAGTGTAAGTAATACAATTGACATCAAATTTAATATTATTTTTGTGAATTAATGCCCATGAGACAGGTCTTGCACCTGCCTAAATTAATGAGTGAACAGCTTCTAGAATACTGAAAGCAGTCATGATGATTTAAATATGTTCACAGCTGTAGTCTCAGATACCCTGGTATCAGATGTAGGATACAACTGTGTAGTCAAATAGACACTGTTTCCATTTATGTTTCTATTCCTGTTTCATGGACTACTTTCAAAACCACATCACCTGATAAAAACATACAGTACACTCAAGTCTTGATACTCTGATTTCAGTTTTAGGGAGTGTTGTTTAGGGCTGATCAATATTTATATTATCATTTATTACCTTTTAGTGAAATCATATTGTGATTATATAATCTAACCATGTTAGTTTATAAATGATACAGTGATATGATCATAAATGCTAATACATTTCTGTTGAGAGCAAGTTGTAATTCAAAAGTAACAAAGTCTGCTATTGAAGTTTTTGGATCTGAAATGATTAGTCCATGAATTGATTAGTTGATTATTAGAAAAATAATCCGCAACTATTTAGATGATGGAATGTTAAAAATAAAAACATTCATGGTAGTTCAAAATATTGACTTATTGAATAATAGTGAGTCAAAAAATTTTTGAAATTGAAATTTATATCGGGGTGCAATCAATACCAGAGACGGGTCACATGTATATATGTATATGAGGGTATGGTTGGAGTTTTGGATTGATAAAATATCCCATTTCATGTTGCAAAAAAAGGGCAAAATTTGCAAAGGTTTAATCACATATTGTTAAATATGACTTCTAAGTAATCTTTCCATAACGTGTGAATCATAGCTTGTGACTCATAGGGGACTTTTGGCAGGAAATGTATCTCCTTGCAGCTGCACTTTATTCACTTCCTTGGGACAAAGTACAATGATATGTTTGCGCGATTGTCAAAGGAGAAAGAGACATATAACGTAATGAGATTAAGTAAGTAAAAACTAAAAAATCAAATCTTTAAGTAAGCTGAAGAAGGAATATGTGGAAAGTGGTCTTGTTCCTTTTTTTTTTTTTTTTTTATCAATGGGCTATGACAGTATAGGGAGCTCTATCTGAAACTTATAAAAAACAACTCACCAAAATATTTGTATATTTAATTTCAAGTGCTGAAGATTGTGGTCTGTCTCTGACAGGAAAATTTAATTTTACATATAACACTTTTACAGTAAGACTGCATGTTTAATTGCATTTCATATGACATACATTTTTCTTTCCTGTGGTTTCCTGTAATAAACATGGTGTGTGGCCAAGCCTGGTCCACAAGATTTATTTCTTGTTATTTACACTACAAAGCATCTGGAAAGTGAGTGAAGAATTGTATAACACTTGTAGACAACGCTTGCACGAGCTTCAGATATTAAATACATATAGAGTGGGCTTTGTTTGTCTATAATTATAGTGATATAATATCCAGGCCTTTTCTCTCTAGATCTAGATAACAAAAAGCCAACATTTATTAGATAACGTATATCTAATCAATAGATGTTAACGTTTTGCATGTTTTTTTCTGATTAAGTCGGAAAAACAAACAGGAGTTAAGTTATAGTGGACATAGTGTACTGCCGGTAGTTCAAACTCCGGTCCAGTAGGTGGCAGAAAAGCGCCGCCATCACCTTTCATAGCCAATGAGCGAGGAGGGAGGGAAAACAGCGCACTCTGGAGCTGAGCGGGGAGGCGGAGGTTAGCCAGATCTTTCAGCATGTAATCACAGTTAGTTAGAAGCAGGACAACAGCAGCAACAACGCTCCCCAAACACACCTGATATCAAAATATCTCTGGTCCCCATTTGAGGTGGGTTTTTCAGTTTCATGGACACAGAAGAGTGATTCTTCTTCGTCTCACTGCATTTTTTTCTCTTTTCCCTCACAGTGCTCCTGTGTGACGCACGTGTTTTTTGTCTTCTGGTTGAATATTATATGGGAATAGTGTCGTGACTGCTGTTATTGCATTCTTTGTCTTTTTTCACCACTGTTTCCTTCTTTTTCAGACATTACCTCTCCTGGTATGAAAAAATGGCCATAGTACTGCGACTGCAAGGTCTAGATGTGAAGGCAGGTATTGAAGATATACGGAAATTCTTTGAATACCTTCACATACCAGATGGTGGAGTATACATAGTTGGAGGAAGTCTCAGAGAGGCATTTATTGCTTTCACCACTGAACGAGATGCCCAGCTTGCCATGCGGCACACTGGGAATTTCCTCAAAGGGTCTCAAGTGACTCTACACATAAGCAGCATTGCGGAGCTGGAGCAGAAGTTGAAGTCATTGTTAAAGGGGAGGAAACCTTCCCCCACCAGGCTTATTGTCAAAAGACCTCAACCATCTCCAGAGCACAAGATCAAGACTAATTTAAATGAGAAGAAACCCTCCCCCACCAGGTGTAGTGTCAAGAGACCTCAGCTATCTCCAGAGGCTAATTTGCTACTGTTGAATCGATTGCCTCATGATCCTAATTCCACAAATCTACCTTCTTCTACTGCATCTCCACCACCTTCTACTGCAGGGTCACATAGCCCCAATACTGAAAATCTACAAACTTCAAATGTACATAGATTTGACTCCAACACTGCCTTTCTTCTTGGGGTTTGTACTGTCCTCAAAAGTCTCCAGTCTTTCCATGAAGGAGAAAACAATGAAGTGGTTCCAAGGGTTGATTTTCCCCAGGCTGACAGCACAGTTGTTGTGTCTAATGAGGTGAGGACACAGGAGCAAACACAGACGTCAAGGCCAGGCTACGTAAGGCTCTTTGGTCTGCCTGCCTCAGCTACAAAAGAGGACATCTGCCAATTTTTCAGAGGGTTGAAAGTACAAGAAGCCATAATGAATGTGATGTTGGGACTGAGCCATGGCTGTCTTGTAAAGTTTTCAAACACACAGGACGCATGTGATGCTCTTCACTTCAACAAACAATCCTTGGGCTCCATCTGTGTGGAGGTCCGTGGAGCAACTGAGAAGATGTGGACCAGTGCGCTACAAGAATGTGAAAATGGTGTGAAACCCAAGAAAAGTCCTCTTAGTGAAACTGCAAAACACAGACAGGAATTCATTTCTACATTGCAAATCAAGAGAAGATCTATTAACCAGTTGCCAATGCCATCTAAATCACCAAAAAAGCCAAGAACTGATTGTGATTCATCAACTGCCTGGTCAGCAACTATGGAGCACATTGTCATGGTCAGTAATGTACCTAAAAACATGACCAAGACTGAAATAAAAGAATTGTTTGGATGTCCAAACATGGCACACAAAAATGTATTACATCTGCTTGACAAGGAAGGCAACAGAACAGACACAGCATTTCTCATTTTTAACCAGACTGAGGATTATGACTATGCAATGAATCTCAATGGCTGCCATGTGGGCCATGATGCCATTGCGGTCTCATCAATCACCAGGGAGAAGATGAAGGACATGATGGCCAAAACCCATCCCAGGAGTCTTAACCAGCGTCTGAAGATGGATGCAAAGAGGAAACCAATTGGAAAGAGGAAAACCAATTCAGTTGAGAAACCAGGAGGCACGCCAAGCACAAACCTGGACCCAGCAGCTCAGACATGCTTGTTTGTTAGAAACTTGCCTGCAGATGTACACAAAAATCATTTAAAAATGCTTTTCCACAAATACAAACTGAGGACTGATAATATCGTCTTATTGCATGACAGTGATGGCAAAGGTATCGGTGAAGCTGTGGTCCAGTTTAAATCACAGAAGCTTGCAGCAATGGCTCGGGAGCTACACAGTCAGGACTTCCTGGGGGCAAAAGTCCTTTTGACTCCTATAAATGTGAAGCAGAAGGAGGACATCTTGGCAAGACATGTTTGAAGAAGTCGGCTGGCAGTTGAACATTAACACTTTTATTACAATCTTTGTAAAATTAAGTCCAATTTTATACAAATGTTTTGTGATCAAAATACATTATATTCTCAGTTGAACAGTTTGACTCTCAAATATGTTAAATTCTTTCATTTTATAAGTCATTACATGCAGAATAGTCAATCTAATTGTCCAAATCAGCTGAGCCCATATATCATGAATTTGATATGGACTGGTCATAAAGTCTGATAAATTCATAACTTTGTCAGGTGAAACTTGAACTTCACTGACAAATGGGGAGTTTCACACATCTCGGATCAGCCAATGGCGCATGCTGTCCGGTTAGCCTACAGATGTAGGTCATGAGTATAGGCATTGTACTGTAAAACACATTTAAATAGCTTGAGGGCAACTGTTATAATTTCTGAACACAGAGGAAACTGTTCAGATGAACATTGGACACGGGCAACGGAGGTGTGAAATGATCATCCACCACAAAATCAAATGTCTGCTTGTCATGGAAAATACAGCATACTTTTGATAACTACTTTAACACCCTGAATGAAAGTTTTCTTCAGCTATGTGCCTGTGCAAACTGCTGTGTAGAACTAGGCCAAACACAGAGGCTGTTGCTCTCAGCCGGAGACATACTGTGTCACAGGTTGAAGCCTGTTTACAAGTGTTTTAAATAAAAAAAACAAAAACATTCTCTCTTTGTGAGTATCTTATTTAATAGACACTATAGCTTGCTGCAATGGATTCTGCTTGTGATGACAACAGCAGAAGCGTGCAGAGGATGGTTGCGACATATAAGACAATACTTCCCCTGCTGCATTACAAGGGAAAGCACAAGGTGTGAAGTTGAAGAGAATCCGTGGCCAAACAGACAGGAGCAACAGGATGTCTCGTGATTCCCGGCACTGTAACTTTATTTTGTTACTGTACTACTGCATGTTTGTTTGTTTGTTTACTGTATTGTGTGACCATTGCAGGAAAATAAAATTGTTTTTCCACATGTCAAATGCAAATCTAAGTGGTCTTTAGCTTTACAAAGTGGAATGTGAACCTTGTACTGTTGAAATCAACGTCTGAGGAGTGATCACTTTGATACACAATAGCAGTTAGCTTCAGAAAAATAAGAGTCTGGTACAGAAGGCATTCAGTGTCAGTGAAAACATGTAGGACAAGACTGGAAATTAGATCAGGAAAACACTTCCAGAGTCTACTGTCACTCTGACAACACATCTAAACACTTTGACCCCATTTGTTTTACACAGTGTTAAAGAAACTTGTCATTTTGGAGGCAATGACTTGTTCATTGACAATAACTTAATTTTAAAACATGAATTAAAGATTTTGGGTGAGTTACAGCCTTTTGCAGATTAACTAATGTTTTGCTGCATGTATGAGCTGTTTTGGGAAATGTGACTTCAGTGTTGAGAATTTGTGCCAAAGCAATTGAGAAAAACACTTTGAATAAGTGGTCAAAGAGTTATTGTCAGAGACTTTCACGTTCCCATTGAGTTTATCCTACTAATTCTGCTTGCTTACATCAACCTACTGAGTTTTCTACTTATTAAATGTTTAACGTGTTCAATAATTCATTGCCTCGGTCAACCTCCTATAAAATTTAAAATGTTTGAACACTATTTCATGTCCGGTTTCTTAACTCAAGAGCGCTTTCCAGTGAAGAATCCCCCAGATTAAGTGGTTATCATTGCAGTGCTTGGACAGCACTCTGTAACTGCAGGGAGCTTTTATGCTGCAGAAATCTAAGATTATGGGAGGTAATGAACCAAGTGGAAATATAAACATGTTTCATACTATCATCTTGGAATGCCTTAAAGGTCCAGTGTGTATGATTTAGCAGCATCTAGCAGTGAGGTTGCAGATTGCAACCAATTGAATACATCTCCCCCTCCAAGTGTGTAGGAGAACCTATGGTGGCTGCGAAATTTGCGAAAGGTGTTTGGCTACTGTAGAAACTTGGCAGTGCAATATGGCAGCCTCCATGGAAGACAACCCGAAAAAAAAAAAGAAAATGAGTCTTACTTTCAGGTGATTATATATAAATTAAAAGATACTTCGGAATATTATATTCCATTTCTGCCAAGTATGTTCTGCTAGATGCCACCAAATCCTATGCACTGCACCTTCAAGTTCAATGTATCCACAGAAGGAAAGACTTGTTGGTCTCAAACACATCTGAGAATACACAAAAGCTATGAGAGCATCCCCAGTTCCTTTCTTATCTACATGACATGGGGACTTAAGGACCCAAATAATTGCACATTTAAAAAACACGCAATTTCTTTTATTTTAATAGCACTGAACCCTGGGAAGTTAACAATAGTCATACACTGACAATCAGTTAAAACTGCTGAAAAGTCATTTTGTGTAAAACGTTCCAAGTTATAAATTTTCCCATATTCTAAAGAAATCAAAAACATAAAAAAATTAATACTACTGGGTAGCAACAAAAAACTATGCCTAAAAGCATATAAATGTACACAATATCCAAGTTTTTGACTCCTGGACAGTCACAGGTGATGCACAGATAGGACAGAGAAGTGAGAAGATCAAGGTGTCATGTCATCCGATTTTCATTTGTAGTACCTGGGTGGTCCGTCGGAGTACCTGGATGGACCTGCAGAGAGACGACACGGCAGAAAAACATTAAAAAGGTATAACAAAGACAGAAATCCCTTTAGTATCCTGCATTTAACAATTACATTGAATGAGAAGGGTGAATGGAGAATTGTGTACCTGAGAGACTATTTAAGGGACTACTGAAGTATCGGTCTCCGCTACTTGGCAATCTTGAGGGTGGAGAGGAGAAGCTTGAGGAGCTCATTGACAAGCTGTTCATACTAGAACCCTGGGGAAGAAATGAAGACAGAAAATAAGGGAGATGGAAAAATATGACAATTTATGGAAGTGTCACAAAGATGTAATTATAAACTATACATACATACATACTGTAGGCTAGATAAGATGGTTAATGGTTTATATTCAACATTAAGTTTTACATTTTTTAGAATACATAAGCTCCATACCGATGATACACTCCTCAGTCTGTACTCCATCAGCACATCTGTTAGTTTCTGTGTCACCTTCAGCACCAGCTGTGCATCACTCTCGTTCTCTATCCGGAAGGTATCCTACAAGCACATGAAAGAGTAAACATGAAAAGTATTCAGAAATATGAGTAATTTAACAACATAGTGTTGACACTTTTTGCTCAGTTTATCGTCTGAAATGAGACACTTACCAGGTAAGTGAGCAGTGTATTACGATTGCTGTCATTATCTGGAGCTGCTCCTAACAAGCCTGGTGTGTCAAGCGGCTTGCTCACCGGTCTGTCCATTAAGCCACTCCCCATTTGGCTGCCCCGATACTCGTCAGGATACCTTCTGCGTGGGCTCTCGTCCATTAGACCACTCCGTCCGTAGCCATCAATCCCACTACCTGGTCCAAAACTATCTCCACCAGTGACTGGATGACGGTCCATACCATCTGGAAAAGGTCTTCGACCCATATCAGGTTCAGGAAAATCTTGCCTGGTTGAATAGCCTCCAAAGTCGGGCTCCCCATAGTCACCCAGTGGGTAGTCTGAGAAAGGAGGAGGAGGAGGAGGAGGAGGAAACTCCCCTGGAAACCTTGGGTCAGAGAACCTGGGACCTGTTAGAGACATGTTTATTACAATTTTATACACATACAATGATTCAATAGAAAACGGTGTATACGGCCACACTATGCCTCAAATACTATAATGACTCACCAAATGGCGGTCCCTTTGGTCCCATCCCTGGTGGTGGTGGAAGCATAACCCTAGGAGCAGCAGAACCTGTGACAGGGAAGGAGATACACAACTCAGACAAGAAAACCCAACTGGAAATATTTTACTACTCAAGCAGTTCAAAGCAGCATAACTTACGGAGTCCTTCGAAAGCAGCTACATCACAGGGCTCCTTCAGGATTACCTAAAGGTCACAATATAGTCACCAATAAATGTGTGAAATCCCCATTCATAATAAATAAAATTTTCTGTCTGGATGCCCAGGGTCGACAAGGCAAAAACGTGAGCCCTTGATGAGTATGTACATCCAGATTGTCAGTCTAACTAATATCACAATCTTTTCTGACTCAAAACAAGACACTTACCTTGAGTTGTCCCCTCCCCTCTGTCTTCTCCACCTCAGCTGCAATTCCTTTAATCGTCTTCCTTACAGCAGGGTCTTTGTTGGCCTCTCCCTCATCATGGGTGACCTTGTCAGGGTGAGCCTTTTTCTATGACCATGGTAGATAAATATAAACATATAAAACATGTTCATTATAACTGTTAAGTTTGTCCAGGTTTTGACTTTGATACAGAACAGCCTTATAAAATGATAATGATGTCATTGTAAAATACAAGATAACATTTGAATAAGTCTTTTTCACATTTTTTTAAACCTATATATGTCAAAACCATAGAAGTTTGAAGACATTTCAATGCTGCACAAATTCACTATTCCCTATCAATTAAAAAGGGTCAATTCACTCAAGTCACTATCTTCTCCATGTATACTTGGCTTTAACTATGCAGATAATCTGTTTTTTAGGATTTAGATGAACCCATTCAAGTGCCCCTTACAAGTGTAATATATTTCCCAACCTTAGAAATGAAAGACCCATGTTTTTGTAACATAATTTATACTAACAAGTTAAAGAAGTTGGGCTCAGAATCCTCTTTTTTGCAATACTCATATTTGAGGAACTTAATGGGTAGACCAACGTACTCACCAAGTATCTGAAGCTGTGCTTCCAGCCCTTCACATGAGCAAGCATATCATGTTGCAAGCGGGACACAGCACACAGTTTGCACTGGTAGTGTGGTGGGACAGATTTACTGGGGCTGCGGTACTCCCACACATACTGAAGACCTGCAGACATGTGATGGTCACTGGTTATGCATTTCAACATAGGATGGGAGAGTTATACCAGCATAAGGAGCTAGCCCTTCTGCTTACCGATGACACAGTCAGTGACCCCCTTCAACTGTTTGCTGAGAGAGGGCATGGAGTGGATGGATGTCCCTTTGGTGTACACTGGGAAAACACAACAGTGGTAAGTACAAAGCAAATGCTTTATAGGGATAAAAGTGAGACAACAAGGTTTAAAGTCCAACGAACTCAAGGTTCCCCCCAAAAGCAAACTAAAATGAATAAATTTAAACAGCAATGGAAGCAGCAAGTGGTAATTAGAAATACTGTGTATTTGAACGTATTTAAACATCTTACAAATCTGTATCTGGTTAACACCAGTCCTTACCAAAAACACCTACTCTATTAATACAGAACCGTTACAAATTTCTGGGGAGAGCCCTGTCATTGTAATAAAATAAGAAAGTGTGTTGTGTTCCTATACTACCTGCAGTTTCTGGCAGCTGGTTAAGAGTCATAAATTAAGCCTGTTCTATCTATATTAACTGAACAACTATTAGAAACCCAAACTCCTCATGTGCTTTTGAAGCCTGGGGGAAGAATGGGAACAGCAGCTCTCCGCTAACCCCCATTTAGGCCTGCACTGAGCTGCAGGATACCAGCTCCTGTAATGCATTGCCTCTCACTGTGTCCAACCACACAAGTATCACTTCTGTGTCGACACCAATGAAGCAGTCCAACTGTGGATGAAAAATAAGAGCCCTGCATCGCCTAATATACTCTGGTAACCAGGTACGGTAAGGTAAGCCAGTGTAGCACAGGCAACTGAGTGAAAAAGGAATACTGCATTAAGCAGTGGTAAAAATATTTTTATGGAGAAAAACTGATTATACAACCATCAGAGCACAAAAAGTGCATTAAAACTTCATCAGCAACCATCACAGATGCATGGATGGATTACTGTATTTCTTGCTAGTGGTTTAAGGAGCTGGTGGTGCTGGTCTTCAATGTAGCAACATCTTAGGAGAGTGGGTTGAGACTTCTACAATTGTTCAGTTTTGTTTAAACCATATAAATGTTGGATTTTCTAAATAGGAAATATTTGGCAAGATACTGGAAATGTTTTGCACTTTTATTTCTGTAGTGGGAACTGATCTCCAACGAGCAAATCCATGGATGGCACCACAACAGTCCCCATCTCTGAGAGTGTGAGTCTCAAAGAGTGGTGGACAAGCCACCACCCAGGACATGAAGCAGGGAAATCACAGTTTCAAGCTTCAACTCTCAGCACTGACAGTGGCACCATGTATAAAAGGACTTACCTATATCAGCAGAATGCTGCGGCCGCTTTCTCTGTCAGTGGAGGGAATAAACCCACATGAAGAAGAGAGACACATAGAGGCATTAGTGACAGGATGACACTCAGCGGTGGACTGAACTCCTCGTCCATGTCCACCACACTACATACGTATGCCATAGAGCCAGTATTTTCCTCAGTCTCCATGATGCCTGCACCAGCAGTGGCATGTCACAGAGACAAGCATATAAACAGTGTCTAAATCATGTTGTCTGGGTTTAGTCTGAATTCTCATTAAATGAGAATGTGGGATAGCAAAAGAAATTTCTCTTTTAAATGTGGTAGTAAGAGAAAGAAGCTGAATACATGCTGAAATATAAATAATATGCACACATGTCTACAGAAGCCAGGACTGTGGCCACAACAAAACACTGAGGTCAAGACCTCAGTCAGTTTCCCAGAAGAGTGAAACATGTTGCAGAAGTGATTCAAGTTAATGCTCTTCTACCATTCCATACTGTTGCCTCAACATCGAACATGGTGTGTTTGGGAGCCCTAAATCTAGTTTTGACAGATGATGGCAGCACGTTCAAAGTAATGATGACTAAATCTCCTGCTTTTCAGGGAGAACAATTGGGAGGGTGAAAATCAAGATTTGTGCAAAGATACTGACACCCAAGTGCAGCTGATTAGGAATGATGAAGTGGCAGACTCTCAGGCTGAACACACCTGCCAATCAGGAAAACATGCTCCCAAACAGACCCTTTATTTAAGACAAGCAAAAGCAGACAGTAGACAGCAACAAGCAATGATGGGAGATTTTGACTTCAGTACAATTTTTCAAAATGTTGAAACGTTGTGATGATGGTAACAGTAACCATCTGAATATAAATTAAAACTGTCTTTGGGAAGCATTTAGGAAGTTTCATAGCATGGAATTTCTTACACTGAATTTTTGGGATAATGTGGATTGTAGTAATCACTGCAGTGATTACACTTTACATACATTTGGGATTTCAATGATTTCTATAACTTCATGATTGTGAAAATATACTTCTTTGTCACAAAAATAAAAAAATCTGGTATCATTTATGAATTTGTTGTGAGTCTTGTGCAAATATGACAAAATCAGGTGGGTCAAGAATATACATAGAGCAGTTTAGAGCATTTTTATAAATTCTGGAGAAGCTGAAAGGAAAGTTTTAATATGTCATTTGACTTTATGAAATTGCCTCCTGACTTCTTGCCAACTACACCTTCTCCGTGCATCTATTAAGCCATTTGAGCTTTTCTGACTGCACACATTAGAACGAACCACAAACATCACAATTGGAAAATCCAAAGAGTTCAGTGCAGATCTGAGAAAGCACATGATAGATTAACACAAGCCAGCATCAAAGCAACTTCGGTTCCCAAAATCATAAGTTCAAACAATTGTTTGTAAGTACAAAGTACAACTGGGAACAGTGGTCTCTTTGCCAAGATCAGGAAGAAAACCCAAACAGTCATCCTATGCTAAGAGACACACAACTAGCGGACAAAGATCCAATCAGAATTATGCTAGAAGATTGTTTGTTGCTATCAAAAGCGGCTAATTGTGAAAGAGAAAAGGGCTAAGGGACATGCATCTAAATACTAGCTGAGCTGTATGCATATTTTTGACCCATTAGATTGTGTTTTAGTTTCGGAAGATGCACAATGGATGTTTTTTTTTTTTTTTTTTTTTTTTTTAAGTGTTTTCCAATCATTCCGTTACAGAAAACAAACAGATGCATTGCAATCTCAAAACTTCCACAATATACATGAGTATGTAAACTTCTGATCTCAACTATACATAGCAGTAGATTTACATACTATATAAAAATGCAAGTTTACGCCTCAAGGTTGTAATTAACATTTTTAAGGGACCCCCCACTTCCACCAACCAGAACCCTGCAGAGCATCAGGCCTCTTTGTCCTCAGTTGAATTTTGGCCTGGCTATGGTCCTGGAAGTGACTGCACTCAGAAGTAAAAAACTGAGTAACCTGCCATGAGATATTGGTTCAGAGAACCCAGTTCACAAAACACATAAAAACCCAATGTCAACCCTGAAGAGAAGTGGTTAAGCAGTTTCAGAACATGAAATGCTTGCACTTTGAAGACTTGAAGTTTGCAACTCTGGTTCTGAGATATTCCTTTACACCACAACAGTGATAACAGGCCACCCAGTGGGGGCCAGAGTGCAAAATTACAAATATAACCAGGCCTGAGAGCACATCAGCTGGTACCAAGTCCACTTGCAAAGGACTGCTGCAGCACAGCTCCCCATCAGGCATCACAACAGCCAGTTAACATCATTAATTAGTAAAAAAAAAAAAAAAAAAAAAAATATATATATATCAGGAAGGAAAGTGTATTTTCCTTCCGGCGCAGTTCATAAATATGGGGCGGATCGATACGGGTGGAATTTCTTAAATTGTGATGTTAATGTGTGTATATTTCGTCGAAATGTGTCAGCCTAAAGTGTGATACTTACCCTGATGTTTTTACCCCTATTTTGGAAGTTCTGGGGCCCGTTTTTTAGTTTGTCGTTAAGAGTCTGGTTTACTGAAGCCTGAGCCTCGACTTCCTCCATTTCTGCACTGTGGGACAAAAAAGAAGAAATAATTCACATGCCAAATACTTCAAGTTAAAGAAAGATACAGGCTCTCAGTACCGTTAGCTGTTGTCGTATGTGAATGGACTTTCCGTTTTACTTTCGTTGTTTCGTTTCATCTCAGGCCTTGCTGAGGCTAACAGCAGACTAGCTCTGAACAATATCTAAGCATATCCCAGGGCCAAATATAATTTGCATCTGTAGGTCCACATGGGGACAATATTACTGAACTTACCCGAGATATTTTACTACAAACAGCAAGTCCCTCAAAGCGACGGGCAATCATCCAATGTCGAGGAATAGACTACCTAGCTAGCGTGAAAAAGAACAATGCTGACTGACTGAAGAATGAAGACCAGTACTGCGGCCAGTTTAAAATGAAAAAAATACTAAATCTAACCTTTTAAAAAAAAAAAATACACTACAACTATAAAACTGAAATGAAAATATACTAACTGATACAGTCAATCGCACTTGTTCACACGTAAGAAAGAAACAAAGTAATATTTCTTTTCAGGCACTTGAGCGGACAACTATGCATTACGCTCCCTGGAAACCGGGGCTTGCCGTAATTAGACTATTTGTTGGAGCAAAATTGAACAAGGTATAAACATTTTAATATTTCCAAGACACATAGGGATAATATTTGAATATCATTCGCTTTAATTACACATGTGCGCACAATTAAAGTTATTTTAATCATAGGAGGATCTATATTGTAAGCCCTCAGCGCTCGCCGCGTAATAAACATGCACACACACAGTCAGCGGACCCAATGAACTAACCTAACACGAGACTGAGTATTTATATGTTTTTGTTGTAACGTTATTGATAATTGTTAGCAGGGCGCCTTTTTCTTTATTTCCAGACACCAATGAACATTTGATATTGTATACCTCTAACAGGAGTAGCCAAGGCTGTTGACTGAAGTAAGTAAAATGCTGAACTGTCGTGCATGATGCTATTAGGTGTTAGCTATTTTATCAGTCACTAGTGTAGGTGCAGCTGTCCTGTAACTGTAACTGATATACACACACATCTGTTTATTCAGAGAAAAAGTTGAAAATGTGTATAGTTTGTGTAGTAAGATGATATTTATTTTTGAAATGCGTTAAACCACCACCACCACCACCACTATTTAGACATATACCAGCCCTCAATGTGTTTATTATCGGGAACAGTGAACTCATTCTATGCCATGTGCGTTTGTTTATTGACATATATGAAATCATTCAATGCCATAATTCCGCCTTCATGTGTGGTAATACAGATAGCAACATAGACTGCTTGAGATGAAGGCCAAGAAGAAGAAGAGACAGGATGATTTCCAAAAGGTCAAGTTAAAGGTGGGAAAGAAGAAGCCCAAAGCAGATAATGCCACCAACACCAACTTTCGCACAAAGGGAATCCATCTGACTGAACAGCTGAAGAGAGACACAAGTGGCCCCACCACACACAGACAGCTTGGTATCAATGTAAGCTCTCTTATCTCTGTTTCAGATGGAATCATACATACAGGCTTGATTTAAATTAAAGTTCTTTTTTTTTCTTCTCTGTCTTTCCTCCACCTTCTCTAGGACCTCCTGTCTCAGCTTCACCATTACAATGCCAATGTGAAAAATAGTGCCTTGTTGGGTTTGCGAGAGTTGCTGTCCCTCAATCCCTCTCTGTTAGAGCAGCATCTGTCTCGCTTGCTCTCTGAAGTGGCAGCTGTTTTCACTGACAAGGATAGTAATGTGCGTGTGGCAGCCACACGTGTGCTCAGGTTAGAAGAAGCAGCAGTGATGCTGAAACAAAATAAATAAAATAAAATAATCACTTAACTTTTCTTTCTTTCCTAAATAACATAATGTCTAACACTGCTTCCAGGTTCATTGCGCAGTCTGTTCCAGCAGAAAGAGTGGCTCCATTTTTCCCCCTCCTCAGTGCCCACCTCTCTTGTGCCATGACTCATATCGAGACAGGCATCCAGGAGGACGCCATGAAGGTCCTCGATGTGTTGCTGGAACACTACCCTGCTCTGCTTGCAGCACGGCCCGCTGTTCTCCTCACCAACTTCCTGGAGTTGATCTCTCACAAACAAAGCAGCGGAGGAGCTAAAAAGGCGCAGGATGCCAAGGGACGGACCTGGGCGCTGTCAGTCAACCCCAGCAGGGCTGTGACAAGCCAGCAGTGGCGGCTTTCTGTGCTCCTCAGGTACATAGACACAGATTATGAAGATATTTGTTAAAGCACAATCCTCGCTGCTAACCTTTGTGCCACTTGTGTTTCAGACTCGGGCGCTTTCTGCAGGCAGTAGTTGAAGAAAGACCAGTGGAGGAAGGTGACATGTCTGTCCCAAGTGAGGGAGTGTTTGTTTCCAGTGGAGAGGGCTTACTTACACCTCTGAATCTCATCTGGGAAGAGCTCACTTACAGCAAGGTCGGAGTTAAGGTGTACGAACATTCTGGGGCCAAACCAACTCCACATTCCACCTTTAGACTCAGGTACTATACCACAAACCCCTGTAACCATCAAGGAATAGAAATCACAGACAGAATTTATATTACCTTAAGACTTAACAGATAATTAGCCTTGGTTGAGTTGAACTGAAATGCTTATATTTCCTGTTTAACACATTATTTAATTGTTTGTTTCTTTTATACTCTTAATGTGTAGGCCTGAGGTGGACACTGGGGCTGCAGTAGGTGAGAGTTTGGACTCAGCTGAGGCTGTTCAGAGCTTTGCAGCTACACTGGTGCCTCTTCTGCTGGAAGTGTGGGTAGAGGCCAGTACCAGTGACAGTCCAGGGAACAGCACTGAAGGTGCTCACTTGCTCACCCCAGATGCCATGTCAGTAATGTTCCAGGTCTTGTCTATTCTGCAGCTACTGAGAAAACTGGCACCACAGCGGGAGCACCAGGATGCACTGGTGAGATGAAGAATGCATTAATAATATCTCAGTAGGTTTTTTTTTGTTTTTTTTTTGTACAAGGAATATGTTTGTTTAAAAAATGACAGACTGCATTGTTTTTTTGTGTAGGATGCATGGTTCCGTAAAGAATACCTGGGAGATTTTAAGCAACACTTTATGAAAAACTTTCCCTATGGTACTCGGGACACACCCAAACATAAAAAGAAGGTTAATCTCAAAAGGTAAGGGCTAATGTGCTAGGCAAACATTCCTCCTTCCCTCTCTGTTTTTGATGTGAAGTTACATTCTGTTATGTAGTTGATGTGAGAGATGATGCAACAAATGTGAAGATACAGACGTAGGTCTATTTAATTTCACAAGAAACTCATTCTGTACTAGAAAGGGTTTTTTTTTTAACCAAAATGCAATGTGATAATTATAAACAAAACATTAAAAATACAAATTTCAAGCTTTGAATGCATGGATCATCAATACATGCATTAGCTGTGATTACCTTCACCTCACTGTCATTCCTGCAGGAGTAAGCAGACCGCAGCTGTCCCAGGTCTGACAGTGGAGCCTCTGGCCCTAAACATCACACTTTGCCAGGTCATGGTGTCCCTCAGCCAGAAGCAGGGACTCGGCCGAGAGACGGATGTAGACTGGCTGACACCACTGAGGACATTTGTCCGAGACACGCTGAGCAATGAAGTGAAACTGAGCTACAGGCAGCTGCATATGCTGCTTGGAACTGTGTGGAAGATGGTGTTCACGCAGAGGAGCAAAAGTAAGCATGTATGGTGAATGTTGAATTCTGTGAGATTAGAAGAGTTCAGTGTCTGTAGAAAAGACTACATTACAGACTACACAAACATACTTTGACAAATCAAATGGATAAGTGTTTTATGTCAGATGGACTAGATTATGGATGGTATCCAGATTTGCCAACAAATCTGAAGAATTGTAACATTTTTAACATGAATCTCTTACGTGTTTATATATGTATTATCTGTGCAGCTGTGACGGAGGACCTGTTGGCAGCAGTGTATTTCTACTATCAGCAGAGGCACCTGACTCTACAGACAAGATCTCTTCTGTTGTCTTTCTACAGTAAGCTCTACCTGCAGGAACAAGGACACACACACATTGCCAGGTAACTTTATTCATTGTTTTTCAACATGTGGGATTTTCATGTACACATCTGCATGATGTGAACGTTACGACACCAGTGGCCCATATTTTGGCATACTAGAAACTGAACTTGCAGGAGAAACCATAATACACAATAGTAGGGTTGTAGTCAACCAAAGAAAATCTTGGTCGACTAAAATTGTACATAATTTTCGACTAATCGATTAGTTATGGGGGGGTTACCGGAACAGAGTGCACGGTGAATTCAGCAGTCACACATTTCTCTGTTCTGTATTTCTTTTTTTGCGTCTTCAGGTTAGGCTAACCCATCGGTGCTAACTTTGGAGCTAACTCCCAGCACTTGGAAAACAACAGACGTGACTTTAGACTGTAGTCTGTGCTGTACATTTACTGCCATACTGACAACTTACTGCTAACCTTTTCCTCTGCTCCATTCATATCCACTGTCACTTTCACTGTGTCCAACTTGCTACACAAACATACTATGCAATGACGTATAACTTAACAGAGTTGCTTGTTTCCCAGACAATGACACAGGGATTCACTCACATACTGAATAGCGCTGCACAGACTCCCAAACGCTAAATATTTCTGAATGAGTGGATATTTGGCGTTAATTCTGGTATTCTTTTTTTTTTGGCCTGGCGGGGGTTCTCGTTGATATAATTGTAGGCGAAACACTGATTCAGTAAATGTTCAGTACGTTTAGTAAACGCTCAGTAACCGTTGAGTACAGTTTGAGTTCAAAGTTGTGAAAACAATGGGGGTGTTTTGAATACACCCCCGTTTTCACAGGTAATTTGCTGCAGGAAATAATGGATTAATCCCGGAAAGCTACTGATGTAGCACTTTTCTCCTTATGAAAGTAACACGGAGATTATTCAACCAATGAAAATTTCTCGGACGAGAGCATATCGACCAACTAATCGACTAGTTGGCCAGCAGACTACAGCCCTACACAGTACCATAGTAGCATTACATAGCCAGACAATATCTCATGAGCTCAGTTTTCACTAAACGATTTCAGTCTGGAAAGAATCACTAAAGAAGTAAATTGATCTGATCAGATAAATGTTGAATGAATCCGTGAATATTTACATGATAACTCTCTGCCTCTCTAAATTCCAAAAAACCTAAAACTAGACATTGTAGTTATAAAATGTAAAGTGTGATTCTGTAACTGCACTCCATATTCATCACCTATTATACATTTATTGCTTTGAGTTGGTAGTTTTGGAGAAATTTGTTAAAAATTGTAAGCACAGAGCAGTGACAGTTTAGGTAATGGTTTGTTCGGTAAAGTAAAGGTTTATGACGATTATGTGTTATATAGCCTACATGAAATGACGTCTATGATGATGCTACACCACAATGAGCAAAGTTATGGGATGGCGTTGGCAGCCTGTAACATCTGTGGTCTCCCACAGAAAACTAATAATTCATATTTGTGCTTGTAAGTGATGTGAAGGGCAAAGAAATTATACTTAAATCACCCTCCAGGCTTTAAAACACTGTGCTGTGTTCCTTTCTTATTTTCATTAAAAGGGCAAAAAACGTCGCCACAAATGTCACCCTGCCACCAGCAGGTTGACATTTGTCTTAACAACTATTTGATGAATTGCCATAGAATATGGCACACAAATTCATTCACTCCCTTGGGATGGTTTGTAATAACTTTGGTGATCTCCCAACTTTTCACCATCAGGGCATACTTCAATTCGTTTGTCCTATACTTTAGTTCATAACCTGTACTGCAAAACTATTTCCCATCAGCCTTAGCTGTACTTTGTGTTTACTGCTAACTAGTAAATGTTAGCATGCTAACAGAAAACACTACACTGCACCTGTTTAAATTTTTTCTGACATTAACATTTAGCTTCTAACATGGCTGTAGAATCTTGTTTATATATTATATTATCCCTCTCTCTGTCTCTCTGAAGGAGTAAGGTGCTCTGTCGGTGGTTGGCATCTCTTCCTGTGCAGTTGTCCCAGCTGGGCCACCGTAACCCAGCTCTGTCTGCACGACTTATCCAATCCATCCAAGCTGCTGCATCTCGAGGCAACAGAGACCTGCTCAACAGTCTGCAGACTCAAGCCTGCAGGCTCTACGGTACACATACTCAATTAGACAGACAGACAAAGAGACACTGATCATAGAGAGTCAGGGAGTCTGTCACAGAAACGTGACTTTCAGATTTATATCACAACCGTGCTTGAAGAGCAAATCATCACCAACTCTCACAGGATAGAAACTCACGCCTACACTGCTTTCTGTGGGTTGAAACTTCAAAGCATGTTGCACCTCCGATCACACTCCATACACCGATGGCGCATCAGATGCTTTTAATCTACTGGCAAATATCTGATGCAGCAGCACTGGTTAGATGTGGTCAGAAGTGGAAGATGTTTTGAAAGTTTCAGCTTACAGAGCAATGCAGCAGCAGTTTTCTCCTTTGAGATGCAGTGTTGACTTGCTCTTTATTTGACTTATCAAATGTAATTACTGATTACTCTGTTACAACTTCCAGTTAAGGAACATTTCATTCAGAGGGGGAGATGCTAAGAGAAAGCATGCTGTTCAGATGTTACCCATTCCCAGTACCAAATCAATTAAATATAAATGTATTTATATGTGTGAAAAATAATAATTATAATATATATAAACAATACATTGCATTACAGAATTTAGGAAGAATGGTCAGATTACAAAAGAGAAAAATATTATTAAACTAAGAAAATTATGAACTACAGACCAAACTGCATCGTAGTTTCTCTAGGAGGCAGTATAACTCCACATTTCCCACCCCAGACAACTTTTCGAAAGAGAACTGCAACCAGAGGCGGAAAACAGTAATAAGACAACGCTGGGAGTCCGTCCACATCCACAGCTCTGGGGATGGTCAGATAGTTAGGTTGGTGTGTGACGGAGGGGGGTCAGGAGAACAGGAGGAGGGAGGGGGCAGGGGGAGGTGGGGTCCAGTTCTGATAGAAACTGCCACAGAGCCAGCAATTCACCATCACAAGACTCCTTTTGTCTGAGGGCTTCTGACATCAGCATGTGCGTCAGAGACAGACAGAACACCACGCACACACACACATTATCTGAGCCCTCACTGTAGAGGCTACGCCTGTCTGTCCCTTTCTTACCAGTCCGCACATAGTCTGGTTTTCCTGGTATCGCTCTAATTTTTCTTGATAGAGCTTCATGTTATATCCCCAGAGGGTGCAGTGCATTGCTGTCTCTACGTAATTACATGTGATGTGTGTGTCTGTTTGTGTGTGTGTGTGTTTGTGTGTGTGTGTATGTAGATCCACAAGAAGGAGTTGTGGTGCTTTTACCAGCAGAGTCCCAGCAACGAATGGTGCAGCTGCTCTACTTCCTACCCAAGATGTCCAAGTCTCTATTGGCCAATCTGAGCTGCTGCTGCACTGCTGGACGAATCTCTGCTGGCCTTGCCGCCTCTCTGATTCGTATTGTGCACCTTAGGTAAGGTTGAAAACCCGTGTACTGGTCTGTGGAAGTCATATAAACTCTCTTTACCACCAAATATGTGTAAGGAGACACTCCTGTTCAGAAAGGACATCACAGGAATGTCCCTACTTTTGGAATCAATATGTTAATTTTAGCAGGCCATAGCTTTGGACCCTTGAAGCACTTTAGCTTGCCACCATCAGATGGCAGTATTGCGCTGTCACAGAGGAATCCTTGACATTTGATCTAGTTGGTAACCTGTCTGTTGACAGGTGCTGATGTGGATACCCTGTATATTTGATGTTTAACATACTGGTGATAACAAAAGCAGTTATTTAAGTTACACTTAACCTATCACACATCATCTTTCCTTGTTTCCCCTGTGATGGTGTGTGTGTGAGAGAGACCTGTTGCTTGTGTCAGCAGGGCTCCAGACTAAGTAGAACTGGTGCCACCAACTTTCTCAGTTGGCCAGTTGTGGGTACACATTTTTTGAGAGTGTGGGAGTTATAAAATTTCACATTGTCGCAGTGGGGAGAACGAGTCACGGTGTGCAGGTGCCTCCTCCTCCACCTCTCTGCCCTGTCGGCTGCCTCGGTGTTGCTCGTGCTGCCGGCGCTTAGTTGGTCTGTGTCCAGCTTGCACTGAAGCTGCTGCTGCTGCTGCTGCTTTTTCCACCGTGCTGTACGCTTGCTACCCTGTTCTCACCAATGTGTTGCTGCTTACAACTGTCTCTCTCTCTCTCTCTCTCTGTCTGTCTGTCTCTCTCTGACTGTTTCTCTATCTTTCTGTCTGTCTCTCTTTCTCTCTCTGAGGCGACCAGCAGGGCAGAGAGGAGGAGGCACCTGCACTGTGAATTATTCTACCCTGGTGCCTCCGTCTCTCCCTCTCTGTCTTCGCTTTCCTCACCCCTAGTACCTATCAGACCACCGTCAAGATGCATTCACACAAATGTGACCACGTGAAATTTTAACTTGCATACTCTCAAAAAATCATTTTGATCGCAATCTGGAGTCAGTGGGGCAGTGTTATACAAATTTTGAGTGGAGTGGGTGCGGAGTTCATATGGGATGTGTGTGTAATGAGTTTAATACAAAGAGCTCTTTGGGAGGCAGGAATGCAGCGTCGTCATGGAGTATTGAGAAGACAGTTCTGTCTGCATGTGCCTTTTGGGCTTCACAAAACATACTGTTATTTACACACATTTCTAACTGTTACAGATCGATCTGCCCCTCGGGCCAAGGAAGAGTTTTTCATAACAGTAATTCTGTGCACAACATGCTATTATGCTCTTACAAAGCACAGTATCATGAATAAACCTCAGAGATTCAATAAGGAATACATGAATAGAACATTATCTGGGAAATTATTGTAGGTGTTGTGTCCAAAAACTGCAAATAAAAAAATGTTTAAAAAGTTGCATAAACTGCAAACTGGCTTTCCAGGTTTGTGTGTGACACAGATTTTGTGTCAATAAACATCTTCACTGATTACGTTCTCCAGGTCATCTCTGAGCGGCTGGTCAGTTGGGAGCCAGGAAGCAGCTCTGCAGGACGTGGACTACATCAGCTTCCTGTTCTCCACCCTGACAGGCTTCTCGTCCGACAAGCTTGCCTCCCTGCAGGAGGCCGGCGACGACAGCGCCCTGCCTCCCTCCCCTCTCTCACCCCTCAGCCTCTACCCCACCCCACTGGAGCAGTTCACACACCACTGGGACATTGTTGAGGTGTGTTCACTACACAACTCGCAAGTAACCCAAACTTCACATACATTCCTCTTAAAAGAACTGCTGCCATGGAAATACTAAGACGTAAAAAGTGAATTTAGGGACAGGGACTAGGAGGTGAAGGAAAACATTGTTTTGAAAATTGAAAAGTGTTGATATTCTGGACACAGCTGTGGTCTTTCAGTCCCCCCTGGTCTCTCTCTGTCTCTCATAAAGAGCTCAGAGGGTGGAAGCTTTATCGTGGTGCTCCGGCTGAGAGGGGAAGCTTTATCGCGCTGCGCAGGTTGGAGATGCGTGGTTATCGGGCATAGTGGATATGCACAAATGCTAATGAGAGCCCATGGCATGATGGGAGTGTGACATTTCTGCACAGAAATTACCGTTAACGTAACTATGCCTTGGGGCAAGTGTGTGTGAGTGTGTGAGCAAGTGGGGGGCTTATAATCACTAATTCAGCTCCTCAATTAAGGCCTCAGATCCTGCCTCTCTCATCTCCCTGTCTGAGTCAATCACAGGCAAGTGGCGGTAAGGAGGAGGGAGGGGACACGTGGTGGTGAGGAGGGGGTGGCATTAAGGGACGGACTGTGTCAACTCTGGTTCGACTAATGAGATGGGATTGTTTTTAATGACGGGGAGAATGCCAACAGGTGCACCGGTCTGACACACGCTGGATCGCACTCACCTCTGCACTTCGGCACTCACGCACGCCTCAATTTGATAAAAGCTAATGAGAAATTTGATTTGGATTTGAAGTTAATGAGGAAAAGCTGAGCCATATTTTTCATTTTTAAAAAGTTGGTGGCGTGATGGCTTTTTAAGCCTGAAACACATCTCTCCTCCATCCCAGCAAGAATTAACAAACTTTTTTTTTTTTGGTAAAGGAAGTGCTTCGCAATGAGCAGTGAAGGCCACAATTTCAGTAAATAACGTACCATAGATGTACTCTAGTTTGGTTTCCTGTCCGCACCATGACAATTTAATGTGGTTTGTCTGATAAATGCAGGTTGAAGCAGATTTAGACAGAAAGGTTTTTTTATTCTTTTGGTCCTGAATTTTGCCTCTAACAATATCATGACTGAAACTTTATTTAATAAGATTTTCCAATTTTCATATCTGTCACCTTTCATTACCCAACATGGCTCCAGAAACTTTGACACTGGGGAATGAAGGTCTTTGGGAAATGGAGAACAATAGGTGCCTGTAACTCAGTTACAGTATATGAAGATAAATTTTCAAAATTGACATGTTTATGCTAGTCTTTGACTGATTGTAAGAAATGTTGAAAGATTTTAACAAAAATTCTGACTATAGAACATTTCACATCTTCCAATTGAACACAGAATTTGTTTTATAAACATTATGTGTTGCATTGCTGAAATTCTCTGTCATACTTCAATGGCAAACAATGGATAAAGCTTAAACAGAGATAATCTACATGTATAAATTAAGATCTTGGAAATAGCACAAGATTGATGGCGCTACGAGACCATTTTTGTTAATAATTTAGCTGTTTCATTCACAGGAAATCTGCCACTGTCTGGAAACTTTGGGTTCAAAGTCTCAGTGCTTTGACATCTTGCAAAATGGCATTTGTAAATACCTGGTAAGAAACTGATTTCATTGATTTGTACACACGTACTGTTTTCTATGCTCTATTCCTTGAACTGCTTTTGTGCCTTTTTAAAGGAGAACAAATAAGCATCTATCATATTTTGTGTGTGTGTGTGCACGTCTTAGATCAAGTTGGGGGTGGTGCCTGACAGTATGGCGGCTGGGCTGTTAAGAGCTGTATCCAGATTACTGGACCTGTCCGTCCTGCCCATTGAGCCTGTGCTGCGCTTCTTGTCTCAGTGCTGCCTTAGCCTGCTGGCTCTGCTCATCAACCTACAGCAGGAGGCACCTGCCGATACCAACCACAAAAGGTGTGTACTTGAAAGACTGCAGTTCTTAACTGGTGATCCCTGTTGATATAAAATCTGGTCCTTGATAACACCAGTTTAACGATAAAGCACACCAACTGGTCACTGCTGTTGTCATATGATAAATATGTAAATCAAACCTTTGTGCCACAATGACAGGGAGGCAGTTTGGGGAGCTTGTGTGTCAGCGTTGAGCTCCGTACCCCGCCTGCTGAGGATGGTCTTGCAGTCGTTGCGTGTTGGAGATCTGAGTGAGGATGAGCTGCCACAGCTGGGACAGATCCTGTCAATGCTGCTGCAGCACACGCCGATCCACAACCAGCTGCTGGCCAACGCCGCTCTGCTGCAAGAAATTATACAACACCTGACGGTAAACAGAGCACACGTTTAACTCTCTTAGAAGAAAAAAGATTACATTTTCAGACTGGCTTTTCAAAGATTTGAAAAAGCAAACTACATTGCCTTCAGCTGTTGACTTGATTTCACTGTGTGTGTGTGTGTGTGTGTGTTTCAGAGGTACTCCCGGGGTGCGACCAGGGAGCAGTGGTTGACGGACTTGCTCTACTGTTACAGCGTCACAGTAGCTCATGGCTCTTCTTCTCACCGCGGAAACCTGGGCCTTCGAGACATGTACTGATCGACTCACCCACCAAAACCAGAACCTGGTGTGTTGCTCAGTTCACCCTCTCCAACACAAATCCCACAGTCACTAAAGACAAACAAAATACTCAGAGCTCAAAAGCAACTCTGTATTGTGCTCACGACAAAACTCTCAGACAGGAATACAGTGGAAATGTGTCTTTTATTGTGAGTGACAATGAATATTCAACATCCTCGTTTTAGGACCTTCACCTTTTTCTTTTCTAGGTCTTAACCCGCCGCTTGTTTGACCCCTTTGAATATTGTTGTTACAAATTGGGGTACCAGGTGTCTTTTAAGAAAAAAAAAATTAAACAGAAAAAACAGAATAAAGGCAAAATAAAGTTAAATCATGTGCACTGCCTTTTGTGTCAATTATTTTATTTTTTTATAATACAATAAAAAAGCAATAAACATTGAGGTGTAGTTCTAAAATTACACAATAAGGATTGTTGTTGTGCAAATGCATATTAAAGTAAAAACAGCATAGCTTAGAAATACATTTTCTCTTGAGAGGGAAAGCACTTAGAGACCAAAACGGTGTGTAGAGAGTAACTGTGTGTGTGTGTGTGTGTGTGTCTGTGGCTGCAGGTGGGCTATCGGTATGACCGGCTGTTGATAGACTGCCTCATTCTCCACAACAGGAGGAAAGGTTATCTCAGTGTGTGTGCGAGAGGCGACGGAGAGCGAGGGAGATGGAGTGTGTATGTGTTCCTTCCACAATGGATGAAAGGTTATCTTTTACACACACCATCTCTGTAGACTTAACCCCACCCTGTGAGGTCACGGCTCTGATGTCATATGGCTTAATTTTAGAAAGCTTGGCACACTGAGCGAACAATGTGTATAATAATTCTATAGAGGTAAGGCTGCCAGCCAGCTGAGAAAACATCAAAGAACATAAAGTGTGTCTGTGTGTGTGGGTAGCTTCAATGTTTTCCTCGGCCTCTGGTCCCCTGCCCAGCGCTATGTGGTCTCATGTGGTAAGAGTACTGCTTGGCTTGATTCATGGCTTCAGTCAGGTGCACGCAGTCGATACCGCTCACTGTAAAATAAGCACATAGATTTATCCTAAAAATACTTGCATACAGTAAAATGTGTGTGTGTGTGCGCATGAACTTACACTGGCTCTGGGTGCGTAAAGGCATGTCCAGGAGCAGCTGAGACTGAGAGCCCCGGAGTGAACGCCCACGTCTGGCCATAGAGTTGCCTGAATGACGGTAAAGGAAAAAAAGTTGATATCTCTTTAGATTAACAGTAAATGAGAACACGTAAACAGTTTCTTAAGTCAACTAGCTGATGCCACGTTATAAAGTGCAGGACGCTCCTTTAACTGGTTGATCCAGATGGGTTCCACACCCATGATTGTCCAAGGTGTAGTCATCAAATAGCTATCTGGTGATAAAGTAATCAACAAAGGTTCTATAGCTCAGTGGTTAGAGCACTGGTCTTGTAAACCAGGGGTTGTGAGTTCAATCCTCGCTGGGGCCTAGTAATGGTTTTTCATTATTCTAAATATTCACATTTATATTATTTTTTAAAAAGTTTTTTAAGGAACTACTTTTTACTGATCAAAGACACTCAGAACTATTCCACAAGAGCTAGGTAAAGATGGTTTATCCTGTTTCATTTTAACAGTTTGATGGATTGTCCTACAATATTCCTAAAAGTTTTAAGTTTATCACATCAGAGAGCAACTTAAAGATGGTTGAAAAGGTAGTTTTGAAGAAATTTTCCTGGTTTATGTTATGGAGAGAGCCATGAACATTTAGGCTTCAACTAACTTTGCATGTACAGTGTGTGTGATTGTCTGGTGTTACAATGTAAATAAATAATTAGATTTGTTTGAGTTTTTATGCATTTTATTTGTTTGGTGAGTTTTGGGGTTTTTTTTTTAATTTAGAAATTAAACTTGCATACAACAGTTCTTTGACACATAGTTTTATTATTAGTGATGTACAGAGAGATTCCTCTCTCCACGTGCTGCTGCAGAGATTTAAAAAAAAAAGGATATTAGAGATACATCTGAGATAAAATAATTCACAATTAAATTAAAGGTTTATCATGATGATTAACAGAGCAGTGCAACCCAGTTCAGAGTTGTGTATCAAATGTATGTCTACTTCTTGAAAAAAAAAGGTGAGCGAGTGAAAGAATGAGTCTCGTGAATGTGTGTGTGGCACCATGTGGAGGGTTTGTGTGTGTGTGTGTGTGTGTGTGTGTGTGTGTTCAGCAGATAGCTCTATGCAGTTGTCTGACATTCCCCCTGACAGCTCTGAACTTTTCACAGTGCCAGGACTGTCAGAGAGAGAGAAGGAGAGAAAGAGGGAGAGAGAGAGAGAGAGAGAGGTGAGAAGGGGGAGGGGAATACCACGTCAGAAGGTTGGGTCGTAGCGAAGGGGGGGGGGGGGGTCTATCTGTCTGTGAGCGGAGACGGCATGCGCGCTTGTATGTTTTGGTGCGACAAGGTTTCTGCCCGTTCTCCCATCATCACCTGGTGATGTGTGATGAAGGTCAGGCCTGTCTGTGGGGGTGAAACCCCTACCAGAGGTTCCAAACAGGCAACCAGGCTGATACTGTCCTGGTATGTGGATTGAAGCATCACCCGGACATTTACACGGCTTCCTGTTCCCAGCATTAGTCACTTACAGCGTGTTCTACACCAGTATGACAAGCATTTTGATTTGCAGCCTCGCTTTGATCCTACAAAATCTCTGCTTCCAATGTCAGGGTTTTCATGTAATTCAAGAGCTGCGGTTTCAATTAAGATGGAAAGACGCCCACCTCAAACAGTAAACAACACTGAATCATGCGGGGCAGAAAAGTACCATAGCTACTGATGATGATACTGCACTGCTCTTAAAGTTCAGCATGCTTTAAAGTTGGTTGCAGCTTTAAAGCATGCTGCACCTCTGGTCATAATCAGAGAGGTCAGCAGCTACTTTCATCTTTGATTTGGGTTTGGCCAGACATGCAATATGCTTCAAAGTTTCAGCCTTTGGAGAACAGTGCAGCTGTTTTCTAAAGATATTGATTGGGATGCCCCGGTGGTGTAATGGTTTAAAGCGCGGACCATAAACAGCAACGTCAGTGGTTTGAGTCCACCCGGGGACCTTTGAGTATGTCATTCCCTATCTCTGTCTCTCCTCATTTCCTACCCATATCTCTACTGTCAAATCACCCCGATATAAGTGATCCACTGTTGGTTTACCATTAAGGTGGGTTTCCATTAGCTCCAGTATCTACAAATATTTGATCAGTCTCCTATTCACTTAATTGAAGCCTGTGCAACTTGTGAATTCAAGTGAATGTGTTTCCTGTTTTGTTATGAGCTCCAATTGGCTGTGGCAGACTCATGACTTGTGACTGACTTGTGAATGTGCACGGTCAGCCAATGGGCACAGAGATGTAGTGTTTTTCTTTATTCTAGCAGTGTCTCATCTCCCTGATTAGTACAATATTATGCTACCACACAACAAACTGCAGCATCACTCTTAAAAACTGTTTACAGTGCGTTATTGCTTCGCTCAATGTTAATTTATTTCCTCATTACTCTGAAATCATAACCTTTTTTAGTTGCAGGGCAGTTTTTTGGACTGAAGTCAAACGTGACCGTACCTTTGTTTTCTGGTTCATTGTTGTTTTATACAGAAAAAATGTGATCAGGAAAACAAAAAAAGCATGTTTTAGTGCAGTATGTGAATTATCTCACCATAGATGCTTTGTAGCACAGAGCTCTTACTCGCTGCTGGTTTAGCGGGTGGCGCTCGTATTTCCATCTTCTTCCTATTAGGGGTGAGATTTAAATCGCTTGACTCCACCTCTTCGCAGGCCTTGGCTTCTCTCCGTCTGCGTGCGTGGAACCTGCAGACACACGTCCCCATGCAAGCGCATACACACGCACACTGTTCAATAAAAAAAAATCTCAGACAGCGTTCAAAGGTCTAAAAGCTGGCAACTCCTCACACTAATACTCACTAAGCATAAACAAAGTAAACAGACTTTATTCAAGGCAGTTAATAGGCAGCACATTCAGAATATAATTGTGAAGCTGAATGGAAACAGAGGGCCTCCTGCGGCGGACTGGCAGGCTCTAAGAGAAACACAGTGTGTAAGAGGCAGAGGAAAGTAAAGAGAAGCTCCTGGTAGCTATTACAGCAGCACGGCTGAACTTTTAGCCTCTTGTTAAACCAGTATGAAAGCTCTAGATTATAGCCCGTCTATCCCCTGACTCCTTGTCCCACTCATCTCCCACGCTCTCCCCCCCACTGCTAAAGTGTTGATGGCATCCAGACCATAGATTGGGGAGGGTGGGGGGCTGGGGTGGTGTTACAGGGGAGATGGCATGTATGTGAGAGAGGGCACATGTGGGCACCACATGGCACTGCTAATGTCCCGTACACCAAGGAGCTTCGGCTACTGAACACCCCTTCCAGGTACAAACACAAGCACAAACGAGAACAAAAACATAAACTCACCTTCTCCAAGCTCTCTGGATGACCCGTGCAGCCTCGTTTCTTCTCCTGCGCTGCTCTTTGTCCTGTCCTCTGTGGGTGCGCTTTGGGATCGGTGCGTGTGCGGCAGCCTGAGTTTTTCGTGAAGGGCTTCTGCGATCCGAGGATGAACTCCTTCTTAATGAGGGAGTGTGAGTTTGATCTTTGGTAGCGGCCTTTTCTGAAGTCTGCTCCTTGTGGTTTCTGTGCTTTTGTGCAGAGGTGACGGCATCAGTCTTGCCGGGGGCAGTCTGCACAGTCGTGTGAGTGTCTCTCTTTTTTAGGGGGATGCATTCTCTGGTAATTGTGTCAGTTTGGTCCATGCTGGAGATGCTTGTGGAAGGAGCGCATGTGTTTGAGGAAGGTCGTTCCCTGACTTTGGGCATGGAGGGGGGTCTGGGTTTGAGGCTGGGTGGTTGGCTGCAGCTGGCAGGAGAGAGTAGTTCCTTCAGCCTGGTGGTCTGGGGAGCACAGGGTGCAGTGTCACAGGTCACATGGCAGTGGCGGTTCGGAGCATCAGGAACCTCATGTGGTTCAGAAGCTTTACTTCTTCTGGAGGATCTGCTCTTGTAGCCTGGTGGGGTTGAAGTTAAAAAACAATTAAATACACAAGTTACTTGATATAGAAAAGGCATTATGTTGTCCACTTGGTCTTTTATGATAGTGTTCAAATCTAAATCTAAAACTAACACAATGTCATAACTGTCAACACATTATCGTTTTCCTGCTGAAAGTGGATCATTACATCTCCATGGATTTTTGGTCTATTTTGTACCTTTGTGTCGCTCCTCTTTACTCTTAGTGCGTTCAGGTTTGGATGATTTCTTTGTTTCCACCACTGAGTCATTCATGGATAAGTCCTCTATAATGTTCACTAGGGAGAGCTTCTCCTGCTCTGTTCTCGCCACAGAGACCTTTCGTTTCTCCGCAGTGGCCACAGAGACTCGCTGCACGGCCTCTCTTCTCCGCTGTTCTTCCTCTCGTTTCCTGAACACAAAGATAAGCAGTAGAACCTTAACATGACTGGTTTGTCTGAAAAACGACACATGAACAGCCAAAGTCCAGATTGAGAAATACATATATGAACACTTGTTTTAAATGTATAGACATGTTTTGAAGGAAACTTGATGGTGGATTCTTGCAGAAATGAGCCATCTACTCATAATTTTTAGTCTAAATCTATTATAATCTTTTAAAACTGGGGCACTATCTTATTCGTATTAAGATGCTACACTACAGGTATCTAGCGCTTTTAAAAGTGTCATGCATTAAATTCACAAAGGTTACTGTGGAAAAATACAAAACCTTTATCTCAATGAAACTGCCTGCTTGAAATTCCAAGTAAAAACAAAAGTTGAAGTCAATGTGCCCGCTTAAAACAAATTAGCTTCTCAAACTCTTGTCATGTGAGAGAGAATAAAGGTGAGACTGGTAAGCAAATAACAAAAGGAGAACAGGCCTGAAGAAAAAGACAGGGAGAAGATGTATATGTGTGCAGGGATGACAGAAAGAAAGATAGATATGGAGCCAGTGTGACTGTTTCTATATGAGCGAGAAGAAGAAGACGACAGAGACCGATAATGAAGACAGAAACAGGAATGAAAGATTGTGTGGCTTTGTGTAAGTCTAGGCACACAAATGTGTAAATATGTGTATGTGTCTGAATTGTGTGAAGGTATGAGCTTGTCTCTCACTTGGCTGCATCCTTGCGCAGTTGCTCGTGCCTCATGAGGAGCTGCTTTCTCTCCCTGAAAGCCTTGCGGACGGTGTAGCCCTTGTAGACAGCCTGGATGGAGGCAGCGGCAATGTCCTGGATGGCTGCTATGGACAGAGCGCCGTGCTCCAGCATGAACTGAGTCACCTCACTGTGTCCCCCCAGCAGAGCATAGTCCAGCGGTGTGTACCTGGATGACACAAGCACAAGTGTCATTCATAGATCTACGTTACTGTCTATCCCTAAGTGATTACTAGCTCTAACCTCACCTCTCCTCAGTGTGCTCCATGTGGTTAGGAAAGGCGTTGTAGCCAAGAAGCAGCTTCACAGCATCCAGATAGCCATTGTTGCATGACCAGTGGAGAGCAGTCCGCCCCTGTGCACCCATAAAGAAAGAGTGCTAAATCACGCTGCAGTTGTGTTTGGAAAGCTCAGATAACATGGAGACGTGTGTGGACACATGAAAGGACTCTTACCTCCTTGTCCTGTATATTTGGATCAGCATTGTTCTCCATGAGCACAGCCATGCAGGTGATGTAGCCTCCATAAGCAGCACACTGCAGAGGAGTACGTCCTGCCTGGTCCTACACAACAGTAGTGAAATATTATCACGAAGCACATGGAAAGGTTTCATTTCTTAAGTCATCTGTCCTTTGATACATTGTGGACATGCAGCTCCAACTTTCGAACTATTTGAGGGACAAAATCTACATTCCTCAATAGTGTAGCCAAAGCTAACATGATGCTACAGCAGTCTATCATTACAAATGAGATGTTCTTGTGTTTATTTTTTTTAATGCTTTTGTATTTATTGTCATGATATACAGATGAAGAATTCAAGTATAAAAGAACCTCCAACAGCACTTACACTGTTGTAATTTTGGATTGGATCTTCTCATAGTCAGTATGAACAGGAGGAGTGATTACAGCAAGGAAAACCTTTCAGTGTCCATACAGGCACCTGACTGTTGTTTTAAGAAAGACTTGAAAAGTTATGAACCTTTAAGTGCATTTTGTATGCTGAATGAAAGTTGTGGCTTGACAGCTATAGTTGCATGTCCAGTAAAATATAAAGAGATAGATGATTCAGAAAAAGAAACATGGGTGTGACACATTTCTGAACTACTCCTTTAGTGTTGTACTACCATGAAGTGTGTTTATGTCATATGTACCTGTACATTGGGACTAATCCCATTCTCCATTAGTATCTGGCAGACCTCAGCATTCCCTCCCAGAGCGGCCCAGTGCAAAGCAGTGTGACCATCCACGTCTACCAGGTCCACACGGGCAGAACCTTTATTCAACACATTTAGACTTCAGTTGAAGCATTTAACTGACAAGACTTACAGTGTGCAACAGTCAAAAACTTCCTCTCCTATCTAGACCCTGGACCATAATGTATGTTGTACCACTGACACCCACCTTTGATTAGTGTGAGTATAACATCCCTGTGTCCCATCTCACAGGCACGAAACAGTGGCGTGTGTTTCATCACGTCCAGAGAGTCGACCATTGCTCCTCTCTCCAACAGCAGCTTTACTGTGCTCACATGGCCTGACAGGGAGGCCGCATGCAGCGCTGTTTGAACACACACACACACACACACACAAACACACATACACAAAAAATTAAGATCTAACTGGGCAATAAACACCCTCAGGACAATTGCTCCTCCCTCGCCTGCCTTGTCTTTGTTCATTCATCCCTCTTGACTGCTGCTCCTCTCTGGGCTCTGGCTAAAGCCTGGTCATGGAGGGTTAAACAGATAGAGAAATTTAATGAGGAGCAACACACTTAAGCCTCCTTGTGGCTCACCCCCCCCTACCACTCCTCTCCCTCTCTCCAGTCCCCAGACAGTACAGACTAGAGTCAAGTGCATGGAAGGGATCTGGGCACCAGTCAGCTGCACTGCCCTTCACACCGTCTCATTAGCATGAGTCAACCGTTGCATGTTATGCATGCATAAACAATGGCCACCCAACTGAGCAGAGGGGCTATCGCCATGGAGATTATACGTCCTAACAGCCCTGAGTGTGGCAGTAAGTCGTGTGTCTGCATGAGTGTGTGTCAGAGGACAGTGCTGGCAGTGGTGGGAGTCTATTCAGCAAGCACACACTAATTTTGCTGACAGTATCACTTCCCTCTCTCCCTCAGTCTCACAGTCTCTCTAGCACCTTGGGGGGAATCCCCTGTGACATCAGCATCCCTAAACAAGCAGCAGCAAAAACCAACAGAACAAGTGTAAAGGTTTGTGTGTGTGTTTGTGTATCATGTTCAGGGCATTTATGTCATCACAGATGGGGATGGATATGGGTCAAAGCAGTTCAGAGGAGTCTCGGTTCCTCTTTTTGTTTCACAGGTGCTCACCGGTTCCTCCGTACTTGTCCGCCATGTTGATGTCAATGTGAGGCGTGAGGGCTAGCATGGTGCGGATGACATCATCACTGCCCTTCCCAGCGGCCCACATGAAGGCTGTCCTCCCCTCCAGATCGGGTTCATCCTTCACCGATGGGTGGGACAGAAACACACCAACTGTCTCCTACACACACACACACACACACACAGACACACACACACACAGGCACATGCAATTTCATTAAGTATTGTTTTGTTTTAATGATTTAAAGACACTAGATGTGTGAGTCTATTTAACTCAACGTCATCATTTCAACAAACTTCAAGTCAGATGATATAGTAGAATGATAACATTACAGTCCCAAATTTCTAATAAACCATAATTTAACCATCTTTTACAGGCTATTAGAAGCTTGGGATCCCACATCATGAACAATCAAGCTATAAAATCTTAAAATATCTTGCTATTTCCAAGATCAGGAGCGAACTTTAAACCTCATTTTAAGTATCAAAACATATATAGAAACAGTCAGCTTTATTTCATTGTCAACAATATTGTATTTTTTCGGTAGAGTTGCATGATGCTGAGTTTCCAGCTTTGCGCTGTGTAAGTGTGTCATGACTCACAGCATTATTGCTCTGAGCTCCATAGTGCAGAGGTGTCGCTCCTTGACTATCGGAGGGAATAGTGCCCGACGTGTTTCTCTCCAACAGCAGGTGGACGATTCTGGCGTGGCCTGAAAAAAACATTTGCATAAGAGAGATGTGTTGGGTGAAGCTCAACTATGCTATCCTTCAAAGGCACTTTTATGTTTCTTCAGCTGACTTTACAAACTGTTAACAGGAGAAACTGTTGTCCGAGTTGACATAACTCAACTGTCAACTGTCAGTATTTCCTGTTCAATTACTGACGACTTGCCTTTGTATGGTGCAATAAAAACCACTTATAAGAACCATAAACCTAAAGATAATACAGAAAACATCTTTTTATCATGTGGGAAATAACTTATACAATCTGGCTTTGACTTGATGACACAGACTATAAACAGCCAGCCAGTGTAAAACATTTTTCTCATAAGAATATTGTTTTTGGGGGAAGTGGACATAATTTGCACATGGAAATCTTTTATTTTCAGTGTGTAGCTGTCAGTCAGTCAGCAGCAGGTCACATGTGTGAGGTGTGTCCACTCACCAAGCAGAGCTGCCCAGTGCAGCGGCGTCCTGAAGAGGTTATCATAAGCTGTCACATTACAGCCCTCGTAAGATGTCAGCACCTCCACCACTGCCTCGTTACCGTCGGCAACGGCGAAGTGCAGGGGTGTCCGACCCTCATAGTCCTGCCAGTTCAAGAGGGACTCTGTGGGAGCTGCCTCCTACACACACACACACACACACATACACACAAACAAGACAACCACATCAAAGAAAAAAACATGTAGAAGGGTCAGGATGGAGGATGATGATGACAGATCACTCGTGTGTGTGTCTGTGTGTGTGAACGCTGGTGCGTACCAGTATACAGCGGACAGTCTGTGTGGCACTGGGCTCCTGACTGTGTGCGGCCCAGTGTAGAGGGATCTTGCCCTCACTGTCGGGGATGCCGATGTTGGAATCGTGCTTGATCAGAAGGCGCACATGTTCCGGTCGGTTATAAAACGCTGACCAGTGGAGAGCAGTTTGCTGTAAAAAGAGAAAGCGCGCACGAGAGAGAGGGATATGAAAAGAGAGACAAACATGATGAATGGAGTCAAAAACAGAGGAGGCTGTTGTAGCACAAAATTTGAGGTTTCCATGTACGTTAAAAAAATTACTCCACTATGACATGGCCAGGAAATATGAGGGCTGCGTGCTACACAAAGCTGATATTGAAGATCCAGCGGGAAGCTGTGATTGTAACCCAGATACTGCCTTCATGACGGCTACTGAGCTATTCTGAGATTTGCTGAAACCACTGTCATCTGACACGATGATGCTTATTGGATTATTACAAAACTAACTACTGATGTCAGATACACATCAGCTCCAGCAGACAGAGGAGACTGTGTGTTTGTGGTCTTATCAGCAGAACACAGGACAAAGCCACAGATTGTTAAAATCGTTCACTGCTATGTGAGTGTGTTTATGTGTGTATGACCTCAAATTCCTGCTGCTTGTAACAAACTATCTTCAGTCAGTCAGTTATCTCTTTGCAGGTTATTGGTTAGACGCCCAGACTGGCTGCTTTCTGATTGAGGACAAACTATGAACAGTTGTAAAGACAAACAAGCTTCCGATTCCTTTTTGTTTGTGTATGTGTGAATCTGTCCTGTAATACCTTGTTCTTGTCCTGTGTGTCAACCTCTCCTGGTCCGATGTGTTTGAGCAGCAGGGCGAGGGCTTTTGGAGAAGGGTGTCGGGTGGCCAGGTGGAGCGGGGTCATCTCCTCTAAATCTTTCTGTAGCCAGTTAGCACGCCTGGACAGCAGCAGCTTCAAGAAACGCACGTTCCCCTGCAACACACAGACACAGAGATCCCTATAAGAAAGTATCCTACACAAAGTTGCTCAGAAATCAGAAATTCATCTCAAAATTAGTCATGGACCAGCAGCAGTGACACACACACTCCTACACACACAGACTCCCCAGGCTTTTAGCAGTGTCTGGTTCAATCCGCAGGTCATCCATCTTCGTTCACTCCTCCTGCCTCTCTGCTCAGCGTGTGTGATGAGCTGTTAAACAGTAAACAGCGGCTCTGTGGCCTGGCAGAGCAGCTGCTCTCTGCCTGTCGCCCCCCTCCACATCATCATCATCTTCATCATCATCCTCAGTTTTGGTCTAAGCCTCTCACCACTGGGCCTCTAGGTGATGTATTGCGCAACAGCTGTCTCAGGACGGCAGGTTGTATGTCTATGTGAGTGAGACGGCGTACACGTGTGTTTTGTATATTTGCCATCCTGTGACCACAACGCCACAGTCTGACGGATCTATCTTGTGTGTGAGCATGCATCTAGACTGTGAGTGTGTGTGTGTGTGTGTGTGTGTGTCTGTGTGTGTATGTGTGTGTGTGTGTGTGTGTGTTCCCATCCTCCCTATTCTCAGTCCAATTAGATCGGTAATCCCTGGCCTCTCTCCCTGTCTCAGCCACTTATTGATCAGATGTCAAAGAGACAGGGCTTCCCATCACTATCATCCCCCAACACACACACATACAAACACACACACACGGACCCCAATAGCCTATTACCTCCCCTCTTTCTTCAATGATATGATGATCCTGTATCAGTATACTCCCGCAAAAAAGCTACCAGTGAGTTGTAAAGAGATATTATTAGCAGCACATCCCACTGTTTTCCTGCTCCATCCCTCTAGAGAGAGCAGACCACCCTGTCAAGAAGTGTTCTCATTAACATCGTCTCTTCTGACTGTTTCTGAGTCTGAACTGAAGTGAAAAGAACATCAAGCCTCTAAAAGTTGGAACAAATTTTTTTATCTTCTTTCACAGGTTACAGCGGCTGTGAAACAGGACTTTCTCTATGCAGAATAATTGATAATGTGTATGTGTGTGTGCGCAAGTAACGCTCATGGCTCCAATGTTTGTGTGGCAGGATTATAACTGAGTTAAGATTCCTCTTCAGAAGCCCTAAGGCCATAACTGCAGCCACTAGGGGGCACTGGCTTCCCACTGGAGCTTATGGACTGTCATACATTCTCTCTTTTTGCCACCAAACCTCTACTAGATCTGTTACTCTTTTTTAAATCCATCTTTTTATGCATTTTTGTGGATTAATGTGTTCAACTTTATTCAATACATACTCTACCATACCCTTCATCACAAAGAAAGGCTTCCACATGTCAGCATTCGTGTGTGCACCTGTGTAAGTGTGGAGTCCTTACCTTCTGTGCAGCGAGGTGCAGAGCTGTGCGCTGGCTGTGGTCGGTCTTGTTGACCGAAGCTCCGGCCTTCAGCAGAATCTCTGCGCAATCCAGGCGGTCAGCCAGCACACAGTACATCAAAGGGGTCCGGCCAAACTGGTCTTCACGGTCCCGCAGCAAGGGCTCTGCTACATACACACACACACACACACACACATGCACAGGCAAACACACATCCAAGTAGAAAAGGAGGTTGAAGGTTTAAGTATGAGGATGTGCTTTAACAGAGAACAAGTTGGTTGAAATGCATTGATTTTTTTAAAGAAAGTAAAATTATGTGGCTTGTGACGTACATTAACAGTTTTTAAAAGGCAACTTCTTATACTTCTAACCTTTCATTGCTTCACTTTTATGGGAAGTTCCATTTCCACTTTTATAAATAAATCTATTTATTTGGAACAGCTGGGAGCCATAAGGAAATACTGGACCACTAATAAACTGAAAGACCCTGTTTCTTCCTTTTGAGGAGTAGCTTCATTTGCAAAATGAATTTGATGCTCTTCTATATTTTTCTGCTGTCTGAGTAAGACTCAATTTTCTGCATATTCCTGTTTAAATATCAACATAGTTAATTGTTTAGCTAATGCCAGCGATTTTGGAAAAAGGGTGCCTTTGGAGGACTATCCTTTAGTTCCAGCTTGCACGCTGGCGACCACCTGCTCTGTTGTAGTTTGTCTATGTAAAACCCTAATTTCCTACCAGCTGCATGGGTGCTCTGATGCAGCTGACCCTGTGCTCTGACCTCTCTGCAGATGGTGAAGATGCAAAGAAAATCTCTCCATAGGAATCAATAAAGCATTACAGTATTACATATTAATGTGAACTGAACATGCTCCTGTGTGTCTGCTTCACCTGTGTGATGCAGCTGAGGTAGTAGTAGTGAATGAATTTGTAATTATTTTTAGGGCTACTTACCTGTGATGAGTTTGAGGAGGGCGCTCCTATCTCCGTTGACAGCTGCAGCATGAACCTGGGAGCCCAGAGAAGCAGGTCCCTGGCTAGATGTCGCTGAGGCCTACAACACAAACAGAAGGAAGGTCACGACTCAATTTGCAGCAACATACACCTGGTTTACTTATCAAGTGTTTAATACTCCAAGCACACTTCACAAATAGACCCAGTCACAATTAAAGAGTTAATGCATATTATAATGTTAAATGCCAATGCATTGTTTAAGTAGCTACTGAGAATCTCAAAATCACTTCCAGAAACCCAAAATTGAAATAAATATCAGATAACTGCTATTTCCGCAGACACCATTACAATTTTGTCAATTTAGTTTACATTACACCTCAAGCTGAAGCCGTTAGTTAATGCTCCTGCTGTAGCCTAAGTCGGGAAATACGAGGCATCATCGAGGAGTAGACATAAAATGATTATCCTTAAACATCAATCATATTTTGTCTAGATAACAAACACCTGAAGCTCCTGTCAGCAGCCAACCACACAATAAAACAGATACTTTCCGATAATGTCATAAGCGAGCCGATGTTTGCTGACAGTAAGGAGTGTGCGTGTAGTTGTATGTGCACACTGTGTGTGTGTGTGTGTGTGTGTGTGTGTGTGTGTCTGCGTGTCTGCTCCTGCTGAGGGGGTTAAATCTCTTCCTGGCCCCACTTAACCAGAGCCCAGTGAAAGCTGGGTAATCTGCAGACAGGAAGCAGCTGGGGAGGGTGTGAGCGTATAAGAGGGGGGTCTCTCTTCATGTCTTATTCATGTCTCATTAATATTGCAACATGCTTTGCTGTGCGTGTGTGTGTGCATGAATGTGTGTGTTTAGAGATGTGGGACAAGCCCTGCGGGGCACAACACAGAAATCAATTATTGCCCCTAAACACATAAACGCTAGAGGCACAAACTAAACCCATGCCACAATCTTGAGATTTCTCCAAGACATTTTCATTAACTGTCACACAAATAGATCCAAGGTATTACTTATGAAACCTAAGATATGAGAAGTGTTGATAGAGAAAATCTGATTGGAATTATCAATAAAATATAGGCAGATTGATTAAACAATCCTTAAAACTTTTAAACTTTTGGTCAGAAAAGTGAGGGGATCTGAAGGGAGGAGGGAATACTCCAGTGTCCTCCATCCTTCCTTCTCATCCCCCTCTCACTCCCCGCCGTCACCTCATAAAGAGTGCTCCTGTAGACACTGCGTGCAGCATGGCAATTACCCATCATGCTCGCTGCTTTCTCACGCTCTGCCAAGTAGTGGCGGCAACTTAATACAGGTTAGCTACATTTACTGCAAAGTAGGTAAAGGAGGGTGAGAGGGAGAGATGGTAGATGCGGCACTTAAAGGTGTGTGTGTATGTGTGTGTTTGGCACATGTGCCACGTCATGGGAAGTGATTTTCCAGGGACTTTGCCAGAATCAACCACAAGCATCTCTAAACATCTCCAATTTACAGTGATTACTCAGTCAGTAATGCACGCATACACACACAGTCTGATAATAATAATAACACATTTAATTTGTACCACACTTTTCATTCATAGTGAAACTTGCAGTGTTCCAGTATTAATTACATACTTAATAAAGCTGATTCTGATAAAACACAAAGCATGACAGTAGGCAAAGCTTGCAAAGAGGCTGCAAAGAAGCTACAAATTCTAAAATACGGACGCTTCACACACATCTTCAACCCGACAGCACAGAGAATCTAAACAATCAACAGAGTTTCAAGAAGGACACCCATGATTAGTGTCACCGATTCAGTATCAAACCAAATATGAAATATGGTCACAATCTCCCCTTCTGTTGCTGAGTTATGGCGTTGAATAATGGCCAGAAAAGTGTTTTTGCAGAATATTATGATGTCACAGTGAAGTTGACCTTTGACTTTTTGGATATAATAAATTCATCAATTCATCCTATTAGATATTTGTGTGAAACTTCATCATATTTAGTGTATGAATTCATGGCCAAAACATGTTTTGTGAGGTCCAAGTAGACATTTGTGCAAGATGTAATGAAATTCCCTCAAGTCATTCCTGAGAGATCGCGTTCAAGAGAATGGGATGGACATAAAGTCACAGTGACCCTGACCTTTGACCACCAAAACCTAATCAGTTCATCCTTGAGTCCAAGGTGGATGTTTGTACCAAAGTTGAAGAAATTCCCTCAAGTCGTTCCTGAGATATTGGGTTCACAAAAATGGGACGGCCGTACAGGCAGACGGACAGATGGACCTACGGACTGACGGCCACAGCTGTCACCGGTGCGGAGGAGTTAAAGCTGGAGTCCAAGACTTTTGTCTCCCCCCTCTGGCAGTGAGAGTAAAGGGTGGCACTCGGCTGTGACTGCCTGACCCAGGCATGCAGCATGTTCTCATGTGCACCCTAAATGACAGTCACACAGAGATGACTGGTAAAAATGGTATTATTAACTATAAAACTTTATTTTTGATGGTCCACCGGCCCAAAAACATTTTTTGATAGTCCACCAGCCTACTGGGATTTGTCCCAAAACAGTATGCCCAATAGCCAGTACACCATAGCTGGCCATAGCTACTGTTTCAGCTGTAAGACGGTGGATAAATTGTTTTAAGCGTCACACAACCCCTGCAAAATGACTCATTTCAGTGACAGAATTTGGTCCATTTGGTCCAATAACAATTGGAAAGTCTAGAAGAGACACATTAATGAGCCGGACAGCATGGAAATGTTGCCTCCAACATGAGATTGAAAAACGCCACATACTGTGAAAGAGAAAGAATCTGTAAGGGATATTCATTCAGCGGCAATAGGCTTAATCAGCAATGTGTGAACTCGTTTGAAACGGGTTTGAATATAATGGACATTCATTTATATGTAAAAGTCCCACGCTGCAAGTTTAAGATGAAAAAGCCTTCCTGAATAGAAATAGGCCTTTTTTTTCCTTTTTTTTTTAAAAAAAGAGACTAGTGTCTATGCTGCCCTCAGATGGTTAGGAAGGCTGTTCCACAAGCGGAGTGCAAATACTAATATCTAACACATGCAGAAATAACTAAGATGCCATAGCTACACCACAAACATAGTAAAGTCATGATTCTGATGTTTAACATCCTGCTACACAGAGAAAAATGAAGCAATATGATATTGACTCTGCTTCTTTTCAATCATGACAGGAGCTCATTAAAACTTTTCCTTGACTTTTGTTGACTTATTTTGATCTTTTTCTGCATTTTAAGAGTCAATATGAAAGTCCCCCAGCTGCTACAATAAAAAAAATACAAATTGATTTATGAATAATCTTAGATGCAGAAAAAAAATCATAATTTTGCCAAACACTGACAAGAGGGACACACGTCAATACATGAATTGATGTGAGGGACATTCAGATCGCAGAGAGCAGGCAATTAGAGTTTCATGAGGACCTGAGTGTTTTGGAAACACCTACAGTGCATCCAAATTTGGCTAAAAAGGCTTTTGAGATGCAGTGTCTGAACTCAAACAAAGGAGGCTGTAAAAACAACGGCAGGTCCTGTTGAGAGGTTTGGAGTGGTCTCATTTAGCCATTCATACGTATTCCTCAGGGAGCACTCCACTTGTTAATATGAAGACAATAACTCAGAGTAAACTATTGATCACGGGCTGAGGTCCAGACCAAGTGATTGTGCATCTGTATAAGTATTGATTCATGCTGATGCTGACATTATTTAGTCTTTATTCATATTCTGCCTCGTATAACCGCAGCGAGTTTAACAAAGAATCTAGACACTTCCACAAAAGCTTTCAGCAACACTACAGGAGTGCTGTGCACATACACACTGCTGCCATCCGACACCCACACACACACACACACACACACACCAAACATTTACTGTAACTAACACTTCAATTGATGTTATTGAGACAGACAGGCACAGAAACCAGGGAGTCAAAGTGTGTATGTGCATGTTTGTGCACTAGTGTGTTTGTCTATATGTTTCTCTAGCTGTCTGTCACTGTGATGGTGTCTGGTTTTGATAGAGGACATAGCTAGGGCATGCTGGGTAAGCGGTGGGGAACAGGGCCAGGGCCTGTGGCCTTTATTTCTATTCTAGACAAGTGCACATACACACACACACACACACTTTTTATATAAGTGTATTTTCAAACTGTTTATACAGTTAGAATAGAGTGCGTTCAGGGTCTTAGCCAACATGGGGCTATTACAGGTACTTATACCACCTACATGTCTGTGTGTGAGTGTGTGTCTATGTGTGTGTGTCTGATAGGAGATAGAGGCTTCAGGGATCAGTCCCTGAGTTTTGACTGACAGGTAAAGAGGTGGGAGGATGGATAATATCAGCCCACAGGGATGCCCAATCTGTAAAGCCCTATTTCTGGGGGACTTCCTGGTTCCCCTAGGACCAATGAGCTAGCTCCCTCAGCTGGGGGCCGAGCCCCGGAGCACAGCGGGGCCAATCAGCAGGGGGGTAGAAGGCTGAGTGACACACAGATCTGCTAATTTACATCATTACCACAATGCATCCCGACAAATGAGCCCCCAGGGTGCGAGCCAATCACCTGGGAGAGTAATGCAATTAGGCGGGACCACAGCTGTCAATCTCACAGCCATGGGGGTCAGGTAGTGACGCCTGTGGCTAAAACACCCCAGCCCGCTGTCTGTCGTTCACACACACCATCTATACATGCACACATACACATATATGGACATACAGAGAGGGAAGACAGGAAGCAGCAGTGCCGATATGAAGAGATTTATGGGTGTGTGTGTGTGTGTGTGTGTATGTGTGTAGCATGAGGGACATAGTAGAGGCTGGTTCTCTATCTTTCTCCTGAGGGTGGAGGGTAGGAGGGAGTCAGAGAAGGAGGTGGTGTGTGTGACTGCTCGGGGGACGCAGAGATTGACTCGGGTCCTCTGAGAACTTACACCTGATCGTAAGTGTGTGCATATCCACATACATCTGCGTGTGTGTTTGCGTGTGTTTACATTTGCCCATGTGTTTTTTCGCCCGCTGGGGCACAGTGTTGTTTATGCTCAGAGTTGGTGCTCTGTGTGTGAGGACTATGCCAACAAAAGGAGGAAGAGGGCGGAACCATAGGGGAGCTAAAACTAGTGTAGAATGGCCCTGCGTTTGACTGGCATGTGGGCAAACGCTGCTGGTAATGAGGCTTATCTTAGTCTCATTAGGTGTAGTGATATCATACCAGAGCACTCCACTGAGTCGATAGGGTTCTGCCCAGCATGTTGTTAATGTTTGTGGTGTGTGTGTGTGTGTGTGTGTGTGTGTGCGTGTGTGGGCTGGTCGATGTTGCTGTGACTGTCAGACTGTCAGAAGGTGCTGGAGATTAATCAGAGGCACTAATAACACCCCGACTCTGTCTCAAAACACTTTCGCTTACCCTCTCCATGGCTTCAGTACCAAAAGGGAGGAAGAGTGCAAGACTTTATAAAGGAAAAACAAGCACACAATGTCTGCGACGGCAAGCTGATACAGTCCCTCTCACCTTGCCTGTGTGGTTGAGGCACTGCTCGAGACACTGAGAGTTAGGGGAGCTGTGTGTTTTGTGTCATCCCATTATATCGCTAATGAGCAGCCCTCAGGAGGGAGGGGAGAGAGAGACAGCAAGGCGGACAGAAAAAGACAGACGAAGAAGGGAGACGGAGACCTGCTTGGGGACTTTTTCCTCTTCTGCCCTCCATCCCCCTTTTCCCCACACCTCTGAGTCTAATTGGACTAAAACTGTGATCTAATTAAATGTCCAATTAAAGTGCAGAGAGCAATGTGCCCACCGGCGAATCAGAGTACAGGGACATAATCAGCTGGAAAAACAAACAAAAAAATCAATAGGAGCAATGCAAAATGGAAAAAGATGGAGAAAATCAGAAAAGGGAGGAGAGGGTGAAATGAGGAGAGGATAGAGTGATAGTGTGATAGGACACTGTGCATCCCATCTTTAGACAAGGTTAGCTTACTTCAGAGAATACACCTGTATGATACTGGAGAAATTAACCACTCATAGGTTTCTTGATTGGCTTTGAAGCGGAATACAAGACAACACAGGCTACTGACAAAGTCTCTGAATCTCATGTGACAAAACAAAAGTAACAAAAGGCTGAATCTGATAGGAGCACTGCAAGAAGACATCAGTATACTGCACTTCAATCTCTCAATACAAAAAGAAGAATATAAACGATTTTGATGACCAGTTAATTGATAAAATCATGATTAGTCAAGCACCAATATATGCTGGTTAAGGCTTCTCGAGTGTAGTGATTTGCTATCATATTGTTGTAAAACCTGACTGACTGTTGGATGATGCACACATTTTGATGATATTTGGGTCTTGTAAACTGTAATAGGCATCTGTCATTATTTTTATATATTTTATAGACTAAACAATGAATTCATCAAGAGAAAACCCAGTTATAAATCAGTAATGAAAACACACCGTCCAATTTCAATCATACATCAGATAAGCGTTTGGCTTCACATTTCTCACTTTTGATTTTCAACACTACCGAGCTTCTGTAAAAACTATGTATCCCCATTCAGTTTATGGGCTAAAATGCTGACCATTAACTGCAATGTCCACACGTCAAGTCCGACTGGGAACCTTCGTTGCATCTCTCTCTCCCTCATTTCCTGTCGACTCTCCACTGTCTGTGATGAAGGCTTAAACATGACCCGAAAACACTTCAGAAAAAAATAATAATCCCAAAACAATTCCCACTAAGAGTGCAGGCGACTACCTGAAGATTTTGCAAAAAGGAACCAGAACAAACAGATGCTCAGAGCCATATCCATTAATTAATTCTATACATCAGGTATAGAGAAAAAATACTTTGTCAATAAATATCATGTCTATCTAGTCCATTCAATTTTGAATTTTTGGTCTGAATTCTGTCCTGCTGTCTTTTTAGAGACATGATCACATCAATCAATCACTTTCTATCAGAATAGATTTTAAATCTTAGATCTTGACACCAGTAAACTTATAGTAGTAACATATATTGTAGTGCCGGGCAATATATTAATATTTGTCATCAATCATTATAATCATATCATATTTTGTTTTTCTTACTTATGATATACAAGTTTGATATCCAACAAATAACATTGATTTCTGAAATACTGTACCAGATAATAATAATTGTACAAGAAAAAAAATGGTTCCAGTTTCCACTTTACCACATGATCCGATGCAATTAAACACATAAGACAACTCAACCAGTGATTTTTTATACCTTAGCAGTGATATATATTAATACTGGAAGAAGACCTGTAGGTTATTTATTTTTGTTCTATAATGTCAAACACTAAGAACTTTACCACTGATATCAGATGGAGGGAGTGAGAGAAATCTTCCTCTGTCTCCATCTGTGAGTTGCTCTCACACTGTGAACCCCCTATGGACAGCTTTAGCCCATAAAATATTAATGCTGGGATTCAATTCAACATTACACCTTAATCTCCTTGACAATTAGGCACACAATTAGACTTGTTACATGTAGTCTCAAATGGTTTTGACTCTTGGAAGAGAAATATAAACTGGCAGTAGAGGGCAAACACCAAAGTAACCACTGACTATGATGGGAAACTCAGATAAACAGACATTAAATCTGCATAGCTGCTCTTCATGTGTTGGATTCTTACCATAGCTGTGTTGAAGGGGACACTCCAGCAGATGTTCCCCAGTTCAGTGCATCCTTGATGGGTGAGGGTGCACGTCCAGGTCCCCTACCCGCCCTGATCCTGGCTCCTGCCTGGGAAGAGAAAGAGGATCAATCACATCCTGAGTACAGCCCACCTGTTCACACATTTAACTGCCAGCATAACACTGCTACTATGTTGTTTATAGACAGTGGGTGGATGCTTCAGAGTGACAGATTCGTTTGTCTTATATGATGAGGTTCAGCATTTTTTTTTGTTTTAGGTTATAATATTCGGTTTGAAGTTTTGAATGTGGTGTTCAAATAAGCAGCAGCTACACTACACCATTTCTGTTTTGAGAAACCTACGTGCAGAGATTTTGAGAGAGTTGAGCATCACAGTAGCTGAAGGTTTTAACCTCAACAAGTTTTCAGCCGCAAGATATCTTTCTGCTGATCCACATAGAAATGCACTGCTACATCTGTTGGTGAAAACAGGTCGAACTTAGTATTGCAAAAAGTGAAGCAAAATGATGCAACTCGCCCCTGTAAAAGAGAAATCAGTTATTCATAAGCGTACTAAAGAAGCCCTGGGAACAAATGTGTGACAATGTATAAACGAATAATCAAGTTAATGCTCTTGTATGCTCATTAAGTGCTGCTTCCACTACCTCTTCGTTGGTGTTATATTTACCGTTATGTTTGCTTTTCTCTCAGATGAAAGTCTTTAGAAAGTTTTCTTCCAAGGCGTCCCGTTGAATCGCCACCGTCTGGGTAACAAAAAGACTACAACTCCCATTACCTTATTATAACGCAACAATAATAACGCCATGATTGTAGTTTTCTAGATCATCCAGGGTTAGCCGTTTAGCTACATTGAAATACTACGTTTCCCATAAAGCCGAGCGAATGCCTCTGCGTTTCCGTGGTCACCGTGAGATTGGTTCGCCGTTGGTTTCCTGCTGCAGTGAGGAAAAGACAAGACAGGGAAGACTCAACACCACCACCTCCACAAACTACACTGTACAATGAAATTGTTAGCAATATCTCCATCTCTGGATGTCTGCTCCGTCACGGTTTTACTGCTGGTAAGCATTTTATATCTCAGATTCCGCATATGCACTAACAGTCAGTTGCTTTTTTTTAGCTAACAGTTACCACAGCGAGCTAACGTTAGCTGAGTAAACGTTAGTTAGCCGTTGCATAGTTAGCTGCCAGCTAACCGATGAGACGTGGCTGTAAAAGTGGCTAATTTGACTTTCTCGCTCGCTGCTGTGAGTGAAGTTATTTATCAGGTTTATTGAAGAGGCCGTTTGGCTGCGATTGAACCCTGCGGCTCGTTACCAAACCAAGTTATCCAGCTGCAATGTCAACTTAGCCGGTAGAGTTGAGTGACGTTAGCTGGAGGGTTATAACTAGCCTTAATCCACCTTATATAAGGGAGATGTTACCCCTTATCACACACTGTCAGTCCAAACTTTTAAGTTAATCAGCTAAAGTTTGACTCCTGTTAACTTTGTTGAGTAGCAGTGAAGCATCTAGCTACCACATCCTGACAGTAGGGAGATAAATGCTGTCTGCTGGCCCGGTCAGTCAATGTAATGAAAATAATGGGCTGATCTGTTGTGTTTAATCAGGCGAAACACTTGTTATAACACGGATATATAAAGTTATCGTGAGTCTATAATGTGTCTCTGAATGATGCTCGCCGGTTGGTGAATTCCTCTGTTGTGGCTCATTCTCATTGGCTGACAACCCGGAACTAGTGTGTGCTGTTGTGAGAGTTTGGGGCCTGATAGAAAAACTTGTCTTTGGTGTTGCTGAGTGTTATCTTCATTTAGCAGTTGAGGTATTTCATATTAGTGTAAAGGATGTGTAATGGTATGCGGTTTGAAAAAAAAAAAACAAACAAAAAAAAACGAAGCACAGTGACAGTTTGCTTCCTCAAAGTTAAAATGGTTCAACTTTGAAAAAAGGATAGAGGAAATAATGTAAATATATTGATTTAATCCTTTAATTTAATATATAAACAGGTAGTCTCAATTGGGTCTCTTTTTAGAGAGATATGTGTACAAGAGTTAACATATATAGTTTAGACAGAGATAATTCACTTATACGTTAGACATTACTTTCACATTAAGGAAAAGCAAATTGTGATTGCAAATACAGCCTTTTTAAAACATTCAAGTGAAATTAGAGAGTGTAACTTCCCCCTTTTTTTATGAATGTAACATAGTGTTTGAGCCTACTTTTGCCAAGTTCAGCGTTTACAGCAGGTTCAGCTAATGTTAAAATGTCCTGTGACCTGACATTGTAAGTACTGTATTTAAATGTAAGCAGAGAGCAGAGGTAACTAGACAGTTTACATGGTAGAGGCGTATAAATAAACAACAAACAGTGCTCTCTTCTGTTTGTTAAGGAGGGCCGTCCCATCTCTTTGCATAAGACACAAAAGTGAACAAGGACTCGATCACCGGTGACGAAGCACAGTGTGCAGAGATACAGGTGGAGGAAGAAGTGTGCATATATACAATATCACTATAATCAAGCACAGACAGAAATAGCAGAAGAGAAACATGATTTGTTTCCATACAAAAATATAGAGCTGAAATGATTAAAGTTGATCGATAATATAGTTATCAGCAGCTATTTTGAAAATTGGTCAATCATTTAAGTAATTTTTCAAGCCTAAATGCTTCAAATTGGCTGGTTCTGGCTGCTCTTGATGCTTTTCTTTCTTTTTTTGATGTAAATTGAATATCTTTGGGTCTTTTTTAAACTTTTGTTTTCACAAAAAAGAAATTTGAGGACATTTATTTACTCTTCAGGCAGTTCATAGAATAAATGATTAATCCAGAACTGTAGCTGGGAGATTAATGAGTAATGAAAATAATCATCAATTGCAGCCCTAATTAAACTTTGGTTGTTGGTTTGTTCATGAGTGAAAGTTTACATGAGTACAGGGCTGCAACTAGTGATTATTGATTAATCTGTAGATTATTTTCTTGATTAATCGATTAGTTGTTTGGTCCATAAAATGTTGTAAAATAGGGAAAAATGTTGATCACTGTTCCCCAGAGCTCAAGCTCACGTCTTGTTTTGTCCGAACCAAAAGTTCACAACCCAAAATTATTCAGTTTACTGTCACAGATGACTAAAGAAACCAGAAAATATTCACATTTGAGAAACTGGAATCGTTTTTTCCTCAAAGAATGACTCAACTATTTATGGATTATCAAAATAGTTGACAATTCATGTAATAGCTGGCAACTAATTGATTAATTGACTAATCGTTGAGGCTCTGCTTGAGTAGAAACTTTTATGGTTTATTGAGTCATGTCTTTATGTCTCTGACTGTTTCACAGTTTCACTTAAAATGGGCGATCTTCTTTAGATAATATATTTTGACATTTCTGTACATAGGAAGGTTGTTTCTTCAGTCAGCACAGATCACAGCAGATAAACACTTCCTGTAAGCAAAATTTAAAAGTGTTGCAATTTTGTAGAAGTGTTGATTTCAGTGGTTGATATAAAAGTTGCAGCAGTGTTCTTGATTAAATAGTTTAGTGAAAGAGTCAAAGTTTTGATAATGTAGCCGTCTTTGGTCAGCTTGTCGTCATATCTGCATTGTCAAACTTAAGCTTTGTTATTAAAAGGGCTAATTCAGGCTATTGCTATCCTCTTCTTCTTCTTCGTCTTCTTCTTCTTCTTCTTCTTTTTCTTCTTTTTAAATTGATGTCTCTATGTTTTGAGTTGGCAGTAAACACGTCTTCAACATGTTCTCTTCCCCGTTTCACCCTGCAGTGGATGTCATTTTAGCCCTTAAATTTTCTCTGTGCCGATCCCTCTCATGCAGCATTCTTTTATGCAGTGCAGCAATCAGAGCTGGAATTCAGAAATCCCCAGTCGGTACATCATAATTACAAGTTTAATCTTGTTTCAGTGGTCCAGGGAGGAAGATGCAGCAAAGAAAAATGGTTGCCTGCAAATACTGTTCCTGAGGCAAAAGCTCATTTTATAGTTAGTGATATTTGTAATTAAATGTTTTAAAACATATAAAAAATACTCCAGTTAACTAGTTAAAAATTCTTACATTTCTCTTTTCTCCCTCATTAAAAAAAATACAGACTTAATGAAATTTTTAGGTTCAAAAACTAGTTGAAGAAATCATGCTCGTAGATTAATGTGAAAACAACTCTGCACGGCGAAGCTCAAACATCCAACTGAAAGAACAAGAAGCAAAACACACTTTGAGTGCAAGGAGACTTTAACCAACTATGATATTGGCAACTTTCATTTTAGGGCCATGCAGGAGTTTTGTGGTGTTGGTGGTCACGCAATGTTAAATAACTATATCTTGCTCAACGTGCAACTTTTAAATTCGACTGTGTCCACTAACAGATGAGATCTCAGAGAAAACGACGGAAAGAGGAAGTTCATAAAAAAAAGTTGTGCTGTATCATTGACAGCACGACGAAGAATGCAAATACATGAGGACGGCTCACTCCACGAGTCGCATGATCACTGTCAACCCTGCTGCTTCACTCAGAATTGCCACTAACGCTACATGTATAAATGTTTAAAACATGTGTTTGTATGTTTGTGTAACGCTCACATTCTTTACCTTATATAGAAAAATGTCATATATTCCTCAGAGGTTGAGGTCACAATCATAAATAATTCTTATTGGTCCATGAATATAACATGTGCTGATTGGTTAAGAGGGGACAAACTCAATAGTTATGTGAACCCAGACCTGTATGTATCTCCAGTCCACCTCTACACGCACGCAGGAAACCATAGTGGTGTGAGAAGGGTGTCATTTGCATGTGGCTGTGTAGTCATTACCAGGGAAAAGGTGACATTGTTTACTGTATATTAAGCTCAACACCATGAACAATTGACTGACAGGAGAGCCTGGACCAGATCCAGGAAACACTGCAGGGATTACACCACCACTAGCTTTGCCATGGAGCACAGAAGGGTCTCACAAAGGAAATGGGTTTAGTACTTGGGTTTATAATTTGCACTGAAAGCCGGTGCTCAGCTGACACAGATAGAGCCAGAGATATGCCAAACACAATCAGTATGCTGACAGACTCGTTTGTTCACTCTGTCTTAACTAGTATTGTGTTTTCTCCTCCTCCTCCACCACATAATCGTCTTTGCCAGCATTTCCTGTGTTTTTTTTGTTTTTAAATTGCTAACCTGCTTCTTCCCCTCATGTGTCTATAGGTGATGGGCCTCTCAACTCCTGGACAAGCAGAAATCACCAGTCTGGACTCAGGCAACATTGACGATGTCCTAAGTAAGGCGTCACATTTTACTCTTTGGAAGAAACATCTGCTCCTTTCTTCTTTGTCCACCATTCCTGTCTGGTTTTCTTTAAGGCCGCATATTCATTTCTGTGACCTCAGCTGGAGAGGAAATGTTTTTAGTTTGTCTTTATTAAAGGGGCAACTAGTTATTTGGTTTCTACTGTGTGTGGATAGCATTGTACAACCTATTGTTTTTGTAAAAAAAAAAAACAACAACAAAAAAACAGTTATTCAGTTGTTTTTGATGCTTTATACTGTTTTTATATAACTGTCGTCCACGTTGTTGCAGGTGTGGCCTATCTGCTTTAACCTTTCACCAAATAGACATTTAACAAGAGGTGGTTTGATAGATAAATGTATATGGCTGTGAGTCACTGATCATAAATGTTAATAAAGTACCCTGCAAGTGTTTTCTAGTCTTCCTGGTATTAATTTGTTCCTCTGTTGACAGAAAACTGAAGTGTTCAAGATTAATGAGCCAAATTAATTAATTTTACTAGCAAAATATACATTCAGGAGTGTTTTCAGTGATGTGTAGAGGCTTCTGTTTATTTCCTGTTTTTATGTGTATTCTTGCAGATAATGCTGGGGTGGCATTAGTGAATTTTTACGCAGACTGGTAAGTGTGCCACTTCTCCTCCTCCTCATTCAGTCATTGGATCTCTGTATTTTATGTCAAGGATGCCGTGAATACCACATGGTGCCTTAAATATAATTTAATTACTGTCATGAAGGTTTTGTTGATTTGTTTAAAATGCTTTTTAAACAATGTTTTTGCTTTAATCTCAGATTTCTGAGCTGTTCTAGTTAGTAGATGGAACTGATATATGTAAAAATAAGATGACAACAAAATTTAGCAGATTTTAAGAAAAATCTATTTAATTTACTTACAAATCATAGAAAACCCTTTGACTTTACACGCACTTCCTCACCTGCCCTACAGGTGTAGGTTCAGCCAGATGCTCCATCCAATTTTTGAGGAGGCATCTAACATAGTGAGAGAGGAGTTCCCCGATACCAAGCAGGTGGTGTTTGCTCGCGTCGACTGTGACCAACATTGTGAGTATCACTAACCGTTTTTTATCCGCCTTTTGTTTTCTTTCTAACATTGTCAAGGAAACAAAACAACATCATACAGATACAAGATGTCTCTTTGTTTGTTTCACTAGAGAAATCCCCTTCACAAGATAGTAGAACTTTATTAATATGTTCAGCAACAAAGTATTTATTTCATATTGACAAACTAATCTTAATGATATGGAAGCAGAAACTGGAGAATATTTGTTATTTTAACATTATAGCTGATATAAATTATGAATCTATCAACCAAATTGTTGTGTTATATGTGGTGGCTGCTGTTTATGGTTATCTAATGCCCTGAACTGCCATAACACCCTCACCCCTATTCATATACAGGCAATAAAAAAAGGCCCACACACACTCCCTCACTACATTTCATGCACGTACGTATGCACACATAGATGCCCGCCACACCAAAGCGCTGAGACACAAACCGCCTGCCTCAGCCTTTTGAGATAAAGCAAATTAAAGAGAATTATTGATGACCTGCAAACTGTTTGAAGACTAATGACAAAACTGCTGCTTCCTGTGAAGACTGGAGGCTTAGAGACACCCCGCAGGGAGATTGACACCTGCCACATGTGCGTGCGTGTGCTCACACACACACTCACACACACACACACACACTCATTCACTCTGTGTGTAGAGAGAATATTTACTCTTGGTGGGGGGCAGCTTTCATGTGGGAGATCAGAGCTCTGAGCTGACTGAAGGCAGTGTTTTCAGACTGAGGTTTAACCGCCGTCTCTGTCACTGCACCGCTCCTCATCCACCCATCCCCATGTGTTTTTACTCTGCCTCTTCCTCTTCATCAATTGATTTGTCCTTCTTTACTTAACTTCTCCTCCACCTCTCCATGCAGCGGATATCGCCCAGCGGTACCGCATCACTAAGTACCCAACGTTGAAGCTGTTCCGCAATGGGATGATGATGAAGAGGGAGTACAGGGGTCAGAGGTCGGTGGCGGCCATCGCTGACTTCATCCGCCAGCAGCAGGTCGACCCCGTGAAAGAGATCCAATCAATGGAGGAAGTTAAAGCTCTGGATGTGAGTAGCAAACACACCCCGTCTGTAAAAACACACACAGTTATCATTCTTGTCCCAACTCTTTCTTTCTCTTTATCATTCAACAGAGGAGCAAGAGGAACATCATAGGTTACTTTGATAAAAAGGACTCAGACAACTACCACACATATGAAAAAGTCGCCAACATCCTTCGGGACGACTGCGTGTTCATGGCTGCTTTCGGGTGAGACGCTTCACATGTTTCTATTTTGTCTCTCTCAACCATTCAAGTGAAGCCCATATGTAGTGGACATATTGGGTGTTTCCCTCTTGAACTCCTCTTAACCGTTTCTCTCCTCTAGTATTGTGTCTGAGGCCGAGCGCTTCAGTGGAGACAACGTGATCTACAAACCTGTGGGGGAGAGCATCCCTGACATGGTCTACCTCGGCTCACTCACCAACTTCGACCTGACCTATGCTTGGGCCCAGGACAAGTGTGTGCCTCTGGTCAGGGAGATCACCTTTGAAAACGGAGAGGTTTGTCACCTGATTTTACACTAAAACATCGTCAGCATGATTATAAACTTTTGCTTTTTTTTTCGTCTGAAGATAGATTTATAAAGACAGATATACACTGAAACCAGCCTTGAAGGTTCTCATTGAGTCTGCTGGTTGTACATCTGCTGAACCACAAAAAGACTGTGATTCCATCTGTCTCTAATGTTGTGTCTGTGTGTGTGTTTTCCAGGAGCTGACTGAAGAAGGGATCCCATTCCTCATCTTGTTCCATATTAAAGAAGACACAGAGAGCTTAGAGAAGTTCCAACATGAAGTGGCTCGCCAGCTCATCAGTGAGAAAGGTAAGTGTGTGTTTGTGGCAGTGTTGCCAAGTTTATCTATGTTTGACTTGTTACAGCCGTGTAGAGAGCTGGTATGTGTGACATGGGATACTTTGTTTCTTTCTTTCGCTCAGGGTCCATAAACTTCCTGCATGCGGACTGTGACAAGTTCCGCCATCCTCTGCTCCACATCCAGAAAACTCCAGCTGACTGTCCCGTTATTGCTATAGACTCATTCAGGCACATGTATGTGTTTCCTGACTTCAAAGACCTCGCGTAAGTACCAGATTTCACTTCCTCTATATATAAAATGTAGTTTTTCACATGGATGCACAGTGTATGTGTGCAGTAATGTAATCTGTAAAATTAGGGAGCTGCAATATTACCATATATAGATTATTTCATTTGCAACACCACTATGTGTGTGTGCGCACCTCCCTTGAAACATTAATGAAGGTTTTTAGGGATAAAAATATGAGCTGGTAATTGTATCTTGCAGAAAGAATTAACCAAATATAAATGAAAACTGACCACAAATGCACCTGTAATTATCAAATGAATCATCCACACGTCAGATCCATGTGACATATTTGGCATTCTTTTGGACATTTTTTGACAATTAAGCTAAATGATATCATTCACAGCTACGAGAAATTGTTCATTACAAGATCTGATCTCTCTAAATAAAAGTCAATTTTATTACACACACACACAGACACACACACCAACCATAATCCTCTGTGCACTGAACACCAGAAAAATGTCACACCTCCTAAAATCTGTCCTTTATGAATGGGCCAGGACACCGGAGCTAATGTGACATGATTTGGCACGTGCAATAAGTGCTAAACTAATCCAGTCTAATCTAATTTAATCTTATTTATTCTGCCCCCCACCACTCTGCCTCCCCCGCCCCCCCCCTCCCATCCCCAATCAGAGTCTGATCAGATAGACAGAAGCCCTGAGGACTGACCAGCCCTCCACAACCTAATTGCATCACATCACCACTGCATGTGGCACACAGCTTGTAATTACATTAGCACAGTGTATGTTATATGTATGTGTGTGTGTGTCTGTGTGTATGTGTGCACGCCTGCCTACATGCTGCTGTGACACGGAGACCAGCTCTGCCTGTATGATATGACAAAGAGTTCATGACCTGTCGTTAATAAGCACACTTCACAGGACAGCGTTGATGTGGATTAATGCTGCTTCATGACGCGTCTGCAGGAACTAATGTCCTCTGTTGCTGCCCAGAGCTGTTTTGTCTCATATCAGCGGTTAATTCTGACCTTCTCTGTAGTTCAAGCAGGTCTGTCGTTATTGCGGAACGTCGTGTGTGTGTGTAGGAATGCCTCGTGGACACATTTGTCAAAGACGCAGTTAATTTACGTTTTTATGTGTGCTTCTTACAGCATCCCCGGCAAGCTGAGACAGTTTGTGTTGGACCTTCACTCCGGAAAGCTACACCGAGAGTTTCACCACGGTCCTGACCCCACAGAGAGCACGCCCGGACAGGTTAGCATCAGCACACGCTATGGAACAGTTTGACATTTTAGGAAATACCTTTTTTTGCTTTCTTGCCAAGAGTCAGATGAGAAATTGATACCCCTCTTATATCTCTATGCTACATAGATAGCTGGAGGCAGCTGCTACTTAGCTTAGCTTAGCACAAAGACTGAAAATGGGGGGAAACTGCTAGCATGGCTCCATTACAGTAACAAAACTCCTACCAGAACCTGTAAGTCTCATTGACTAACACATGAGATCTCATTTGTTTAATCCATACAAAAACCAAAGTGTAAAAAAGTGTTTTTTCTATGAGTATACAGTAAACAATATAACGAGCTAACTGTTGAGTTTTAGAGGTGCTAGTGGGAAGATTTTGTTAAATTCAGACAGAATCAAGCCAGCTGTTTACCGTACACACCTGAGAGTGGTCTTGTTCTTGGTAAGGTCTAACAGTTGCTTTAAAGTTGGATTTTCAGTGTCATATGACATTTGATTGTCTGAATTTTGACTCTTAGGAGGAGACGGAAAGAGAAGCAGCCAGCAACCCTCCAGAGAGCTCGTTCCAGAAACTGGCGCCCAGTGAGACTCGCTACACCATCCTCAGTCGGGACCGTGACGAGCTGTGACCTCAACGGCCTTCCAGTGATCCTGTGACTCAATGCCACGCCCCGGGGTCAGGGAGGGGGTTAGGGTTGGGACAGGCCAGCGGGACAGAACAGCAACACCCAACACCCTTACTGAAGAGAGAGAGATAGATGTGGAGGAGGAGGATGAAGAGAATGAAGAAGGAGGAGAAAAAGAAGAACGGGAGGAGGAGCGCAGTCCATGAAACAACCATGTTGGAATAACCTATATTTTCATAACTCTTTCACGTACAATTTTTATTTTGGATTAAAAGGACGAGGGTTAAAGAAGGAAATGTGGTAGGGGTTAGGGGCATTAGGACATCATGGAAAGTGTTTTTACTTTGATTTTTTTGGAGCTTGTATATATGTTTGTGCTACATGGGAGTCTCATTGTTGGTCTAAATTAAATGCAGAGTTTTCTTTATTTTATTCCTTTCTTTTTCATCACCCTAATTTTTTTTTTTTTTTTTGTAGAGAAACAAACCAGAACAGTTCCCTCACTCCAGTTGTATGGTTCTTATCTGTGGGTAGTCCAGTTCAGCCTGATAGGAGACGCTTGTTTAGTCTCACTGACCTCATGGCTGCATCTCAATATGACCAACTCTACTCTTACTCATTTGTATAGCACAAGTTGTAACAACATGCCTGTTTGAAGTAGCTTTATCTCCACATCTTCTCCACACACATACACACATATGCACACACAACACAGTTCTGAAGGAATAGAAAAGTATTTTGAAATACCGGGTAAGGGCAACATCATTTCAAATCATGACTTGAAACAGAAGATAAAGAGACAGAGCTACTCCAGCCTATTGAGATGCACCCCCTTCTCTCCCTGGTACTAAATGGTTAATAGGTTATGATGTCACTTACAGTGTCTATAAAAAGAAGTCTCCCGTCTTGGACCTTTTTTTTTGTTTTACAACATTGAAACACAGTGGATGTAATTAGTTTTTTTTGTCACAACTTAACAGAAAATACAGTAAAATCAAAGCGGATGAGCATTTTGCCCGTCATACTAAACACTATGTTATAACATCACCAAAAACACAACAACCCCACCGTGAAGCCTACTGGTGGCAACATCCTGCTGTGCGGAGAAACGCAGAGAAATCCTGAAGAAAACATGAAACTATGATTGTGTGTTTTGCAGCAAGACAAACAAAGTCGAACATGTAGGCTAAAGTGTTCAGACCTAAATCCAATCCAGTATAATAGTCAGTCACTCAGACTATGAGTGACTGAAAAATGGGAAATGTGTCCAAATGTGTAAAGCTCTTACAGACCTATTGACGTCAGGCTGCAACTGTTGCCAAAGGTGCCTCCATTAAGTATCATCTTGACGGACACGAATACTTAATGCAATCAGGAATTTTGCCCAAAACCAATGTGTAGGAAATCTGTTCATTGTCTAAAAGGCTGATCACTTCCACTGTTGTAAAACATGAAACGTCTAAGGCGCTGGATGCTCTTTATATAGGCACAATATTTGCCATAACACCTCTGAGTTGTGTTCCTGGTAATCAAATTGAGGGGGGGAAATGTGTTGAAATGGTGTACTTTAACACAAATTAATGAAATGGCTGTTTTTTTTTTCCTTTTTTTTTTGGCTGTTACCTGTTGTCAAATGTGTCACCAATGCTGGGGGAGAAAGACTGCGTCCTTCCCAGTGTTTCCAAAAGCGGAGAGACAAGAGGGGAACCCCCCCACCCCCCATGTGATGAACGGTGGAAATTTACAGTCTGCCACTTTATACGAGTTCTCTTAAAAAATGGTTTTGTCTCTTTATATGTCTTTGAGGTTTTGGTACAAGTCTAGATTCCTTAGATCCGCTGAGTTTGAATCAATCTAAAAGTGGGATTTAAATAGGGTATGGGGGATCCATTGCTAAGTTTGTACTGTCCTGCCCTTCCATAGAGGCCAACAGATGCCTGCATAGTGACATATCAGCTACACATACAGGAGAGCAACAGGGGGCGGGGGGGTGATGCCATTTCTAAACCAGTCATCTCAGAGGGGAAGAAGAGTTAAAAAAATGAAAAAACTAAATTAAAAACCATTTTACAGGACGTTGTGTTGTCTGATGTTTTGTCTCTGCTGTCATTTAGTGTTCAATTTCTCCACTGAACAGCGTTCCAGTTGACAAGAAGACGTTTTATTTGGCAGAAAACCAGCAGCAGTGTAAAGAATACATGGCAGGTTTTTACACTCCAGTCCTGAAGTGATCTGGAAAGTGGCACTTTGGGCAGATTTTGTGCAATTTCGCTTCCACAGTTCACAAAAACAAATCCCTGTATACATTATCTATATAAACATTGAAGAAGTATCACTTAAATTTACATTAAGTAAACAATCTAACCACACAGAGACGTTAGGACATTTTCCATACATTATTCTTATAGTAGTCTCACTACTGCAGATGTTCACAATGGGACAGTAACTCCTGAATAAAGAGAAATTGAAACAAACTTGCAAAACATGATTATAAATAATTAAAAAAAAAAAGGATCTGAAAAAAGGTTGTAGCTTGAGGATCACAAACAACGTTCTTGTTAGTGACAGAACGGATGGCTCCGTGAAATCGACTTCATTTCGCAGCCACGTGAAGCTGATCCAACCGCATACTAAAAGCTGTAGTGTAAATAACTGTTGAATCTTTGAAAACAAACATTGTATAAAATTAGATTAACATCCCCGCAGAAACAGCATTCACGCTGAAACATCAAAGTATTTGCATTGTTAGACTGTTGTTACACAATAGTTTTACAGCAGTGCTTGGCGACTAATGTTCAGTCTTTGTGAGGTGGTCTGAGCAGCGCTGGAGGGTCTAGTTTGTACTGCGTCCAAACACCAGGACCCTCAGTCAGTGATCAGACCACCTGAGCTCAGCGAGGACTGACCGGAGGTGTCAGGTCATTTGTCTTTGCTGGACTCTGGTTCGGCTGATTCTTCTGCCGGTGGCGCTGTCAGTTGTTTCATCTGAAGATCCACTCGGGCTCGGCGGTGTTTCTGGACCATGTTGCCCCCCGCGAATCCCAGGGCACCCCCTCCCAGAGCAGCGGCCACCCCCGCAGCTTTAAACCCAGCCAGCAGGCCCAGTGGACCTCCTAATACTCCACCTAGCAACGCCCCGGCAACCGGCAGCACCGCCAACTTGTAGCCCACCGCCTAGAGAGACAGGAAGAAGAGATGTGTTGCAAGTTTAATTTAACACACAAACACACACACACACACACACACACACACACAAACCTTTTGGAGGCGTGACTACTTTGTGGCTTCAAGACACTCTGTGATAGAGTTCGGATGTGTCTATCCTTTCATGATCACACATCGGCCCACAACCGACACAAACAAGCCGGCCCGGGTAAATGTAAACCGTCACTTCCATAGCAGCATCAAAGCCTTTTCATTATCTTCATTTAGGAGAAATCAGAGAGATGCGGCCTGTGTGTTATTACGGCCGTTATCATCAGAGTGGAAGGTGCGCTTTGCTGATGGCAATTAATGACTGATTCTCTGACCGTCCTCAGAAACACACACGCGCAGGGACACACACTTGATTAACACTTCACTATTAAATTAATCTAGTTCAAAAGCTAGCTTTCCTTGTCCCCACCCCTGTGGCAGTTGAGGGAATTTTAATTTCATCTGAGCAGAGTTAAAAGGACTCTGGGTACAGGTTGTAGAGGATGGAGGAAATGCGTGTGTGTGTGTGTATGTGTGTGTAATGCCGTTTGACCTGATGACAGATTACAAGCTTTCAAAACAAGTTAAAACATCTGACATCCTTCTCATCTACGTTATCTCCCACACACCTCCCTCGTCTAATGTGCGGCCCACTACATCTATTGGCAACCTTACAGGGAGGTCGACCTTTGTTTGTCTTCCCATTTGGGGCGAATTTAATTTAAATGAACAATTTAAGAAGACTATTTAATTATTTGAGGAATTTATTTTTATAAACATGAGGACTTAAAGTTAAAATTGTTAAAAGGTTGGTACACGCACGTTACATAATAAAAATGTTCTCACTTACCTGGTGTCTCGCCGTGCAAATAGTTTGGGTTTTATTTGCCAAGATTTTGATATATTAGTCAGATTCTGACATTCCTGCTGTCGTCCTGAGAGCATTTTCATTTGTGGTGCTCGCAGCATCAAATCACAATCGAGATAATTTAATTAAATTACAGATGGTTTAATCCAAATTGAGTTTTTTTCATGCATACACACAAATTTGGAGCAATTTAGGCACCATCTATCTAAACTACAGGAGAAACCCAGGATTGGACTGACAACTCTACAATTATTATACAGTGTATATTATTATATATTATATGTTATATACATAGATTTTTCTGTATTTGTCCTCAGTTTAAGTTGTGTACTGTGTAGGTCTGTGGGGAAATGTGTGTTACTGGTACAAGGTTGCATCTCAATAAAATATTTCAAAGATTTAAAAAAATAATTTGATCATAATTTTTAACAATTATTTCAACAGTATTGAAATTAAATAGAGTAATTTCTCTTTCCAGAGATGTTCTGACTTTCAATGGGGATGGTTTTCATTGGAACTACTTTCTGACAAAAAAACAGTCCCTATGAAAACTGTTTACAAGTGTGCGGATTATCCAGAATAACTGGGAACATTGCTTCTGCTGTTTTCTAGAAAGAGACGCTGCCGTTGAATTGGTAAAATGTTTTGTTTTTTTTGAGGCAGAAATCTCAATAACCTGAACAAATCAGTATCTGCACGTGTAGATATCACTAGCGGTAAGTGAGAGAATATGCTTTTTTTTTTTTTTTTTCCTCTGCGGATTAATAGGCTTTATAGAAAATAGTTTAAAAATACTGTTTTTCATTTCAGCTTATTTACAGACCAGCGTTCCCATTTAGAGGTTTTCATCAGCGCACAGAAATCACGTCTCTGTGTCTTCAGCGCCTGAGTCTTCGTAATTACAGTCTAATTTTTCACACTTTCATTTTGTTCTTTACAGTGTGAGCAAAACAACGATCAAAACAGACCTCTTGATCTGAAAGATGAGAATTTTTTTCCTTTAATGTAATCCAACAATTAAAAACTGAAAGTAAAGTTGTAAAAATGTTTTTTTTTTTGTTTTGTTTTGTTTTTTTTAAAGGTGGAAAATTGTTTCTGCTGTGATGTGTGTGTGTGCGTGGGATAAATGGGTGATTCATTCTGCGTATTATAGACAAAAAGTTCAACACTTCAATCGTGTAATATATGTGAAGGCCACCGAGTTGTCCCTCTGCGTTACGCTCGGTGCAGATCAGTGTAACAGTGTGTTGAATTGACGATGGAAGCCTGAATGCTGCGCCTGAAAAACTATTACACAGTCATTCAAACCTCTCCTTAATGCTACACACACACGCACACATATACACACATCTTGTCGCCGCTCTCATCCTACCTCTCTATCACTCTTCCTCCCCTCCACTCCTCTCTATCCCTCTCCTCTCTCTATTTCCTTAATTGCAGCTTTCCTCCGTATTCGAACGGATCAATAGGAACAAACGCTGTGGAATGGCTGGGAGGCAAAGTGCCATCGATCTCCTCAGCTCCCAAACACCACACACACATAAACACACATACACACACACACACACACACACACACACACATACATACACACACACACACACACAAGCGTGCATCAGATCGTCAGAGCACACAAGCACATACACACCTTCCCCAGGCTCTTGGTCCCCTCCTCCACGTTGGCAGCGGCTGTGTTGACGTTGTCCTCTATGCTGTCAATCTTCTCCTGCTGGGACTGATGCACAGGGGTTAGACACACACAAACACAAACACACACATGCACACACATATTCAAGCAAGAATATTCACAGAGGCATAAACACATGTGTGTGTGAAAGAGCAGCCACCTGTCATGTACTATGTTGTTTTGTTTTTTTCTTCTCCAAATTCTGCTCCGTGCCACAAGTTGACATGATAAAGGTGTGTATGAGTGTGTGTGGAGGCTATAGGTATATTCAAAGGGAGATTACACTGGGCGTGGGGTCAGACTGTGTGTGTGTGTGTGTGTGTGTGGCATTGTGTAGATCTCATGAAATATTCAGAGTGGCAGCTGTCTCTCTCCACATGAGGGCTGGATGGACACAGTGACCAAACAACAACCAGAGCACTTTTTTTTTTCTTCTTCTCTCTCTCCTCACCTGTGTTGTCTCTCCGTGTTGTTTTTTTTGCACTTCTCTCACACATACCAGTGTAAAAGCGTCCTGTTATTTGTGACGGTTTCAAACTTTTTTTAAACCTGCTCTGACAGATTTGAATCTCGCCACTCACATTCATGGATCACCTCTTCTTAGATCAGAAAAAAACATCACCTCTCTTATTTTCTGTGTTGTTTTCTCTCCTGCGCTATTTGGGATCAAATCCTGACAAACTGGGAAAACTCCATCTGCTGACGAAGATTGCGTGATACGATTTAAACCTCCAGAACAGCTGCTAAATGGACATTATAATGAGACTGTTTTGTCAAATTTGTTAAATTGTTTTTATATTGAATATGATCCTCATGACTGTTTGCAACAGCTGGCTAGTGAGAAACTCTAATTTTTCTATTATTATTTAATGTGGAAGCTTGTGCTAAAATGAAAATCTGTTGAATAGATTCATCAATTAGTACATCTACAAAGACTTTCAGTTTGGGGAAAAAATGAACCTTTTTAGGCATTTATCAAGTAAAAATAAAGGAATAAAAATTGCTGGATATAGACAGTAGTTCTAAAGCTGCAACTAATGATTATTTTCATTATCACGACCGTTTTCCCGATTAAACGATTGGCCAATTGGTCTATGAAATGTCACAAAATTGTGAAAAATATTTCCTAAAGCCCAAAGTGACGTCCTCAAATGTCTTCCTTTGTTGAGACCAATAGTCCACAACACAAAGATATACAGTTTAATTAAGATGGATTTAGAGAAGTTGAGCTTTTCTTTCTTAAAAAATGATTCAAAACGATTTATCTATTATCAAAATAGTTGCTGATTAATCGATAAATTGTTGCAGCTCCAGTTTCAAATAATGAAAAAAACGGAATTTTGTAGCATTTAGTCAAACTGAATAATAGACTAGAAGAAATACTTTTAAACGTAAATGAATCATGTAACGAATGATGAAAAAACTGTCATTATCAGTGTTAATCACATATACACTTATGTATTTTTGTGGCCCTTGAAGAAAGAAAAACACAGATAGGAACACAGACAAACAGCCGGAACAGCCACTAACATGACGCATATACAGACACAACCACACACTCAGTCAGTATTTCCACTGTGGCTGAGCACTGGAATATTACTCCTCTAACGGCGTCTCCTCTCACCCTAGAGACACCACAACAACATGTCTATGCTCTTTCTGCTCCCCTCCCTCCTCCTCCCCCCTACTCTTGCCTCAGTCTGTTTTCAACTCTAACTACATCTTCACTCTCTTTTTCTTTCTCTTTCACTGTTAATCTCTCCTTCACTCGTCCTCCTTGCTTCTCTCCCTCCATCCCCGAGGATAGAGTGATAATCTGAGCCGTCTGTTCTCCACCTGCTCCGATTTATCCCTTGTCCCCGCCTCCCCCCCGTGGACACCCTCCCGTCCTCCCACAAATCCTCTCTCGTCTAACTCCTCAATCTCTCCTCTTGCCTCGTTGAAGGGCCTCTGGGGCCCCCGCAGTAGTCCTGAACTGATCTGCGTAACCTCATCTCAGAGGAGCCTTACCCAGCAACACGAGTACACATGGTCAAATACACACCACTTCCTGGAAACACTATAGGCTCTCGCATTGTTTTTGCTCACAAGGGTAGCTGTGCACACATGTAGATAGACAGAGAAATGCATATATTGTGAAGCACAAGGCCAAGTTCAGTGTTCGTACTTACATGGACAAGCAGTGAGAACTCCGTCACCAAACCACTCAGCTCCTTCAGATCCTAAGAAAAGAAAAGGCCACAGTCCATCCATACTGTCAATATCTATGAGTGACAATCACATGAAGTAATGAGAGTGAATATTAATATGTATTACAGTAGAGCAGAGTGAGACAAGTGCATCTGCAGGAATAGGTAAGGGGGGGGTCAATTGCATTAGATGATCTTGCTATAGCTATGAATAATGCATGTAACCATAGCAACATTTAGTACAGATAAAAGATGGAAAATACTTTCCGATCTATACTTTGTGTTATGTGCTTTAAGTTTGACTCAACACGGGTCTTTTTCACAGGAAATTATGAGATGTGAAGGTAGAAAAAGCACGTAAGGTATAAATAAGAAAGACTGATGATGACTGAATTCCATTTAGCTGCTTCACTCTAAGGTTCCTGGTATTGTGACCACTGTCACACTGTCAGACCTTACTGGGACACTTACCAGAACAGAACAGAACCATCGTTCAAGGACCCGTGTGTAGAATTTAGTGGCATCAAGAGGATAGGAGGAGGATTGGCAGAAATGGAATATAATATTCATGAGTATGTTTTAATCAGTGTATAATCACCTGAAAGTAAGAATTGTGGTTTTGTTACCTTAAAATTAGCCTTTTATATCTGTATAGGGAGCGCATTCTCCTCAGAGCCTGCCATGTTTCTACAGTAGCCCAGAATTGTTTTTTGCAAGTTTCATGGATACCGTAGTTTCTCCTACACACTTGGAAGGGAAGGGGGGGGGGGTTCAGTTGGTTGCAATCTGCAACCTTGCCACTAGATGCCACTAAATCCTACACACTGGTCCTTTAAAAGGGACCTATTATGCTTTTCCTTCCATATATATGATGTCACAATATCGGATGTTCATATTAAACACGTCCAAAGTGTCAAATAATGAGGTAAATGTATGTAGAAGTAATCCTTGTGAGTAAAAACCACCAGCTTCAGATGATTTCCAACGTTTTTTTCAACTTTCAGCCAAAGCCGATGTCAACTCGTAATGTGTTTCTTTATATGGTGAACTGCTCCGCTCTGCTAAGATTATGGCATTTTTCCATTGTTTTGGGAGTAGTCATGCCGAGCAATGACTCCAGTTGAGCTGGCAAGCTGTGAGTGTTTTTCCATTACACAGCAAGGCAAAGTAAAATAAGTAGTTTATCTGATGGAGATGTGCTGGTTGTCTGCAGCTCTTCATCAACATCACTGTGGCCATTTCTGCTTATACTGTTTCTCCCTGCATCACTTCTAACTGATTCGCTCAACAGATACCAAATTTTCCATGTTACTATTCTGACCTCTGTTTTTAAGCAAAGGTTTCATTTCCACTTAATTCTTATCAATAAAAGTCTCCCGATATTTAGTCATCTAGAAAGCTTTTAATATGAAGCAGTAAAGCAGGAAATGTTGGGTTTGCATCAATGGTAACTTAACATGACTGATACGGCTGCCCCTTGGCAGGCTTCCAGAAAGCTGGCCACACAGTGGGCTCATTAGGAGGGGGGCCTTAAAGAGCCAGGAGCTCAAACTGCCTGTTAGAGACAGAAGCTGAACTGAGGGGCTGCATAAAGGGCCAGTATAAGATAAATAAGGAGGTTTTTTAACTGTCAATCATGCAAAGCTACTCTTGTGGAGTCCCAGAATAAAAATATAGAGCTGGAAATTAGCACAACAGGTCTAATGTCAGTGACACCTGTGCTTTTCCTACTATGACAAGTCAAATGTGTAAACGACTGATTGATTTGGATTTTGCTTAACTCCCTCTGCACATAATTCTTCATTTTCTTTTGGATTCCCCTCTTTACCTGAGCACATTTTGTTTCCCTCACTGACTACAGAGAAACATGATAAGGGGCTCGCTCATTTCAAATACACTACCACATTGGCAGCTATTAGTTATTATAATTTTAATTTGATAGGGACAACTATGGATAGCAAAAAAAAAATATTATAACATTTAACATTATTATATTTATCTTATAACAAAGCTATTAGGATTGATATGTATTATTCAAAACAGATTGAAGTATAGATTTGTTGTTGCCTGTGGTTTAAGCCAGTTTAATAATGATGTGCTAAAAAAAAAAACATATTCACTTCCTATATTCATGATCAAATGGACATTAGATGGAAAGAAAAATTTAAATGTGTAGGATGATGCTACACCACAAGAGCAGAGATATGAACAGTGCCTGTCCAAGTTCAATATGAAGTTTGGCCCTGTTTTTGATTTCACAATTTACATGAGAAAGTGAAGCTTGATATTACTAAAGAAACTTGTAAACCGTGAAACTATTGTCAAGAATACACTGTACACCTTGAACTTAAATATCAAAACATAGTGTATAAAATAGATAATGATTGCCATAGCTACATGTTCAAAAGTTTGTGTGGAGGAAACAATATTCATACCCCTTCCAGGTTGTCCCAGGACTCAGCTGCACTCTGATCAGCAGGGATTTCTGGAAGGTGGAGCTGAATTTGCCTGCCAGACACCGGCTCCTCACCCACATCATCATCAGCGTGGTAACTGCTGGACACACAGCTGGATGGTTGAGTGGCAGGTGGCGACGATGGCGCAGACTGAGGGACGGGGTTAGAGTGCAAATGCAAGAAGTCTTGTGTGGCGGCTGATGCCCGGTCTCTGACGGGCTTGACAAGCCTCTCTAGAGCGGCAGCGTCTTCAGCACGGACCCGAGTGCACAGCTTCTCCATCTCTCTGATGTTAGCTCTCAACTGCTGCAGGGAGATGGACGAAAAGTAGTGAGTTTGAGTGTCGTGTATGAAACATTTCGGAGGGGGGAGAGACTAATAATGACTGAGACGCTTGATTAATGGAGGCAAAGAAAGACAGAAGGACAAGCAGACAGACATGTGGTTATATCAAACTGTCAGCAAAGATATACAAGATACAGATGAAGATGAGACAAGACACACAGCATAACAATTAAATAAATCTGTACTGCTGTTACCTGGTAACATAAGACAGGGCACAAAATGATTCAGAACTATAATTTTCACAAACAACTCTACAAATAACTCCTTTAAATCCCTTTAAAAGTAAGAATTTTTGTTAAGTTTGCCTGTTGCGCCAGTGGGAGAGCTGACAGGCTCAGCATCCTATTGAACTGTTCTGAAGATGGAAATGTGTGTGCATGAGTGTGTGTGTGGGGGGGTTGGGAGGGCCTTAATAAGGTTCAGATATGAGGCTGGGTAACACGAGCCCCCCTCATCCCGCCGTGCCCTGAGGGTGACAGGAGGATTACATCCCAGCCATCAGCCCTCCAGGCCACAGAACGACCGGGGCTCAGAGGGTCAGTGCGCTGCCGATAACACATTTTGCTAATTACACAACATGAATAAACATATATGCATACGCTTGTCCTCACGCTTGTACATAAAACTGAAAAACACACTGATTAACACCGAGACGGTCAGGTCAGGCACCTGTCAGCCTGCAAATTAACCATAGCTCAAGTAGCTCAAACACACACGCGCACACACACACACGCGCGCGCACACACACGCGCACACACACACACACACACACACACACACACACACACACACACACAGACCAACAGATCCACATACTCAATAGCAGAGATTCATGATAAAACAGTATTGACTCCGCTCCCCTGTCTAACAGTGTTTACTATGGCTTCTGTGGTAAAGGTGGGGATACAGAGTCTGTCTGTGCCTTTCTCTTGGGGGTAAGCATGGTGCTAGGCTAGTGGGAGTACATGCCAATCACCAACTAGAGGGGAGAGACTGTAGTCTGTAGAAGAAGGAAGAGCAGGACATAGGCTGCATCTATCTATCTATCTATCTATCTATCTATCTATCTATCTAAGGGCAAAAAAAAAGTCATATTGCTTTTATTTTGACAGATATTGCAAGTCACGATTTTTGTGGAAATGGTAATTTTTGCATTTCATTGTCATTGAAAAAAATATAAAAATGATCATGAAGTGATTTTTGTTGGGGTCTGTACCAAACAAGCATGTTTACTCATGCCTGGAGAATATGATTTTTGGGGTTGGGGCATCTCTGTAGCACCACAAAGCTTCATTTATAATGGTATGTTTTGACACATTTTACCTTGAACAAGAAAAAATTGTAGCTCTTGCGATTTTGATAATATTTCGATTATTTGTTCAGCCTTACTACACGCACACACACACACACACACACACACCTTCAGACTAACCCCTACTCAGGATTAACACCTTGCAGACATGGGAAAGCACTCTGTGTGTGTCTCTGGGGTTTATAGGGTAATGGTGAGAGGATAGGTGTGTGCCTGTTTGGAGTTATTTCACCTTTAGAGACATGGTGGCTTCCAGGCAACAACATCCCTCAAGGCATTTCACACCCACCATGTGAACAAGTATGCAAGTGCTTACACACACATACACACTATCACACACACACACACACACACACACACACACACACACACACACACACACACACACACACACACACACACACACACAGAAGAGATGGACCATTTGAGCTTTGGCAGCAGCTCTTTTCTTGCCCTGATTTTTTTTGAAGGACAGCGCATTTCTATACAGGAAGTGGATACTAACTTAATGGATTAGACACATTTATTCAATTACATCTCGTGGTCTTTCTCAGTGGATGGAGTTGCTCAGTTGTCATGGAGATGGTTTAGTTGCTGTCATGTGACATCAGTATGAAATTACGGATATGTGACGACAGTGTGTGTTCATATTGTAAGCCCTTGTATCAAGAATGGCCTCTAATGTCAGCCAGTAGTTGGAACAACAAGTAAGTTGGACTTTTTTTTCTTTTTCTTTGTCAAGTGGCTGTTTTTGTTTTTGAGACACATCACAGGTCTTCACTTTTGATTTTCAAACTGGAAAAAAAACTTGGTCACCATATCAAGTGTCTTCTAAACTGAGCTCCTAAGAATCTGGATGAGTTAAGCTACGTAGTTGCAGCAGAGTCATGCTGGTTCAGGAATTTTTAGGGCTGATGAGTCACATATTCATCTAAACAATCCTCACATTCACACATCTGCCAGGCTCAAACTTGAACAATATACCAAATGCCTCTGTGATGACACAGAGGCTGATTGTTATGGATGTGAAGTTTAGTGCTATGAAGAAACTGGAATTCATCGTATTGCAATATGACATTGTAGCTCACGTCATGTTTTCCAAAATTAGAGGAGAATCACTGGCCTGCTATACTGTATTGATATCTCTGTTTGTCACACTCACACATACACACACACACACACATAGTTGAAGTGTATATAGACTATCATGTTATACCTGAACTGTTCGGCTGGCATTGATATGCTCCTGATGAAGTCGGTCCCATTGCTGGTTATGTTGGTACTGCAAACATGAAGGAAAAAAGCATCAGATATCTATCTGCGGACTGGAAGTAAGAGCGTGGACGCGAGGGTGTGATCATGTGTTCGGCCAGATTTCAGCCGTCACCTTCAGTATGTTATCATGGTGTTTCTGCAGTCTCTCCAGGTCCGTGGGTAGAGCCACTTTAATGAACTTGTGGATCGGTGCCTCCAGGCGCCTCAGTGTCAGCTTGTGGCCTTCCTCTGCCATGTGTCCTGCTGACTGCCAACAGCCAACACCTCTGTGTAACTTAGACACCGCACCTGCTCAGCCTTATCTCTCTGCCCCCACAGACACTGTAAATATCAGCAGAGTATGATTTTATTAAATACATAAATCAAATTAATAAACTCTGTGACACATTGGAGTCTTCCCACACATCTAAAATTGGCATCTCTGTAACATGAACAAATATTTTTTCTTGCCAAAATCCTTCCTCTCTGCAAAAAGAGTAGCTTAAGTAATATATACTGACAGTATGTAGGACTGTTTCAAGAAGTTATTTAGAAAAGTGCAGTTGCTACTTATTATCATTTTCATTAATTGTCTGGCAATTATTACTTTTGTAAGACAAGGGTGTTCAGTCTATAAAATTGTTTAAAACCAACAGGTATTCTATTAACACTGACATAAAACAGAGTAAAGCTGCAAATTCTAACATTTTAGAGGCAAAAATTTGTAAATACTTATGCAATTTTGCTTAAAATGAGTAATCAATTATGAAAATAATAAACTGAATAGACTTGCAACGATTAGTCTACTAATCTATTAGTCAATCGTCAGAAAAATGCCAAAAAAATTAATTCAAAGACATGTGATGTTTCCTTCTTAAATGTGAGGATTTCATGTCTTTCCCTTTCATATATGACAGTTAATTGAATATCTTAACATTTCAGACTGTTAGACAAAACAAGCAATTTGAAGATATCACTGTGGCCTCTGAGAAATTGTGAACACCATTTTTATCATCTTATAGACCAAAAGATTAATGCATTAATCAAGAAAGTAATCAGCAGACAAATCAATGATGGAAAATAATCATTAGCTGCAGCTCTAAAACCATTTAATTTCAGCACAAGTGCCTTATGGTACGTCTACTGCACGGTCAGCAAAGGTTATTTACATGGTTATGTGGAGCCAATACAAATATTTACTAAATGCAAAATAGTTAAAGCCTTCCAGACAAGCCTAGGGGTTTTTAAACACCAAAATACTTTTACGAATGTTATCCCTTTAAAGCTAACATTACCAGTGAAGTAATAAATAACCCGGAATTAGGTCCCTTATGAACACCTCTAACAAGGCAGGAAACAAGTGAACTGAGTGTTTGTCAACTAAAACTAAAACAAGTTATAAATCCTGAAAGAAAACCTTATATTTTACTTTTCAGTCTAGTTTTAGCAGAGTCATGTTCACAACTCCTGTGTTGCCTTTTGGCATTTGAATGTAAAGTATCGGCTGTACGTCTACTGGTTATATTAGCAGCTAAATTAATCGACTGGTATGTTTTCAGCCACTGTAGCTAACAGCTTAATGCTAACTCGTTAGAAGACGTCAGCTAACTTGTTCACGGAGCCAGAAAACAGTGAAACGAACATCTGTCTGTCGATCACCGCTCAAGTAAACCAAATTTAATGGACATTTGGCGACACTTACCAGTTACAATACTATTCAAGGATTTAATTTATATCCGCTTAAGCCTGGTATGGGCGTCCATACTGCTGAGAAAATTAACTATAAGATATATTTACTAATATGTAGCAACGCTTTCGGGTTTTTTTCTGACAGTTAGTTGTTTGTAAACATTTCTCTTCCGAGTGCATCAGCGAAAAGTTTCCGACGTCAACCAGCGACTCACACAACTTTCTGTTCCCCATTATGTGACCCAAGCATAGTGTCCTAAACGAAAAGTCAATGTGAAATTCCTGAAATGATCTTACGGGCATTTAACGTGTTTATTTCTCGTATAGAGTCTATTTAATCGTGTGTGTTGTACCCATACAAGAGGAGCATACAAAACAAACCAGACTTACTACTGGCCACCAGTTTCTGCTATCACAGTTAACAACATTTTAGACCATTAAAAATGATATTCAAATGATATTGAAATTAAATCACATGACATGTTGACATTCAGTTGTACAGTTTGTTTAGAATGATAGGGATTTTTTTTTTTACATTGCATCTTAAAATCTGACCTTTTTTAGTCAAAACAATGAAACCAAACAAAATTGTAATAGAGGGGATTTACCATTCTGCATCATGAAAGGAGATAAAGGTTACAGAAAACATAATTGAACAGTTAAACAAATAAACACCTGGAATTGATGTGATTTTTTTTAACACTCAAGGTTCTGTCAAGGATTTTTGGACTTTTCAAACCTCAATATTTCCAAAATCCTGTCTACAGCCTTGCATGAAATCATAATTTTCCATAACAGACATGTGTAACTCTTGATGAACACTGTAGGGGTATTTTTTTTAAATCATTTTGATGACATCTATCAAACCGTATGGCCTTTCAAAATTCTTTGGAGTCACTGTTCATGATAACCACAATACACAAGTACATGCTAAATTGAATGCAGTGACAAAACATCTGAACTTCTCTATCACATTACAGGATCTGTTACTCATAGCTTTTCACAAGGGGAACTGAAAACTCAGTGTCAATAAATAACACAGAGCAGCTCATTAATGGTTATTATTACTCAATAAAGGTTGTTGCAAAGAGTTGAGTGATTGCAGCTTGTACAAACAGTATCAAACCCGTGGAAAGAAACATTATGTGTGATATTACATCTTTGCCTGTGTTGAGTTTGGAGGAAAGAGGGAGAGAAAATTGGGGTTCCCCCTCCTCTACTCTGAGATCAGCCTGTGTGAGTGGGTCTATTGCATGTTTCCACTTCTCTTCTTTGGCACCTTTTACCTTTGACATTTAGACCAACCCCCCACACACTCTTCCCTCAGCGGATGCTCCAACCGAGGGGCCACAGTAAAACACACAGTCCCCAGCTACAGGGGATTTCCCCTGGTGCTGTACACATGTTGTGCGTGTGAGTGTATGTATGCTTCTGTTTGTGTGTGTGTCTCTGTTTGTCTGTCTGTCCACTTCTAGGGGACTCCCAGAGTTACAGATGGAGGAGGAAGAACAAAGCTGACAGTGAAAGTCTGAATAGCATATTATCAAAAATGTTTGGGTTCATGTGTGTGCGTGTGTGTGTGTGTGTGTGTGTGTGTGTGTGTGTGTGTGTGTGTGTGTGTGTGTGTGTGTGTGTGCGTCAGGCGCATGACTCAGGTGCCATCCGTTTCAGTCTAATCCAGGAAGTTTGTCAGCAGGAGAGGAAGCCAGCAGGGAGCTCCGTTCACTTCTTACCTCCTGCATCTTACTGTTTATAACGCAGGTGTGATCAGCACATCCTGATGGCTCAGTGGATAAGACATTTTCATTACAGACGTCTTGACTTGTCAAAGTGGGAACAGGTGTTTATAATAACATGAACAATGGCTTAGTTCTATTTAAGTGTCCCAATAAGCCAGGGCAGTGTGCACAATAATAGGACGCTGAAACTGAAGCAGCTAAAAGTAAATTAGCTATCATTAATTTACATCTGTGCTTTTTCTACTGTGACATGTCAAAATGAAAAAAAACAAAAAAACAACACCCATTAAAATCACAGCCTTCTGTATGTTATTGTGAGCCTACTGGTCTCACAATAAAAGCACTTTGTCATGTCACAAGTCAATAATGACGACTATATACTGTCGGCAAGAGTTTATCTCACACCATTTACCATATATTTTGTTTTTTAAAGAACATATTTGGAGTCTTAAAGTGGCCATTTTACAATTCTGATTGGATTAGGATAAATTATGAATCCCCAGATAGGAAAATAGCTGCTTTGAATGTCTGTGTGCGTGCATATATATGAGTGTGTGTGTGTGTGTGTTACTTCTAATGGGACCTCTAATTAAGACTCTGTGGGTATCTATCTGTCAGCACTGATCGATTGGCTGGGAGACTGACAGCTCACTGTGTGTATCTGTGTGTGTGTGTGTTTGTGTGTGTGTGTGTGTGTGTGTTTAAGTCTTCAAGCTGAGCTATCTGCTTTGTGGCCATGTTAATTTTCCTGTCACTCACAAATGTCACTGTCGTAGAACAAGGATTATCACATATTCATTTACACACACACACATACACTCACAATCGCTACAGAAATGGTTTGAATGCTCTTTTCCTGCATGCTGATCAAACACAGAGACATCACAATCCCTGACAGGAGCAGAGGAGAAGGTGTTGGAAAGATTTTTGTCTGTCATCATACACACATAATCCCCCAAACATGCATACATACACAGAATTACATGCAGACAAAAACATGGTTTTACACATGGTGTTAGATTGGCCAGGACTCACATGAAAGAGATTTTAATTTCAATCAGACTTTTTTTTAAATGTTTGTTTGTTTCTGTTCCTTCAAATTTCTTTCTCATCAGAGCTCTCATTAGAACAACTGTTGTCACATAAGACTTTTTTCACAGCATTTTGAATTGTCATAGCAGGAAAAGCACAGGTGTTACTGATAACATTAATGTTGTCTCCATCCCATTCAAGTATCCAAGGAATACATAATGCTGAACCATCATGCACTACACGAAAGTCATGAATTTGGAAAACTAAATGGGACTCTGCCAGCATTATTGTATAAAAAATACAGAATTGTGCATTTGAAACTTGTATAAAAACTTTACTCTGGTCCTACTTAAACAGAAAGAGAGAGCTGTTCACAATTTCGCTACCACAGTTACTATCAATCACCTGGCTGTCTGAGAAAGAGAGAGGGGGGGAGCGAGAGAGAGGAGAGAGAGAGAGAGAGAGAGAGAGAGAGAGAGAGTGTGTGTGAGTGATGGCAGTGACAGTATAGACGGCATGTGCTGTGAAATGTCACCGCAGCGATCGATGGTGTTTAACGAGGCTGGAGGCTGATCTGGACCTCATGCTAACATGAAGCTCTCCTCTCCTCCCTCTTCCTCCCCTCCTCACTCTCCTAATCCCCCTCTACTCTCTGTGAGAGCCCAAGGGTCCCTCGAGAGGAAGACGAGGCCTTTTACCTGTCAAGAGGCTTATGTGTCTGACTAAACACACACACACACACGTGTGGACAGAGAGTGCATGCATTCTGTGTATCAGCTCAAATTTGGTCTGTTTACTTTCAGAAGTCTTGAAAACACAGATGTTTTTTTGCACATTGTGTGAAAGAGTAGATTAATTGAAACAGTATAGGGGAAAGTCCCTGCATGTTTCGAATGCAGATAGAACAACCCTCAAACAACAGGACCAACTCTTTCTCTCAACCACCAGGAATGCTGGCCAACGTGACAGCAGTGAGATTTACAACATCCTGCAAACAGCAACAATCGAGATAAGAAGGCCCCTTCTCTCCTACATAACCACTAAACCAGACCACTGACCCAAACCACCTTTGATCTTTCAAGGTCTGCAAGAGCCAGCAAGATGGCAAGACCAATTCACACCCCAATGTGAGCTGTTAGCACAACTTGGATAAACATCCCACCCTCACCATTATAACTCACCTCCAAGAGGCTGTCACCCACAGAGACTAGGTGGCACCAACTTTAATCCGACTGTGAAGCACAATTAATATGGTGTATTAGTATGTGTGTGTGTATATATCACAATAGATGCTTACTTTGGTTGGATTTTTATTACACTGCCTTTAAGCTAAGAAGTATACCACTAACATCATTATCTTTGATAAGACTGATGTCATGTTTAGTAGCACCCTCTCAAACTGCTAAAGCTACTATCATAAATGCAAAATTAGAAATCATGAAATTGTTAAATTGCAACAATTTTGGTTAAAAAATCAGCATTCAGGAGTTGAACTTGCCTATCTATGGACAGGAGGGGACTGACTCTGCCCCCCCACAACTCTGCAACCCCTGTGATTGGCCAGGATCCATCTTCTGGGCGGGCAGATTGAAACTTTGATATGATTTCTTGTCTGAGAAATCAGTTTTTTTGCCCTGGCTTCTTGCCCTTCCTTTTTGCCATGCTTGCTTTTTCTCATCTGAAGATGTAATTCAGAACAATAGGAGGTGAAACCTCAAAATCTAGTCATGAGTTAAGAATCTAAACTAGGAGAGCATAAACCAGGAGCTCTCTTTCACTGGGAGCTTTTCAAATCTGGACCGGCTGACTTAATCATCATTACAAGATCCAGACTCCAGCTTCTCAACCCAGCACATCAAACGTCATTCTCAGTGAGAAGCCACCTCAGGGAGCAAGCAAGTATTTCTACAAAACCTTCATAAACTTGCTTAAACCCTGGTACTTCCATAATTTGTAACTTCAATTGGCAATTCAGAACTAAGCTGTTGTACTGTTGATTTGATTAATTGCTTTTCAGGTTACAGTCATCTCATCTGTTTATCAGGTCTGTCATACCAACGACACAATAGATAACTCTGCAACATTCATTTCAATCATTCATTAACCATACCATTGTGTACCAGTTTCCTCTTTCACTCTCATGTCTTGTTGGTAATATGTTGTATTGTTTAATGATTGCAGTTGTAGTATTAGTAATAAATGTGTATGTAACTAAAAGTGAACTTGTTGGTGTTTTCTTGTGTTGCATCTCAGACACTTAACCTTAAAAGACCATATACCCTTGCAAAATCATAAATAAGATTAATAACAATCATAATTCTAATTGACCTTGTTTTGTGGCCAACAAGGAGGACTATTTCACTATTAGTATACTTATTCTCATATGAGTTATGTCACTGGTTAAATAATTTCATATTTGAGTCATTCACAATAATAATTCATAATTTCCCCATAAAATCATAAAACTATTTGAGTGCACAAATTCCTACAACAATTAAAACACAGGACACAGTCAGACAGAATAATCAGAACTAGTTTATGATTTCAAAGTGCTGAACAGAAAAATCCAGTGAACCAAAGAGGAAGAAAAAAAATAATTGAACAGGAAACTCAAACCAAAGAAGAACATTGAAAAAACAGCAACTTTTTTTCTTTTTTGTTTCTCTTCTTCAAAAAACAATGCACAACTTGTACCACAATATTTGAAAAAGCTAAAAACACTTCAAAATATTAGTTTTGTATATATATATATATATATATATATATATATTTATATTTATATTTATATCTATATAATTTGCTTTTTTCATATTTCAAACTGCTGCCATGAGTGTGTGAGTGGGTGGTGGAGGCCCAGGGAGATCCCCGTAGAGCCGCAGTCTGAGACACAAACACAGGTCGAGCTGTTTTGACAGGCTATGGCAGCTCTTGACAGCTTATAACACACCATGCATATGATCCTGGCTTCTCTAAGCGTACACACAAAAACAGTATGCAACCGTTATCCGTCACACTCTCACCAGCCCAGTATCACGCAGCCTCCGTGAAAGAAACAAATAGAAAAAAGAGCATGACTGCGGAATGTTTCACCCCTGGACGTACAGCTATCTGTCGAGCACCCTCCTCTCCCCTGACTCCCCGCCATCCCCCGGGGGGGAGCAGGTAGGGTGTGTGTCTGTGCTTCTAGCCCTTCTCAGGGTGTAAGTGCTTCAATAGCCAAATTCTGCCCAATGTTCATTCCTCCATACTCCTACTCGACCTATGATTTCAAAAGGAGTTACTAAAAAAACAAACATTCTAGAGAAAAGTTCAAGTCTGGGTGACTCAGTCATCAATCGTTAGTGCACAGTATCTCCTCTGCTGTCTAAAGCCAGACGGAGACTGTCTCTTTCTCTCTTTTAACTACTGACAGTACAGATCAAGTCTTTGTATTAAAATAATTTAGAGTTTGAAATTAAACCGTTCCTTCTCCGTCTCTTCCTTTTGTGAGATAGCACTTAAGAAATTGCACTTGGAATCAAGAGCCCAACTCAACAGTCACTTCCATGTGTTTATGAAATATCTGCTTTGTGACGTTTCTGCGCATTTATGCTTACATATGCGCACGCTTTCTGACCACTGACAATTCAGTATGAAAATGCCCCCTTCCTCCTTTCGGCAAGAGGAACTAGAATACACAGCCACTTGTGTTTCAGTGGGACATCATCAGGTTTTTTGGAAACATTCGCTCACACTGACACCTCCCCTTCCCTCTTACTAAAAAGAAGTCCTCACACTGGATGAGTCAGGCCAAAACACAGATAAACAGTATCATAAACCTTTTTTTTCGCTGGATGAGATGCCACCCAGACGGAGAGAGGACAGTAAAAAAGTCATTTTTTTTCCCCGTCGTCCATCTCAGCCTCGTCATCCTCCCCATACAGGAGAAAAACAGGAGGATCAAATAAAAAGTGGTAAAGCGTTTAAGTAATTGTCTTTTATACTGGTGAAAAGCGTTTAGTTGGTTGTCCATTTGAGTGAAAGGCGTTTTCAATTGGTTGTCCCATTGAGTGAAAAGCATTTGATTGGCTCTCTCTGCTCTGCATCAGTCAGAAAGGAGTGAGTCTCTCTTCTGAATGTGTGTGCATGCTCCTGGGATGGGGGTGGGAGGGAGGCCTGAACAGAACATGACGCGGGTTTCTCTCAGTGCGGTCAGCCCGGGCCATCAGTAGGGCAGAGTGTCCAGGAACCTGTCAATCAACGGTGGGGGGGGTACCAGATCCTCCAGCTTCAGGTAGAAGATTCGTTGAAGGCCCTGGGTCCTCTGGGAACGGAGTTCTGCCCTTAAACCCAGAATACGACTCAGAGGGGGCGTTGCCTTGGACGAGGAGGAAGAAGGGCCGCAGCCCAGGTGGTCTCTGAGACAACAAATCACTTTATTCTGCAGCTCCTCCACCCGCTTTGAGTCCTTCAGACCTGGGACTTGCTCTGTGGATAGACAGACAGACAGAGACGTTAGGAGAATAATTCATTAAATGGTAAAAATTAAGTCAGCGGAAAAAAAGAAATACACGTACACACACATACATCAGAGCTCATTCAGCTGAAAGAGCATTAGCTACATCTTCTTTTATATTGAATTCCACCTCATTAGCCTGTATGGCTCATGTTCTTAACAGGCCTTAACCTGTCTCACTCACTACAGATCAATACACAGTCTAACCTAATAAGCCCGCTGCACACTGTGTACAAACACACACACACACAATGTATATATATAAACATTTGCACGCACACACACACATACACACACACACACAGACACACACACTCCCTGCAATTTAAGACATTGACAGAAACAAAAGTGCTCAACAATTAGCTGATTATTCGGCTCTGTGAGCAGCCAAATGAAATTAGAAACACACACGCACATGCACACACACACACACACACACACACACACACACACACACACACACACTGCTGCCCATAGCAACTCCAGTGGCACCCGTACCAAACTTAATGTGACACTAACTCATTCTGCAGAGAACAGGGTGTCCACCCCCCACCCCCCCTCAAACACACACACACATACACACACACACAAGCCAGTCCGTGCTGCAGGGAGGCTGTCACAAAGACCAGCCTCACTTTGAGGTATCCATTATCTGAAGCTTATTTATTGTTTGTTTATGTGACTCTTTTGTTTGTTCTGTGTTTGCTGCCACAGACTGCTGCAGTCACTCCAGCCCTGCTTTTACCGTGGCTTTCAGACCTCTTACACACTCTTGCCTCCCTCTCTCCCCGCTCTCCCCGTCCCTACTTTCTCTATGTGCGTGAGCTCCTGGGGAGGGATCGATGGCTGCCTTTCTACACAGGCCACTCTGAAGCGGTCGATCGCCTGGTGGCTCTGGCGGCTCTGTCGTGGCAGTGCGCTGTGTGCTTTGCCGAGGTGGCAGAGCGCCACTGAGAACAGCGCAGACGCCATTCCAGAGCTGTGCTCCATGGTGGGCTGGTCGATCAGGCACAGAGTTAAGTGCTCCCCCAGAGAGTGAGGATGGGGTTGGAGGGCTTAGACAGAGGAAGAGGAGGTGGAGGAAGAAGAGGAGGAGGAGGAGGTGGCGGGGGCAGGGTGAGGTAAGGAAGCTAAGTGTGTGTGGGGGGGGGGAGGGGTGTTTTATCCGCTACACATTTATGTACAGATTCAGGCGTGAAGGTATTAATAAAATGAAACGTGAACACCTAATTGCACGGATGCCCTCTGTTAGCTTTGGCTACATTTGTAATTTACTATTTCTAATGCATTTCTAATGTACTTTACAGACAACTAAATCCCTGTCTCTTCTGGTGTGTGTTGGACATGTGTGCTCACAGAGAAAGCTGTGACTCTCCCCCATTTTTCACACATGCACACTGATTAGAGGGCCAGGTGTGTGGCAGGTGCAGCAGGTGCTTCTGGGTATTGGGTTCTTCTTTCAGGCAGAGATGAGTGAGAGCAGGCGTGCACATGTGTTGTTAGCGTATATGTGATGTTAGTGGATGTATCCACCTGATCACTGTCACACTGAATCACCAGCAGGCAAATCTCTGGACAAAGGGGAGGAGGTGGTGAAAGGAGGATTTGTATTCTTGTATTTACGTAAAAGCCGCTTGCATGATTGACAATGTTTGTTTGTAGCAGGGAGGGGCAGCTGTGTGTCGAAAAGCAATACGAAGACTATGAAAACCAGCTGCTAATGTTGTTCATAAAACACATTAACATCTAGTAAGTTTATTTGCTCTTACTGGTCATTTTTTAGATCTTAAATCTGATGTTATTTGCTTGTGTTTTTTTTTTTTTTTTTTACCTGTGAGCAACACGAGGGCTGCCAGGCAGGCGAAGGCAGAGGCGTCCAGGTTTAGGCTCTGGAGGTGGGTGGAGAAGTCCCGAATGGAGTCCAGCCACTCTCCAAACCCACGAAGGCACTGGAACCTGTGCAGCACCAAACCGTTGCAGAACACTAGTTTATCCTCTGACAGCATCGACCTGAGAAAGACAGCGAGAGAGTGAGAGAGAGAGAGAATGAGAGAGAGAGAGAGAGAGAGAGAGAGAGAGAGAGAGAGAGAGAGAGAGAGAGAGAGAACGAGAGAGAACGAGAGGGGGGGGGGAGAGGGGTTAGTTTTATGAATCTCTTTGAAATCTCTATTTTCATTTAGATCTCTCTTGCAATGAAATGCTGCATTTTCCCTCATATATTGTAAATATGGCTTGGGATACTGGGGCAAGGAAACAATTACAATAAAAACAATGAGAAAACCTGGCAGTACTGTATGCGCACTCACACACAAACAGGACACACATCAAACACAGGCATGCAGCTGATTAAGGTTGTGTTTTCCAAATTATAGCATTTTAAAACATTCCTGCATTTCCTTTTGGCAGGGTGGGGTGAAGGGTTAGGGCAGAGGGCTGCTGTGTGTTGTGTGCATTTGCAGATGGGTAAACTGTTATAGCTTTAATGTGCCCAGGCTGCGGTGTGCAGTGGAAACACAAAGCCTTAATGAGGAAATGAAAAGGCTTCTCAGATGTATTTAACCATCAGTTACTCACGACACATAAACCATCCCACTCCTTTACCATCAAGCAGAGTGGGAGAGACAGAGCAGTGAATGAGGGAGAGCTATGACTGGTCTTTATTAGTGCCTGACAGAAGAGCATGGCTTCCTTCATATTAAGTGCCTTCGTAAGTAAATCCTGAAACAGAGAGCTGGTTCATTGCTGGTGGGAAGATCTCAAGAAGACAACAAAGGAAGCCAAGAGAAAGATGGACAAAGCAGGACAAGAGCAGTAAGTGCTGGGAAAACAGCTGATGGTGAGTAGCCTATAGAAACAGAGAGGGGAGGGGGGGTTGTGTTGGGGGGTGGGGGGGTGAGGGGGAAAATGGGAAGCCTCAAATTACACCCTGCACAAACATTGGTTTAGCAGTTATGAGGAGAAGATGAAATACCATTTGTGTCTAATTATCCTCGCTGCAGTTTAAAAGAAGTGCTCCACCCACTCTCAGCAGAACACATGCACACAGATGCTTGCACATCATCAATCATACATAAAAAAACACCTTCCACCTCTACAGAACGGTCAACCATGAGCTGGAGAGAGGGGATAAAGATGTAGGAGGAGAGGTGGGGAATGGACGCAGGTGTTGGGAAGAGGGGTAGAGGGGGTCATCACCTGTTGCTGAGGAAGAAGACTGAATCTTTTGCTCACTTCAGACACCTTTGGAAACCTGCTTCCTTGACTTCTCATTTACAGTAATGATTTAAACCCTGGAACTCTTAAAGGTTGTTTACCACAGCGTATATTCTTGATTTGCCTGTTACTTTAGTGCAATTGTCTTTATGGCTGTGTCAGTTTATCCATGTAAAAATCCTTAATGTCTCTTGCATCTTTTATAGATTTCATTGAAATCTAGCATTAAACATTGAGTATATTTGGAATTTCTAAAAAAAAAAAAAAAAAAAAAAAAGATGTTTTGCTTGTTAACATGATGTGACAGGTTAATGCAGGAAGGTAGAATAAATTAAATCTTCTAAACAAAATTGTGGAGTTTGCCATATCAAAAAAGTAGAGTATATTAAATGCCACAAACCTTGTTACAGCATAAAAAATTCAACCGTGAGTGTAATGTAATGTCTGTAATGAAATGTCTGTTATTCTTAGCTGACAGGGTCTGTGTTGTCCTGATTAGGTTAATCATATCCATCTGGCACTATAAGCAGGTTAAAATCAATGCTAACAATGATTTCAAAATACTATTTGATCTGTGTCGGATAGTAAGACATGAACAAAAGTACATAGACAGGCTGGCAGACAAGCAGCCACGCAGATCCACACACACACACACACACACACACACACACACGCACACACACAGTTATACACAGCTGGATGTCTGCCACACATTCCACTCACCCCTGACTACCCTGTCACCACGGTAATCAACCAATAACCACAGAAACTGTTTGGTAACGCGGGTGCTTACAGCAATGCCGGCCCAGAAGAGCAGAGCAAATTTACTCTACACACACTGAGCACACACAAACACAACACACACACACTCATAAGCATACAGACGTACGCTTGCACAGGGGTCTGCAAGGCATCTGAGTTCAACACCGGGTCAATGTAGGGCCGCGTCGACAATGAGATGGAAGCGTGGACCGCATCCCTCGCTCTCACGGAAGAGAAGAGAAAGTAAGACAGTGCCATGTTTGTGTGTGTTTTCCTCTGTGCCGTGGGAGTTTTGGCTGATGGGAGGATGAGCAGTGTGCGTGAGCATGTGTGTGTGTTTGATAGAGGGCCCTATGAGTCCACTGTTTAGTGTGAGTCAGAGTCCCATCCTGATCCCTCTCCTGCTGGGACTGTGATGCCACCACCCATCCTCTACCCACCCTGCACCTGGACTTACACTGGGCGGAGGAGAGAAAGTTGGGGTTCTACATCATCAGTGTGTGTGTGTGTGTGTGTTTGGGTGAGTAAGTGCGCTTGTGTGTGTGTGTGTGTTGGTTTTCTGCCCTAGACGACAGCCCAGACAAAAGGATGAGCTTGTAGCCCACCCCCACCTCCTCTTTTTCCCCATAAATTTAACCAGCCACATGCCTTACAAGAGCAGACCAGTAACCAAGGGCGATTCTGAGGCAAAGATGGGCCGGGGCAGTCATAATGGCACCACAGGTATCCACGAGTGAGGCACACACACACACACACACGCTCACACTAACACGCACACATCACTGAGCGTGGGCGCACGAGGTAAATAAAGTCAATTCTCTTTTTATTTCAGTCAGCTGAATTGAATATATATTTCCTTCCCTGATGGACCTTTTTTCAGTTTCTCAGCTGACTGGAGCTTTCAGATGGAATTGATCCTGTCAAATCACACAGTTCACAACGTTAGCACAGTTTTAGCCCCGAAGAACACACACAGAGCTCTCTGTGCGTCAGATATCAGATGAACGGAGCGGAACTCTGTGGGTGTAGCTGCTGTCATAGCTACAGACTCCATTCATAATTTGGTTCGTATGGCGATTACTCAGCTCCACTCCTCCTACTCTGGAGATACACCAACACAGCAGCACACAGTTTTGCCAGCACAGTTACACGCTGTACTGTACTGTTGCTATGATGCCAGATTAAGTTACGCTGCCGATAAAGTCAAAGGTGTGTGTAGGAAATCGCGTGGAAGAAGAAATCCATAACATTTTAAGAGGTGGAGATTTTTTAAATTGAAGTTTTCCTTCCTTATTAGTTTGATCAGACTGCATCTTCCCATTCTCACCTGTGAGCCAATCGCAGGACAAACAGCTCCAGGAAGGCAGAGTCTATGAGCAGGTTCTGATCGTCACGCTGGAGCTCAGAGAACCCGGGCAGCCGGTCAGCCCAGCACCGCGTGGTCTCCATCGAGACAGTGAGCAGCCTATAGAAGAGCTGGATGTGCTCGGCGTCCGAGGAAGAGGAGGGAGGGTCGGCAGCGCTGAACTGTGGTGACAGAAAGAAAGGCACAGATTAAACTCATGTTTCTCACTGCATTAAAATACGAGGAGTTGGGATGTGTGTGTGTGGGGGTGGGCGATTTACCTGGCTGTAGTCGAGGTCACGGGGCGTGCAGTGGGAATAAGCCCTGAGCAGAGCGGAGAGCAGGCTGAGGGGTGGAGAAGGAGGAGACGCCTCTGTCTGCAGGGGGCTCTTTGGTTTGGAAGGCAGACGGCCTCGGCGCCCCTTCAAGCTATCAGTACGCACCACTGCAAACCAGAGAAAGAGACAATAATGAAGAGGTTGTTCAGCTGAATCTGGTAGTATTTACACAGAATGCATAAAGAACTTCTATTCTCTAACTGATAAGCTTGTTATCAGTATTTTACAGCGGTGGGAATAAGACTGAAAGGAAGTAATTTGTACAGGAACAATCCCACAATCCCTTACACAGGAGGCCACTAGCCAGCAGATGGCAGTGGAGTTATTCTAGGAGCTGTAGAAGTGTTAAGGGGGATATTTAAGTTTGCATGTGTGGTGTGTGTGTGTGGTGTGTTTGGTGTGGGGGGGTTGTTTGCATTTAGTGTGGGTGGGGATATTACATGACACAAGTGAGACAGGTGAGAAACCACAGGGAAATTAGGACAGTATGAGCATCACACTTGATTCTACACATCAGCAAAACGTCACTGCTGTCACACCCGATGACACAAATGGAGAGATGCAAAGTGTGAGAAAATGGGAAGAGGACTGCCACCTTTCAAGTCTCTTTCAAACCCTCCCAGATTCAGAGGTTTCAAAAGCTGAAGGTGGTGGGCTGTACTTTCAATATTTCTTCCTCCACCTGAAGAGAGGAGTCTACTGCTCTGAGTGTGATGCTGCTACAGGGTAGCTCATTACCGGCCTATTAAACCCCCTGATTGCAGAGACAAACTTTACCATTATGGGCTGTAGGTCAGACGTGTGCCCGTGTGTGTGTGTTCTTAGGTGAGCGCTTGAGTCTTACCTTCCTTTACCATCCCGACGCTCAGACACTTCTGGAAGCGGCAGTACTGGCAGCGGTTGCGTCTCCTCTTGTCCACAGGACAGTTCTTACTGGCCAGACACACATACTTGGCGTTTTTCTGCACGGTGCGCTGCAGAGAGAGAAGAAACAAGCATACCGATAATCAGCCTCCAAACACAATCAACCACCTAATATTTGATTTGTTTAATTCAATTTTTTTCTTCCCCATCAAAGAATGAAAGCAGAAGCTCGCCGGTCAGATTTTAATTACGCGCTGAAAGGCGGCGGTGACATCAGTATAATTAGATAAAATTAATTTTCCAACAAGCCTCGCCTGCAGGAGGGACAATTTTATTAGCGCCGGAGTTGACAATGGAGACCGAGCGCGTGGCGTGCTGAGGAGGGTCCCGCGAGACAGCTGGGGACAGCGGCCGCAAGAGCTGCGTGATCAGATTGTTTGTGAAGCTCGCGGGTCAGCTCGTGGCACCTCCGGGGCCTCGCGCATCGCGCCTCTCTCAATGGGCCCCGAGGGAGCTGTTTTCTCCTCGGCTGGCTCGCGCGATTATTACTGACCTTATTAAAATGAAATCAGGAACGGGCCACGTGGGGGCCGGGTGCGCTCCCCGCGCGGATGAAAGACAATAATAACAGAAACGGTAGCAAAAGCCTACCCACCCCACTTCGTGCGCGCGCGCAACAAAGGGCCAATCCTGCACGCTTGGATATGCGTAAAGTTGTGTATGAAGTCAGCTGCTTTCTGGGTGGAAAAGTGATCCAATGATTCAGTGAAAGCAGAATTAGAGCGGTCCCCATAGTTTCTTCATTCAATATAGGGCAGCCAGTGTGAGAAGCCAGATATGTCTACTTAAAGTAAGCAGTTATTATTCTCAAAATAAGCAAACCACAGATCTATATTATTACTTTTGTGAAACTGAGTGGGGCCTGTTGCCAATCTTTCCAAGCGTCTATGACATTAAAAACTCTCGGGAAAGCTTTTGCCTGGGGTGCAAATCTGGTACACTAAACTATTACATTTGGAAAAAAAATAAAGCGACGCTATAATAAATGTCAAGCGTTTTATAAGCTGTCAAGCCGTGACTCCAGTAAGACAGCACAAGAAGAAACTGTAAATTAAAACAAACGGAACACAGAGAAAGTGTCGCGGCTTCCCCTCTTCTCTAACGCCTCTAAAACACATCAAAACAAATAACTCCAATTAGGAACCCCTCGCGCCACACATGCCCGTGCCCCCAGGAGACCAATAACACACCAATTATTCCATATGCTCCGGCGCGAGTGCGGAACTGGCGCGTAATGGGTGCCAGCGCAGGATGAGAGTCGTTGCCATGGCACCGCAGATCGCTGTGAATGTCTCCCTCTCATCCTTTCAATGGTCAGTGACCCGTGCGCGCGGGGATAAGTTAGTTATGGTCATTAATGTGGTTGAGGGAAAATAGCGTCCGTTTAGTGGGAGTCCGACCTGAACATAAAACTGCAGGAGAGGCTGAAACGACGCTCAAAATCAAACCTCTACATGCCAACGTTTAAGACTCAACAACACCGCAGTAGCATGAGCAAGTTCACACACATGTTCATCATTTTTTTATGATGGTTTATGTTGTACAACAGGTCTGTCAGCTTTGGAAAATTGATTTGTTAATGCTTTATCATGGAGTTAAAGATATCTATCATTCATTTCATTTCATTTCTTCAAACTAAATCTTTTACAGGATAAGTTCATGTTTTTCCTTGTAGTGTATTAGAGGTGTAGGTCAAACGGGTGTAAGCTGAGCTGACCCTGGTGGTTGGCTGAGGGGGAAGTTCTTCCCCTCAGTGACCTCGGGGTCTAATTTATAAGATAGCTGCTTCCAAGAAAAGCCTGAGTTTGAAATCAGTTAAAGGTCTGATAAATTAAGCTCTCATGAGTGAGTGCCGCTGTCTCCTACTGTCTCCTGTTTCTTCTACTCCTGCTGTGTGTGTATATGTGTGTATGTATGTGTGTGTGAGAGAGAGAGATTAGGACTCTTGTGACTTTGTGTCTCAGCAGAGACACTACATATCAGAGCTAATACTGTGTAACTAACTAGTCTCTGATACTCATCATTGGGCTACCTCCATATGTATGCAGGTGGACACACACATACACACACACACAGATCAAATTATCCCAATGCGATTATCAAATCTGTAGATCCTTCTTGTGCTCTGTACATTGCCTGCCTGTTTGAGGCCAGGCTAAGTGTATGTGTCAGTATATAAAAAGGCAAGTTCTAAATTTGTTCTGAATCCGATCACTATTATTAACTGAAATTTTAGGGTGACAGTTTTTATGGGCAAAGACTTGATTTAAGTGGAAAAAAGTCACTATAAATGTTAAGGAATTGAGTTATAGGCACTAAAAGAGCGCTCACAAACGAAGAGCATACTGAAGCCCACGCGCTGTAGGTGTTGTGGGGGCTTGATGGAGGCATGCAGAGGCAGATTCCTGACATGTAACATGTGCTAATAGCCTTGGCTTAAATTAAAACCCTTTAGGGACTTTGTTCCCCCTCCTCCTCCCCCTTCTGTCTCCTCTATCCCCTCCTCTCCTCTGCTTCTTAATCAGGGGCAATCAGACGTCTCTTCTCTCTGCCTGTCAAGTTTATATGACTGCCTCTCTGCTGGTCTACCTATGCACGAAAGTGCAAGGAAGGTTTTTGTAATAAAAGTGGATTTATGGAGGTGTCTGTGAGCTGAGGTTAATGTTTCTAATACAGAAATAACTTGACTTATCCTTTATCATGTGAAGTCCTCATGAAGCTTTAACATATGTTTGTGTACAGTATGTGTATGAGTGTTGATCTTTCTGTCTTTTTCCCCCCCAAATGGGTTAAATGAATGAACTTATATGTATCATATTTGCATTTAAGTGATAAAGTCATGCTTATGCTACCAACCTGGCTTGTTTTTTTTTTCATTGGAATGCTCCCACAACCTCTTTATGACTGATGTGCAATGCAAGCATGGAAAATGAAAAAACGTGTGCATTAAACTGAGCTGAACATGCATCTTCGCTGATAAAATCACAGCTAAAGTAACACAATGGTTAGGACTCTAGCTCCATAAAAACAGATCATTTTTTAATATTTTCTTTTTTTTGTTTCTCGCATAATGTTTGTATTATACTAACAGCTGAGATCTAGTTTTTAATTTTAAAATTCTGAATAGGTTCACTGAATTAATGGAAACCATTGAATGGACTGCATTATTGTGCCAAAAATAATAAACACAGGGGAAAATAACAACTTGCTTAAGAGCTAAAATTAATTAATAGTGAAAATGTGTTTCAAATTGCACTAATGAAATAACAATAATTTACAGCAAGCCTCTGCTGTGGTTTAATGTGTAATAACTATTCAAGTATAATTAAATATAATCAGGAAAGTATTTTTAGGAGACAATAAAACCATCAGGATAATGGAGGGAAGTGTGCCTGATAATATGAATATGAAAAAGAGCAGCTGTGTGAAATGCATGTTTTAGTTTTGTGCGGTTGCATCCTGGATTCCTGTGTGTAGCAGACTGAAAAATATGTACATGCTACTGTCTGAAAAAATATGTTTTTCTGTGTGTTTTTGTGTGCAGATGTGTATGTGTGTGTGTGTGTATGTGTGTGTGGGCATATGGTTGGTTGCATCTGCATGTGTGTGCAGAGGAAACATAGTGAGGTTTGACAAGCTGTGTAGCTGCAGCAGGCAGACAGCCCGCGGCCTCCTGCCACCAGACGCTGCTTTCATTAATTACTAAATAAAAACAAATTGTGAAACTAATTGAAAAGAAGGATAATTCATTTCCACCTACCAGAGGCATTATTCAATTACCTCTGTGTTTGCACCCTCCTTCTTGCTCTGTCTCTTAATTTCTCTCTCTTGTCTCGTGCAACCAATAGAATGCTTAACAAGTATGCAAGGAAATGTTGTAATCCAAAAAACTTTGCACAAAAACTACTCCGATATCACCGAATGTAAAAAAAAAATCAAAGCACCATCACATAGCTCACATATTTCAGAGAATTTGGCTTGATATAACCAATATATATTATGTTTTGACTTATACAAGGAAAATGAAAATCTGTGTGACTAAAAACTGGCTTTTGGTGATATTAAACTATGAATTAGTGTGTGTGAGCATGTATGTGGTAACATGGGATGTGAGATGATGGGTTGAGTAGCGATAGATTGAATCATCTGACGGACCAAATCTCAAACTGACTCATATCGTCCCAAGTATTATGTCAGAGAATTGTGGTCAATTTCGTGGCCGCTGATTCACGAGAAACACACTCAAAGGAAACTTTGATTTCAAGGTGGATTCTTTTTCCACTGCTCTCTCACGGCACTTTATTTCTGAGTGGCTGAGCATCAAGCGTGGAGGGCAATTTTCCCTGGATGTTTCAGAGAAAGTAGCAGAGAAGTTTTTTTTTTATCATCCTGTGTTCTCACGTAACACAAACAGTCTGAACACATACACACAGACTGTGTATATGCACACTTCGGTCACTTGGTTGCTGGGAGAGACGACCCCTGTGGGTGTGTTGTGCTTTCATAATGACTCTAAAGATGATTTAGAGCGTGCAGAGTGGGGTGCAGAGTGGGAGCGGAGAAAATGCAAGAAAATTGATTCAAATGAAATACGTCAGTCATTTTTCTGCTTGTTCACAGCTAATGGGGTGATATTTTAAGGTGGGATGTCAGTTATGAATGTGATTGTTTCTGTTTGAGGGATTTAGTTCCAAAACAACAGAAGACATTAAAAGACTTTTAGGAATATAAAGAAGAGGAGGTTGAATGTGACTTATTTGTTTTGGGGTTTTTACCTTGAAGAAGCCCTTGCAGCCCTCACAAGTGCGTACGCCGTAGTGCTGACAGGCCGCGTTGTCCCCACACACTGCGCAGGTGCCCTCTCCTTGGGGGCCACGAGGGGGAGGGGAGGGCAGGCTGTCTCCTAGTAGGGGGCCACAGGGCCCGAGAGCCAGGGAGCGGAAGGCGAGGCTGCTGCTGCCGGCCCCGCGGTGCAGCTGGTACATGGGCTGCTCCAGAGGTGGACCGTGAGGATGGGAGACAGTGGAGGATGAGGATGAGGAAGAGGATGAGGTGCGAACCAGTCCTCCTCCAAGACTCTCGTAGCCACCGCCGCTGCCACCGCTGTGGGGCGGTGAGTGCTGGTAGAAGTGTGGAAAGCGGGGAGACTTGAGGCCCGTCTCCAGGCTGGAGCCCAGAGAGTGGGGGTGTGACGGAGGGGCCAGGGAGTGCTCCTCCCACAGGAAGGAGGTGCCGGGCTGGGGCGGCAGGGATGGGGTTGTGGGAGTGGAGGGGGGAGACTGTTTAAAGAACATAGTGGAGGAGGACATGGCCTCCAGCGGTGGAGCAGTTGGGTAGCTCTCCTCTTCTTTTTTGATGGTGGGCCTGTGTGCCGGCATCTGGTAGAGGCAGGAGGACTTGGGCTCGTAGCTCCCCTCCACAAAGACGTTGAAGCTGGGGAGGGAGGTGGTGGCGGCAGCAGAGATCTCACCGCCACCCAGGTCCAACTTGGTGTAGTCAGGGGTCATGAGATCAGAGCTGTAGCTGTCGCCCTGGTAACTGAACGACTGGCCGGAGTAGGCTGAGCCTGGTGGGGCGGGCCCGTACTGAGCCTGCACACAGGGCATGTCTGCCAGGGAAACAGAGCACACACGTAGGTTAGAGCCGCGTGGCACATCAAACCACATCTATTCCAAAAACCTTTCATTCAAAAAGCAATTTTAATGTTAGTAGAGTACAGCTGTACACCAACAATCATTAGTCAGTAAAGGAAACTTGACATAGAAGTTAATCTCTGATTTGAACAGAGAAGCAGGGCTTCAAGAAGGGCCACAGAAGCACAGTACAGGTCCGACCCTACACTGAGTCTAGGGGATAAAGAGACTACTGGAGGCGCATGCACACAAGGGTAGTGCTGAACAGGCTCAACAATTAAATAGTGATGACTTAAAAAACTCTGCACAGCTCTATTGGAACAGGCAGTTGATTCAGCTCTGGAGGTGTCAGAGATTTTTGTGATGTTCTGAAACTTTTCTGAATGCACCTTTCTATTTTCATTGAGTAAGAAATGTGAAAAGCTTTGAACAAATCTTTTTTCACTTCTTGTGCTTCATCGAGAAAGCGTAGTAGAGATATTTGGAGCCTACACACACAGCCTCAAACACTGCTGATTCTCCCACAGTTAGTTCAGTTAGAGAAGCTGCACAATTTGGAGGCAAAAGCAGTCAAAGCAATAACCAAGTATGTGTGACTAGTGTGTGTGTGTGCGTGTATGTATGTGTGTGTGTGTGTGTGCACTGGTTAGTCAGATGGCAAAGCAGATGAGATAGCATTAAATAATAATGGAACCCCATGGTGGCGCTGGATGCTTGCTGCACAACACACACACACACACACACACACACACACACACACTGACAAATGCAACACACATGCACACAGACATTTCCTTTAACTGCTGCAGACGCCAGTCGGATGTCTTGAGTTTTCCCCCTGATTTGATTCTGACAGTCAAAGCAGCAGGCCACCTCATCATCATATGTGTGTGTGTTTGTGTGTGTGTGGACTATATGGTCTTGCCTTATCAAACTCCTGACGTAATACACTCCACCTGCGTTTGAGCGTGCACGTGTGTGCCTGTGTGTGCACCGTGTGTGTGTGTGCGCGCATACACACACACAATGAGTGTGTGCGGGCTTAATCAGTCGTGAGTGTGAGCACAGCCAGGGTTTGTGGTGTTTGCTCGCCGCTCCCGAGCAGGGAACTGTCAACACAGCGCTGCTCCCATTGACGCCCAGCATGCGCGCTCTCTGCCGTAATCGCCCCCGTTCCCCGCGCGTCATGTTTGTCTAGTCAAATACGGGACATATCGGTCCTGCTCTTGGTAAAACACACAAATACCTCCATCCAAACTAACTCACTCACGCTCAGTCAGGGAATCAAAGACTCTTATTTGTTATAAAAAACAAAAAAAAAAAAACCCCATTCTGAAATAGCGGCACCAATCGTTTTTCAGCAAAAAGAAAAATCTTGTAACTTCATAAAATCATCTTTTTTCGTTTTTTGATATATTAATTTCTGCAAACAAGCAAATAACAATACATTTGAGAACAGCCTGCACATTTTAATTTGCGGTCAAATATGTCAATACTATATGAATGTCACTCATGGCGGAAGCAGGCAGAGTGACACATTAATTTATGTTGCTCTTAACACAATTAGATTCCACCTGAGGTGCAGCACGCGGCGTGGCCGCGAGGGCTCAAAAATACAAATGGGTGACTCAAAGCGTTAATTAAGTGAAAAAGAAAATCAAAATGACGGACACTCATCTGGCTACATCATTTATTTATTTATAATATTCCTTTAGCTGTTTGGTGAGAGGCAAAAGGTCAGAAGAGAGCTGACCTCTGGACCTGGTAGGAAAAAATACTAAATAATCCTACAATTAATTTTAGAAGAATCACATCTTAAAACTATATTTTTCATGGGTACATTTAAATTTAAAATACTTTTAAGTTTGATGTTTTTTTCTCTCAAAATTCTCCACTAAGAATATCAGACACAGATTTATGTCTCAGTTGTAATATTGAGCTGCTAGATTTTTTTTTTTTTTTTTATAATTGAGGATGTGAGTCAAGCTGTAGGACTACGTGGGCTTGACGTCATCAAGGTTTTTTTTTCTTCTTCTGCAAGTGACCAGCTACTTCAGCCCACGTGGAAAAACACACATGCAGCATTATGGGCGTCATGGGGCCTTTCTGGGCTACACCAGGACTTTTTTGTGTGTATGTGTGTGTGCTACTGATTAGGCATCAGATGAAAGAGAGAGAGAGAGAGAGAAAGAGAGAGAGAGAGAGAGAGAGAGAGAGAGAGAGAGAGAGAGAGAGAGAGAGAGAAAATGAACTGTGAAAGGAGGAGAGTACAGTGGTGAACTTTGTGGCTTTCTCTGTTGTGTCAGTAGGTCAAGCTTTAGATAGGCGTTGAGCATGAGTGTGTGTGTGTATGTTTAGGACTTATTGCACCTGTCATATACAGTGTCTTACCGCAGCTGTATGCACAGACAGCTTACTGCATTCAATAGGTTTTGAGATGATTCATGTGTCTACGTAGAGCTGAAAGAATTAAAGAGGCAAAGAAATGTTGGAAAAAAAACCCCTGACAGCTGAGAGTTACACGTAAGGATTATTATTTTTGTCTGTGTGTCAGGTGAAGAGAGAAGCTTTTGATCAGTTGTTTTTTCATACACACATATAAGTAACCACACACACACATCGACACACACACATTTCCCACACTAATGATGTTCAAGATGTAAACATGAACCTGTGTACGCTCATTCTGCCAATAACATGCGCCCGTATCCTGAGAAGAACCTGTAAAACCACTTGTGTCTGCAAACACCTCATCCTCTTCGGTGCTTTACATTTGGTGGTGTGTCCTGTCTTCACTCAGTAACACACACACACACACACACACACACACGCCCATGCTCACAAGCGTGCAACCTCACTCACAAACACAAATATTGTTCTATCAGCCAAATCTTTTTTAAGTCACTGAAGCAAATCTGTAGGAAAACCTTCTACACTCCAACACCACCATCAGATTGCTTTTAAACACTTGCATGCAAGCAGGTGTGTGTGTGATTGTATGTGTGTGTGTGTGTGTGTGTGTTTATGTGTGCAAGCAAGAGGACAGACAACCCAAGCAGAGTCAGACACAGGTGGTGCAGCATAGTGAGGTAAAGGGAAACAGTCTCTAACCTCGAGGTGTGCATTTCAACTGGACAAACTGCAGCTGTTCCAATAATTGAGCGCGCTTGTTCATTGTCAGAATGCCATAGATCTAACAAATAAAAACATGAAGTTGCAGACATAAATACAAAAAACACATTCTGGTATTTTCTGTTAGTGAATTATGAGATAAATGTGTTTGAATTCAATGGCTTTTTACACAATGGGTATAAACTGATTTTACAAACACACACACACACACACACACACACTGAAAGCACACACACATAATTACACTACCAGTGACAATGTTTAAAAATCTTCTTAAGCCTGTTATTTGAGGAATTTATAATCTGCTTAATTTAATAAAGAGAAATTAAATTAAGTGGATCCAACATTTGAGATTAAGATGAATTAACTTTTTTTTTTAAAGTCACTGCAACAATACAAAACTATTGCATAAATTGGTCTATTTTAGTCGTAAAAGCTTTTGAAGAGCTCGTTGAGTCATAGGAGGATCGATCTCTATGACCTATTCGCCCCCAGCTTCTGGATTTAGGTGTGTCTGGTCTCAGAAGTCTCTTATTTCTGCCAGTTTGTCTAATGATTGAAATGTCAACTCAGTCCGCCGTCACCAGCCGACACACACACACACACACACACACACACACACACACACACACACACACACACACACACACACACACACACGAGCTGAAATTCACGCGCACAATAAAGGCTCACCAGGATCTTCATGAAACTTAATCACAGAAATTTTAATTGGTATAAACAGGAAAAATGAGCCAAAATATATAAAAAGTTAAATTGGGATTTTAACCTTAATAGCTGGCAAATTATTTTAGGTAAACCCCTCTGCCCATTTCACACAAGTTTCTGTTATATATAATATATATTATGCGTGTTTTTCCTGCAAGAAAACATGACCCAACACCTACAACACCACAGTAAAAAGAGGCCTGCGCCACAACAGTCGCTCCTAAGCATCAGCTGAGAAAGGAGATTAAAGTGTAGAAAGAAAGAAAGAAAGAAAGAAAGAAAGAGAGCATGAAAGAAAGTAAAGAATTGAAAGTAAAAGAAAGTATGAAAGTGAGCACTCGGGTCTCGGTCTCTACCTGGTGAAAGAGCTTCGCGCTGAATGGTGCTGGGTGTCCGGGATTGAGGGGTGGCGTGGCTGCGGCCGGGACAGGGCTCTTGGAGCGGGGACGATTCGGCGGGCGTCACGGAGGAAGTGTCCAATCGCCGGGGCTCCGAGCTCGGCTGGGCGCGCTCTTCCGAACCTGTGTCTGGAGGAGAGGTGCCTGGGTTAGAGCCAGTGATGGGGCGGCAGGCTGAATAAAAGAGTTGGTTCTGGGTACCGTCGCTTCCAGTCAGCGAGCATTTTAATGCAGCAATATAAAACTCTGAGACTTACAGATGAGCGTGTATTCATGTTTTACTATTTTTCCGATATGAAACCACATCTTTACATTGCTCTCCCAAACTTACCTAGCAAATTCTAGGTGAGGTTCGACTTTACTACATTCCCAACGACCTAAACATTTCGGCCCGCAGAAATAATGATGGCACAATTTCAAGGTAACGAGGAACGATTAAATTTTACACCAAAAATAGGTAATTATTCGCAAAAAGTCTAATCTGACCGATAAAGTCAGTGATTCGGATTGAAAGAAGCAGTAAGAGGCATGCAAACTATTGTGCGCACATCAGAGCAATATCCCAGTAGCCGAAACAGTAAATAAATCATTGCAACTATCAATGCAAATCCACAGAAGTCACACATTTAAATCAAACATAGTCCAATTTTAGCAATAAATATGTCACTGAATTCATGCTACAAAGAGAAAAATAAGAAGAAGAACCACAACTGAGCTCATTTCAAGACACTTACGTGGGCGACAAGTTTCATTCTAACACTTAAGCTTTGCTTCGTAATTACAATTTTAATTTTGCGCTGCAAATGTCGATTTCGATCAGGCAAAAAAAAAAAAAAAAACCCAACAACAACAAAAAACTAGAGAAACTTCCACAAATACAGACCTAGAAAAGTGACAACTTTTATAAAAGCAGTCTGTGCCAGTGCCTCCAGGCCATCCCTTTGCTTGTCTCTGATCACCACCGTATTTGTCTGCTCAGGGTTCATCCAGAGGGAGAAAGAAAAATCTTGAAATGTGGAGAGTCGGACCCGAAACCAAACCAGCGGACTCCTGTGCGCCGTGCGCCTCCAACTCCCTCTCACTGCAGCAAGGCGCACTGTGGACGGCGGATTTCAAGGCCCAGAGCGCCCCCTTTCTGTCACTCACTCCCTTATATAGTCTCTCTCTCTCTCTCTCTCTCTCTCTCTCTCTCTCTCTCTCTCTCTCTCTCTCTACCAGACACACACACACACAGACCCTCTCGGATACGGTCAAGTTGAGAGACCACTCGATCTCCCAATATGCATCTCAGTACTGTCTGCTGACAAGCCACAGCCCTCATAACCGACTCTCTGGGCTCCAAGGCACCTGCAGCCGGCTGTCTTTGTGTCAACAGATCAAACTCGTCCACTACTAGGCTAAGTGTTTGACAGACCGGCCACTTTTCTCCAAACGCTCAACTTGCAGACCAATCACGAGAGGAAACTGAGCTTCTTTGAACTCTTTTTGATGGTTATTCGGTCAATATATGGCGTTAACAGACATTTAATCCCTCACAGAAGCTTCAAATATGCTGAATAAAGAAAAAAAAAAAGACGAACCAGCGTAAACAAACAAGTGAGTCTGTAAAACATTTATTTGATTAGGGTTGATTTGGAACAGTAAAGACATTCTTCTATTCTGTGTGGAGCCATTGGAGCGCAGAAAAAAACTTTAGTGCTTAAAAAAACAGTTGGTTATTGCAGCAGAAGAAATAAGTTATTCTTTGGAGTCAAAATAGCCAAATTCTTACGCAAAACTATGAAGTTAAGAGCGTAACTGTGCGTAAATGCGCTCTTGTTACAACTTCTGTTTAGGATTAAGAGTGGAAATAAAGTGCCTTGTTGTAAACACAAAAAAACAAACATACTATATCTGCAAAGTGAGACATTCAGTCTGTTTTTTAATGAGTAAACGAGCACCCCCCTCCCTCTTTGCTTTCTTCCCAGGCCGAGCCGGTCGGTGGGGCTCTGGCCCTGGGCACACCGGTAACCAAGAGAACGACATAAGAGCTGCAAAGCACGCGCCCCGGAGCGCCGGTAGCCCCCGGTAGCCCCTCGCACCAATAACCCCGGACAGCGCGAGGCTTCCAGCAAACAGAGACAGAGAAAAGAGAAGACATAAAGGAGAGACCAGAGAAATATGTGAGTACTGTAAATCAGCCCTGAGGGGGAGTCTGTCAGTAGTGCCTGCGTGCGCGGCTGCGTGCGTAAACCTGAGTGTGTGGAAGAAAGAAAAGGTAAAATCAGCAAAATGCCTTGAGTCAGCAGTGATAGTTTAATATCGTGGTTTAATCTATAGCCTACAGTCTTGGCAGCTGCTATAGAGAGATGTCTCTAGGAAACATTTCACAGAGGGCTTCTCAAATTTGATGTGGCTTTATGGTGAATGGCTGAGGGTGTTTTCCAGCAATCAATGGGAGGACAGGCCGTGTCCTCACGGAGACAGTAGACATAGACATAGCCTATATGATTTGACTACCAAGTCTGGTGACAGTCTATGAATTAAAACTGCTCGGAAACAACTATCACCTTTTTTGTGTGTCTGTGTATGTGGATTTAAAACCTACAGGGGAAACAATCCTAGCTATTGTTGCATGAGGTGGACTTGTCAAACAATATAGACTTATATAAACGCACACACTCACTCTCTCTCTTTCTCTCTCTCTCTCTCTCTCTCTCTCTCTCTCACACACACACACACACACACACACACACACACACACACACACACACACACACACACCGTCCCTCAATCATAACTCACTCAATAACAGAACAACCTCCTCATAACATGAAGCATTAAAAGAAAGAAAGAAAAAAACCCACATGGCATGAAATCAAAGAGCTTTAACTCTCTTCTCTCAGCTCCTGCCTGAATGTAGGTTAGACTATTCTCCTCTCAGACCATTAGCGCGTCTGACTCCACTATACATTGTGTGAGTGAGAGGCATCTAATTTCCATGACAACCACAGAAAGGACATGATACCCTTTTCCCGGCGCAAATTAAAGCCGAATTCAGCTTCATCTGTTCTTGGAGACACCACAGACACAGAGAGACAATATGAGCAGCTGTAAGCGTAGAGGAGGCTTGATATATCAACAGGTTACCCGCACAAAGTTCGACAGACTAGACACAGATGATGGTCTTAAAGTATAAAATCGACATGACATAAGATTTAAGGTAATATACGATAAAGTATGCATACAGCTGTGCGTTAGAAGCCTGTGTTTGTTCTGAGTCTGGCAATCTAACAAGCGCGGTATATGACCGAATGGCAGACTCATTCATTCACAATTTACTTACTGGTTTGCTGTAGCGGTTCCGTCTTTACATGTGATAATAACCTCGCATGAAGTATCCTAGATCCATCCAGAATAATCACCAAGAGTCGAGGTAATGAAAAGAAAAAAAAATTATATATATAAAAAACAACCTCTTAGTAATATTAGAGAGGCAACGGCAAAGAAAAAAAAAGTTTGTTGCTTCCTTCTTACTTTTTTATCTAAAGTACACAAAGTATATAAAAAATGAAATAGAAAATTAAAAAAAAATGAAAAACTCCCAAGGAGTGCGTCTGCGTCCGTTCCCGTGAGCTGACTTGTGTCAGTGGTGATGGGTGCTTTGCAAAGTGTGGAGTTGTAATGCGGGTTTGTTTATGTGCGCCGTCTGAGGGGAGAAAGTCAAATAGTGCATTTTATGTGGGCTCTGCCTCCACATAGAGCGGCTGGTATGCGCTACGTCAATGTGACGCCATGGGAGAGGTGACGTCACTCAAAGTAGAGCGCTCTCTCTCTCTCTCTCTCTCTCTCTCTCTCTGTCTCGCTGTCTCTCTCTCTCTCCCTCTCTCTCTCTTTCTCTCTCTCTCCGTACAGTACTACCAGACACATAAGCTCCGAGCGCCGTGCCAGAGACAGAGAGAGAGAGAGACAGAGGGAACCAGAGGGAGCGAGAAACAGCGGGTTGGTCTGATGTTTGCGGGTGAGGAACCTGGGGGGGATCCGGCGGGCGAGCTTGCACATGGTGTGGCAGATTGGCCTACATTTATGTACATTTGTCAAGCTACCAATTTGATTCTAATAATTGAAATTTTACAATAAAAAATAAGCCAAATAGAGAAATAAATGGCCAATCAATAATGTGTCAGTGATGGAAAGTAGGTACAACTACCCAAAAACTGTTCCATAGTTTCAGAGAAAACTATTCAACAATTGGACACTACAGTCGCTACTTTGCATATTCTATAATATCACATTATATTAGTCATATAACACACAATGAAAGAGCAGAGACTGCTGACTCTTCTCTGACATACTGACTTGTCCAAGTGACTGAATATTTGGTTCTTCCCTGTGTGCTTTCTGAGGGGTCAACAGGGGGAAATACAGTCGTCTGCATGATGTCAGTCGGTGTCCTGAACAGACTGTTACTCTCAGTCAACTCTCGCTTCCTGGAAGACACAAGTCTGCTGCTGTGATGTATGACAATGTTCCATATAGGCTCTCTGCCTTAAGGCCACAATAAGTCTGTGTCGTATTATCTTGTCGTGACACAAACCGCTATGCAGCACCAACCCTATAACCGAGAAGACGGAACTGCTAACTTTTAGGTTGTTTTTAATGAGTTTTTAAACTCAAACCATTAAAGTCATTCAAGTCATTGGGCCTATAATCAGCTACAAAAATAGAGTTTTGTTAAGTGAAATGATCCAATTAGATTATTTCACCGTTTTTCCAATACAAATCAAATTATTGAAATAGTGTAGAATCAGATTACATTGTCCAGCCTGTTGTGTGTCAAGATGTTGACACTTATTTGGAGAAAAGTCCTGAAACAAGGCTAATTGCAGTGAACAAATGAGATGATCTCATCCAATTAGCATAATTATTTGTAATCAATGAAAAAACATCTCTAATGCTAAAAATTAAACTACCACACTCGTTTAAATTAGTCCCTAACGTATAGGTGTGTCTGCAGCAAATGTTCTACAACATAAAGTTAATTTGACCCACTTGGCGACATTATAACTCGGTTAAAATTGTGGTTAATCTTTTATGACTGTAAATAAATTTGGTTAGGCAGACTTTGACAGTTGACAGGATATGAGGAGGAGCTGCTTCTCTGGCGCGCTCGGCAACCACAAAATTAAAATTTGCCTCCGGAGCCACTGAGAACAATAATTCACGGTAGCCAATCACGAGGCGCGTATTTACCAGTCAACGTCCTAATTCTGACCAATGACGAGCTCTGGGGGGCGGGGAAAGCCTTGACGCACTGAGGCTCGTGATTGACGCAAGCTTTGTTACTAATTTTAGCAACTGGCCGACGGAGGGTGAGTGAGATAGCAGAGAGCCCATTCATTGCACCGGGGCGGGCCCGACTATTTTAGCGTTGCAATTGTGATCCAGCCAAGCCAAATATAGTCGTAGACAGGTATTTTTAGCCGTAAAGCGTGTTCTCGTTTTCATTTCGGCAAAGGCGACCTGGGCGATACAGGATACAATTTGAATTGAGCTCCAAAATCAGCGTTTCCAAGTTATTTAGTAGAGTAAGAGGATAGTTTTACAGGCAGACCCGAATGGCTAGACCTGAAGATAAGTAGGCTTTTCGGGGCGACAGACAGACAGACACAAGTTTTTTTGTGAATATGATGGCTTGCAGCCCCGTACGGCAGCTCTTCTTCCTCACCAACTGCGCACAGGACCGGTCTGGAAAAAAAGCACCGTAGTCAGGCTTCACCGCTGCTGCTGGGAAAGTTTTGTCAGGGCAAAAAGTTGTGGGCTAAAGGGATTTTAATAAGATGAGTGCGCAGACTTAGTAGGCTAATAATGGATGTGTGGGAAATCCCTCCCTACCTCCCTCCTATGTTGCACCTTGAAACAGATACACTCTGAATTGGAAGATAAGGAAACCACACATGTGCTTATTTATGTGCGTCTGTAGACACACAATACCCCCAATTTACTCAGTTTTCAATCTGGAGTGTTAAAGTATGCAGTAAAATGTACAGGAAATCCCAGATTCCCAGTCATTTGCCAAGTTTGTTTTTAAAATGCTTGATGTGTGAATGGTGATTAATACTAGGAGAGGGGAGGGGACTCTGTGGTCTGTTCCACAAGTGCCAGGATCAGCTGCAAGGCATGCAGATCACATGCCACCAGGCCTCAGAGTACCAGGGATCAGTAAACTCCAGGATTTACAGTGCATACATTTGTAGTTGAATTAAAAAATGATCCCTCTTGTAAAAGAAATTTCACACAAAGTATGCTTGTTTCAACAGTTGTACAATAATCACAACCTCCTATCTTCTCGGGGTGAGCAAGTGTCTTGACAATGCAGGTGCTGCAGAGCATCATGGATCATCATATCTTTTTATATATATATATATATATTTCTTATCAGTTTCTCATGTGCCACCCTATCAAGAGAAAAATATGACTTGACCTAATTTTATTCCTGCGTTTTTAGAACAAAACATATCCTATAGGCATAGATCACAAGTTCTTTTTCGCGTCCTGTACTGTCAGAATTATAAAGCAGTGTCTGGGTCATCCAGGGTAAATGCTTATAAATGAATCATTTATTATTATTATTTTTTATAAAAGGGGCTTTCATCATTTCATTACTATTGTGAAATATCGCTTATCAGTGTAAGTCTTCCTGCACGTCAATACTTCTGTTGTTCATGTTCTCTTTCAGCATCTACAAGCATGTCTAGGTCATGTAGGGTGAGCTTTGGTAAGTGGGTCATTTATCTTTAAAATGAGCCATTTATAATTGTCTTTATTGCTTATCATCATCATCATCATCATCATCATCATCACTGTTTGTCTCCTCTCTGCTCCCTGTCTGTGTGTTTCACCTGGTCTCTCTCTCTCTTTCTCCCGCTCTCCCTGACCGGTCAGGATATCGGCTGCCTTGACGTGTAATCCAGATTAACCTGCTCTCTTATTCCGCCAGACGTGGAAGTGATTAGAGATTATGACCGTGTCCTTTTAATAGAATTGAACTTGTGGTTAATCAACTACGTCCACTGGTGTCGCGTGACAGGTGACTCACTCACACACTCGCAGTGTCACACACACACACACACACACACACACACACACACACACACACAAAAGCCCTTGTTTTTGTTGCTTATGATGACATTGCGTTTATTTGCATAAATATTCTTGGAAACTTACACTTAAAAAACATGACCTTTAGATGCTTAAAGAACAAGTTCAAAAATTTCCATATCTGTCTTAAAACAATAGTATATTATAGTATTCTTCCATAGAACATGGAACAAGGTTTTGCTCGCTGTAATCATTCCTCCTGTTCATGCTGACCATCAGAAAATCTTTTCCTAATGTGCCTTCAATGTCAGTAATGGGGGACAAAATCTATAGTCCTCATTTTGAGTAAGATTTTATTTAATAGTTTATTTGAAGATAATATGAAGCTTCAGCAGTCTGAATTAGTCAAATAAAGCGGATATCTTCCATGGTTACAGTCTTTTTTGTATAAATTCCCTCTTTGTCTCTCGATGGCCAGTGTTCCTGTTCAGCTGGTGGAAGTATAGCTACAGAAAGAGGGAACTTGGCTCTACAAAGGTAGTAACTGAAAGATATTGAATTGATTTGACTAATTTGCACAGCTGAAGCCTCATATTTCCTTCAGATAAGCTTTTAAATACATTTTTGCACATAAGGACAACTATGGATTTTGTCCCCCCCATCACTTATATTGAAAGTGCATCATGAAGGGATCTCTTAATGGCCAGTATGAGCAGGAGGAATGATTACAGCAAGAAAAAATGTGTCAAAACATGTTTGGGACCAGCTTTTTGTCTCCAAATGGGAGTTCAGCTCTCTATGTGGTGGATAACTCTGCATCACAAACTGATTTACTTCATTATGCCTTATGCTACTGTCAGACCAGAGTTTGAAAGTCCATATTTTCATTATATGCTGTGGCAAAAAGCAGGTGGAGCAGAACATCAGATGTGCAGTTTTGCTAGCTAAAAAAACATCTATTTACCACTTTGTTGTGTTCACCTTCTGTCCCTGTCTTAGCACTCACTCCCTCTCATGTCATACTTTTTGTAATCCGCTGCTTGTGTTCTTCCACCGCGTAGTTATACAAAAAAAGACAAGACAACAATCATAACTTTTTGAAGGAGAGGTGTGAAATATTGCTGGACACTGGAGTTCTGTGCATAGTGAACAGAGCAGGATCGATTTGTGACAAACAGCAAAAACAGAGAGTGAATTTTAACACCACTGGGACAGTATATTTTTTTAATTTTACAAATCAAATCAGTTCTTCTTGCTCTTCTTTTTCCTGCATCCAAAACTAATCTGGCATTAAAGACAGAGTGTCTGCTGCCATTGTATGGAACCGTTCAATCTGTGCAGGCTTGCCAATGTTGTCTGATTTTACGACAGAAGAAGTTTGGTACTTTGCATAAAAAGAGCGCTTTGGAGGCACCGCTTGCCACAGTAGTGAGTGCACAGTTGTAGTATATATACAGTGGTTCAGCATCTTCGGGCCTCTGCACAAAGCTGTTGACTATATGGTGGACATATTGCACCGAGATGCACTGAACTCTGGCTTATCACAGAGCAGAAGTGAAAAGTGATTGTGTCAGTTTGAATGAGCTCTCTATGTCTACGGCCAAAGCACCGGCACTCAGCGCTCTGGTGACACTGGAGAAAGAGGAAAGCAGAGAAAGAGAGAAACAGAGGAAGGCTTTTATCTCAGTGTCACCAAATCTGCTCCAACTGTACGTCAGAGTGCAAGCAAGGACGGGAAGGGGTGGCTGTGCGGGGGCAGAGGATCGCTGGCGCAATGGCAGGGTGCTCAATGGTGGCATTCTTCCCTTTTCTGTGGGGACACACAAACACAGACAACACGCACACACACACACACACACACACACACACACACATATACACATACACACACACACACCAGGGGGATTCCCCCCGGGAGTACCCAAGTGAAGTAATACAACCCATCACTGCCTTATCACACCAGTGCTCAAAGACAGGAGAGTGGAGTGTAGAGAAGTGTTTCCATGAACAGCGGCACAGGAGGTATTCTGTGTATCACTCATGGATTCTGGGCGTTTATATGATGTTATCATGGTGTGTTTTTACACTTTATTTTTATTTGCTTTGCGTTGTCTCGACAGAGGGCGGGTAGAGTAATGCGGAGCAGCTTGTGCGTAACGTTCTGTAGTTTCCCTCGCTGCTTTGGTGGCAGATTTATCACCTCTTTCATTATTACCCTACAATGAAATTTAACAGCGTGATTCACCACTTTTTGAACATTTTTGGTGGGTGTATGACAGTGTGAGTACAAGCCAGCCGTTTGTTTGTTTCCTTTGTTTGTCTGTAGGTGTACATTTATCTGCAGTCATTTCGTATAGCTTCATATATATATGTGAATATATTTATGTATGTGCACAGGTCAAGAAGTTTAAAGGTTAAGGCTGTTGGTTTTCTATATTTTTCTGTTTGTCGACAAATCGTGCAGAAGCCAAACCAACAATGAACAGTGTCAAACAAGAACAAGAGGTAGTTCAGGCACTCCAAATATAAGAGCATGTAACAATGAGGAAGGAAGTATTAAAAAGCCTTTATTCTAGTGGCTAAATCATTAAAAAAACAATATGTTTCAATCACTGTAGATCTTTGTCAGGTCACTGTCATTCTCAAGAAAACATTAAAAGAAACTGGGTCATTCTTGAGAGTGACACCCTCTTGAGAAAAGTTTTCCTTGACCCCCCTATTAATTCTTTTAGCCCCCACTTTTAGGGTCATGCATCCACATCTTCCAGCAGGTAAAAAAGGTACTTGGTTGACCAAACCGTTTGACACTTTCAAATGTATGCATTGCCCTCAATGTGATAATGATGTACAAACTAAATGTTTTGTTGATGTTAACACAAACAGAACTTATAAACAAAGTGATCTCAGCAACTGTAACATTACTTTTGTTACATACCATCTGTCTTCTCCATGTGTGGAAGGCTTTTTCTAAATAGGCCATACTGAGGGATCGTCTTTACTGAGGATAAATATGCCGTTAGAATTAGGGATCAGGATTACATTATTCCACATTAAACATTAAAACTTTGTTGGCGGGGATGACAGAATACAGAAACTTAACCAAAGGGAAGCTTTTTGGATCTATGCATTAAAGTATCCTGGTCTAAAAGAGGATACAGACTTTACATATTTCTGTATAGGCTCTCCTTTTTCTCCAGAAGACGGTGGCTACTATAGCTTCTTTAGAAATGCTTTCAAGCACAATTCTCTTCAGGGATGAAGGAACATGTCCTCAAGTGCAAACGTGGTTCACTGACATGTTTTTAACAGTTTTTGGACAATAACAGAGGTCTACAGCACATAGGAATAACATAAAGTATATCAGGCTTTGGACACAGGCAATACTTTTAAGTAGAATGAGTTCATTGTTGGTTTGGTTCTGCACATGAGATTTGTTGACAAAATTTTTTTAAAAAAAATATAAAAAATCACCAGCTTTATTCTTTAACAAGACATATATGCATATCTTGCATGAGCCATACATTTTTCTTCATACAATGGGATCATTTGCATACTTACAAGAAGCAATATCTATTAAAGGTCATGCATTCTTGTTGTCAAGTGCACATCATGTTCTATGTGCATACATGTAGTGTCGGGAAATATAGCCTGTGTCCTTATGTACTGCAACTAGAATGATCTCTGCACATCAGTTCACAAATCTTTCCTGAAGCACTTAGACAGAAACCTCTTTATGAAAAGAACAGTATATAAAGCCCTGTCTCTCTTACACACACACGCACACACAGTTGTGAGCAGCAGGTGTGCATCAGGCAGGATCCAGCATGCCACAACACATGACATTGTGCACCATTTCATAGCTTCTTAAACGGCAGATTTTCACTGAGGTCCAAAGAATATCTTGTGTTTTTTGCCTTAAGCCACACATGCATGTGTATGTTTAATGACACACTGCTGCAGATGTAAATCAGTAATAAAACGTACGATTGGTATGTAGATGAATTTGCACCATTACTGGGGGTGGTTTAATGGTCATATCAGTCACACGAAGATGCGGCAGGCTCTGAACAAACAAGGGCTCCCTGTGGGTGACTGTTGACTTTAGAAAAACTCAAATAGCTTGAGCACCAGTGCATGATGCAAATTGAAAGGATGCTTATTCACATCCGGATGTCACTGATAGACCACATTTACAGAGGAGATTTTTATCGTTAACTTGAGCCCACTAACACTTAGGGTTTCAGTGCTCTGAACTTAACTTGGTATACCACATATTTCCCTAGTCTGCAGAATAGACAAAAGAAAACAAAACAAAACATGAAGTCATTGAACCCAGTGCCATTTGACATTAAGCAGTCTTGTTATTGAACAATGGCATCAGATCAAACATTTTTGAACACATGCCAAATCTGTCTGGTTTTCAACATGGGTAGACTGAAACGGTGTCACTCCTGCCATCTTGGGGGGAAAAAAAAAACCCAAACCACGTCAATACCTGTGCACCTACCTGTCAGAGGTTTGGCTGCTGACCCCTGTAAGGTCACTCGAAACAACAAACTGTGTCACAAAATGTAGGTATTAAGTTTACAACTCAATTGCCAGCGGTGATTTTAAGTGTGCGTGGGTGTAATTTGTAAGTTAGTGTGTGGAAATATGTGAGCAGTGGGTGTATGAGTCACCATGGTGTGGGCAGTTGTTTAAAGGCCATTTTCTAGGAGATTCAGAAACAGGAACATATATTAGTACATGTGTATGTGTCTATGTCTATGTCAAGTGTGTGTGATGTGGTTTCATCACTCGAGTCGAAACGTCGCAGGACTCTCCCTCTGAGCATGTTTAGATCAAGATATCAGACACCAGTCAGAATCTCCTCACAGCTGTGAATAAATGTCCACTTGAAAAACACACAGTGTGCAGTGCAGCAAGTGGCCTTAGAGTGATACGGTGGAATTTTGGCTGCAATCAAATATACGTTTATTTATGCATTTGTGCTTGTGTGAGAAACAGTTGCCCTTTTAGTTGTTCACAGCTACTTTGGGGAGACACTCTGGCTGATTGCCCTGCACACCTCAATTAGTTTCACCTCCGCTCACTCCACTCCCACTATTTGCAGCCCAGGTATCTGCCTGACAACTTGTAATTGTAGCTCAGGCTTATGTCATATAAAGGAGTGATGACATTTCAGTAGCTGAGTCAGTGTCTTTGTCGCCCTTCAGATATTCAACATTTGAGCAGAACATGTGTGTTTATTCTGTCATTTTTACTCAGCGTGTGGGGTCTAATTATGTGTTCAGCATATTGGTGCTTTGCTGTGGTTGAGAGTAATGTCATCCCAGGTCACACACACACACACACACACACTGACCACATGGGCAAGTATACAGGCAAACACATACACACATGTACACACGGAGAAGCACACACAGATTCAAAGAAATAAACAAGTGGTTGCATTTCTGTATTGAGTCACACTCGTGGGCAGTGGTGGAAAGTTTCCTTGTTTGGGCTATCCCCTCCGCTGACACTTTTGATACTTCATAAAGTATCTGATGTGTTTCTTGTCCCAAGTCAACTTGTAGTGGACAGCAGATTCATTTCACATCTGCTAAGACATCACACACCTTACCTAATCTTCCTGTCTATTCTCACTGACACAGACACACATATCATACTGTATACACAGTACTTATTGTATAATCACACTGGCAGAGACCCAAACACACACTGATATATTTTTCTTTCTGGACAGTGTCACTGCTAGAGGATCCTCCTTAACAACGATTCATTTTGTACCTCTATTGCTACCATTACTACCATTACAAATACTGACATATGTCATGTCTCGTGTATGATTTTGTATTGTGTCTTTTCCCGTTTGTTTAATGTTGTCACAGCAGATATTTGAACTTGTAGCAGTGGAAAAAAGGTCTATTGTGTGTATATTTGAATTACAATCTGATTAAAATTTTCTTTAACCTTTTTCTAGTATAATACATTAAAATTACATTTATGTTTGATATTTTACATGGTTCCTTTCCAATTAATATTTAATACTGATATAAATACCAAAACTACCAATAATAATAGCATTCTTTGTTTCACATGAGTTTCCCAACAGAAATGTGCTATTTTAAAATAGATACATTGCCTGTAGTTACAGTAAGTTAGTCTTTGTGCTTTCTAAATTATTAAGGAAATAAAACTTTCACTGATTTGCAGGAGAAAACTACTCTTTCTCTTTCTTTATTAACACTGCTGAAGTGCCCTTGAGCAACCTTAACCTCCAACTGCACCAGTGGGCAACAGATTAGATGGAGCAGTTTCCAGGTGTGAATGTGTGTGTAATTGTGTGAATAAGGTTAGGGTGTTCCCGAAAAAAGATCATTGCGCTCAGTGATATGACCCTAAATAGTAATAATGAAAACAAACCTTTGGCATTATTATATTTATTATTATAAGTCTATAGTAAAGGGACAAAATCCGCCCAACTTTTCAGCATGTAACATCAACATGTTCATATTTGTATATATGAACAACCAGCTGATGCCTGTTCAAAATCTTATCGCTGATTGACTTTGCTGTTCAGAAAACGAGACAATTAAACAAGTATTTAGTTTTGTCGAGGCAAGTATTCATATTTCAAGGTTTATGCACGGTTTTCCAAGCGTTAACAAACTTCAGCAGCCAAGCTTCCATTCACACTCTTCCTCACAGTGAATGAAATGCTTGTGCCGGGTGCCTATTGTTATTGGGACATAATAAGTTTATACGTTATAAATGTCAGGTCGGGAGGCTTAGCTTAGAGAAAGGGAACAGCAAATGTCAGCTTTTAGAGAAGAACTTGTCTTATCATGTCTTTGCCCGGGGATGTTGTGCGCACATGAGTGTGTTTCTTTGCTGGTACTTGCATGCACGTAATATACAAAGTGTATTATTTTTGTAAGTTGACTCATCAGGTGTGATCATTTGTCAGTATACTTTGATATTTGTATGATGGGGGTGGATGGGATTAAAATTATTTATCAATGTTGCATCACAGTTTTAACTTTTAGCGCTCAAGGCTTTGTGATATTTCAAATACGGTTGACTCACAAAATTGGCCTTTAGGTTTAAAGGTAGATTTTTTTCTCTAGCTTTGAGTGTTAAATGCATTTTTCTTAAAAAGGGGCTTCTTAGTAATAAAATTGAATTGTACATTTTGTGCTTTGTAGGTGATTAGTAGGGAGTTTTCATACCTACCTATTTTGGTTCATATAAATCAAATCCTAAGAACTCCTCACCACATGAAGTTCCAGTGAAAGCTCATTGTGTCTAAATGAGGTTGCAGTGGGTGTAAAAAGAAGAACAGAAAGTCAAACTTTTCATGGACCTGATGAATGGACATTTGTTAATATCCCTCCTGTTTGACACAAAATTTCCATATGATGATTACTGTTAAAATTAAACCCACAAAAAATTTCTATTGTCTATTATTATTGTCTCCAATAAAAGAACTATTACATTACTTTGTATGTTTCAGCGTATGTGAAAATTCTCAGTCATCCAGTTCATGGATATCTAAGGAGGGTTGAATCGAGGGCAGCTGGACTTGGTTGTAGATTCTTGAAGACGTTTTTGTCTCCCATCCAAGACCCATCATTTTCATTTTAAAATGCAAAACTTTTTTAGTGTTTTAACCCCTAAAATGGAGACTTTTGAAAAAGTGGCTGATCCTATTTTAGTTTTAAAACTCCAGGATTGCCTTTTAGTCTGGACAGGTGGAAACAGATTTTCAGGAATGCTTAAACATAATTACTTCTCTAAAAGATTTAAGTATTGAACAATGTAAAATACAACTTCACCAACTTTGAAATTGCATCCTGAAGGACCAGGCTATTTGTTTTGCATATGTGTGTTTGTGTACATAATGACCTGAGGCAATGTGTTTGACCAGGGGCTTATAATGCATGTGTGCTCAGTATACAAACACATTCAATAATTGCTAATGGTTTTCATGGCTTCAATATGAATATGTTGAAAGGCAAGAGAAGTATATTTTATGACCAAATATTGCCCGTTCAAGCTGAGTTCATTTGCACAAGTAAAAAATCACAATAAAAGACATACAATAATAAAACCAAAAGGATATGTGCAGGGGAGGAAGAATGCCTAGATGGTAACATTAAGTCCTGCAAATATAATGAATAAATAAAATAGGATAAATGTGATCATAAACATCAAGCAAACAAGAGAAAAGGGGCATACAATCAAACAAACTATCATCCTTGCCAGCCTCCTCATTATCGAAATCAGTAAACAAGACTCTTCTTACAAGCTTAAAATAAGCTATAAGCTTATATTTTATTATTTGTTATCTTTTTTGGTTATCTATCACACTTGCATTTCTTTGGTGAAAACTGAAAGTCGTGATGCGATGTTTCTTTGTTTGTGCACAACATCAGAGGATTCATTCTCTTGCTTAAGATGGCTCCCCTTCAGCCTTGACCTTTTTAAAAGTTCACCTCTTGTGAATCACTTCAGCTCAACTCTGACATTTAAAAATCATCTCCTTCTCACAACAGAAACCTGATTCCTGACAGTTACCTAGGTATGGGAATTTAATCTATTCATCGTGGAAATGTATCATACCGTATCTCTTGAATCTACGCATTATCCCAAAGCAACCGAAAATACCATTGTGATCTTCCCAGAAGCCCTCACTACGCAGTGAGAGGCACTCCCAAAAATGTAAAAAGGAGCCAATGCCAAAATAATTATTTCCTCCGGTGAGAGAGGAGCATCAGGACTTTCCTCCTGATTCTGGGCCAGCTGCATACCTGCAGAACAAGTATTTACGCATGCCGCTCCCCATGACTGGAAGTGCTGACTTGTTGTGTGGGAGTGCAGTGCCCAAATATGTTGTCATAATTTGTTGCTGATGTAAGATGTAATTTATTCATTTTAATGTGATATTAATTGCCACCCACCTGTGCAATGACAACGTAGTGAAATTATATTACATAACATATACACAGTGATTTTCCACATGTACTCTGCATTCTCACCCACACACACTGAAATGACCACATAGCAGAAAATCAGACTTGAGGTTATTGAGGTTCAGGGTTCTGCCAAGGACCTCCAAGGTCCTGTTCTCTCTATTCAAGCCAGTGTTACTTACATAATGCTCTGCTGCAATTTGCTGTCATTGAGCTTTAGACAGGCCAGATAGGGGCTTTCCTGTTTCAGAAATTAAAAATGTAAAGCAATTAACCATAAATATCTAAAGATCAGTTGCAGTTTCTCCCTGAGGAAGAGAAATACATTACTGTGCAAAAGTTTTAGGCACTAGAAGGAAAGTGCTTTCAAAAATAATGCCATAAATAGATCTTTATTAATCAATTAACCTCATACAAAGTTCAGCAAACAGAAGAAACCTAAGTTAAATCAGTATTTGGTGTGATCACTCTTTGTCTTTAAAACGGCACCAGTTCTCCTTGGTACACTTTCAGTTTTTCAAGGTACTTGGCAGGTAAGTTGTTCCAAGCCGCTCCTCTGTGGATTTAGGTGTCTCTTTATGTAATCTCAGACTGACTCCATAATGGTGAGATCAGGGCTCTGGGGGGGCCAATACCATCTGTTGCAGGAATCCTTGTTCTTCTTGCTGATGAAGATGAAGAGTTTTTGTTTTTTTACGATTGGCTGTATGTTTGGTGTCATTGTCATGCTGCAGAATACATTTTTGGACTGATCAGATGCCTCCTGATGGTATTACATTATGGATCAAAATCTAAACATCTAAAGTGCCTAAAACCTTTGCACAGTACCTTCTCTAAACAGGTGATGTTTTGGCCCTACTGGATCCTCCAGGGCAAGGTGATACTGTATATACCTTTTGTCATCACAGCTGTTTGTCTGATGAAGACTGGTGTTTTTCAGTCCAATTAAGTTTTGGGTGATAAAATCCAGGGATTTTTTTCCCTTCCAAAATCAACATTTTCACAATTACATTCAGTATGTACTCTATTATCATATGGAACCATTATGGCTTTGTGCACATCTATTAACAAGATGCAAACTAGACATTTAAAGGAGCCATATGCACATTTCCAGGTCTATATTTTATATTTCAGGGCTCAACTGGAATATCTTTACATGATTTATAGTTCAAAACGCTCCTTATTTATCTTAAGCTGACCCTTTACACAACTCCTCAGTTCAGCCTCTATCTGAAACAGGCTGTTTTAGCTCCTGTCTCGTTAATATAATCTCATATCTTTGTTAATAGTGAAAAAAGCATCTTTTTTAGCCATCAAGTTCTGAAAAGTTCTATTTCTGACAATTTGACTAGAACTGCTGCTGATTACATAGACATAATTGATCTTACCATTTAATAATTGCTTGCAGAAAGAGAAAAAATACCTCTGTGAGTTTTGAACCAAATTTCACCCAAAAACAATCTGTCCTTTTAAGGGCCATTACAGCAACAGACTAAGAGTAATGCCAATGAGCTGTACCTTGCAATTCACCATTGCATCCACATGTGTCTGTCAAATATCTATGATTGTGATTGTGTGTTATTGATCCTCTGATGTTGGTAGGAGTGACCATCAGAGCAGCTTTAGCCCCGTCACCAGGACGAGGAAGATGGCACTCCTCCTCTCCCTCTCAGTTGAATAATCTGCTTACTCACCGGATGTGATTCACCTACATAACTCTGTTAGAAAGAGTGTTCTGATGTCTAAATGTTTGGTCAGTCATGTTGTGTAATGTTTGGACAGTTGTATGCTTGTGAGATAAATAACTTGATTTGAGTCTCAGCCTGTCCAGCTGCTGTCCTGCTTTCAAACGCTCATTTAATAACTGGCTTTATTAGAAAAGCACAGATACTTTTTCATCAGTGGAGTTAAGTTCATACTGTTTTAGATCATACCACAGAGAATAATCATGTCCTATTGGCCAGTAGTAGCTGTCATCAGTGTAATATGTATAGCTTGAGGGCCATTATCACATACTGGAATTATAAAGTAATTTGATTTGTCAAATATAGCACCAATGTTTCTATTGAGAACATTTTGCCCCAGAATATGATATAATATACAAAATATAATAACTATACTATATTTATAGTACATTTTGATTGCTGGCAAGTGGCTGTGTTGTTTGCTAGATTATTATTGTTAATGTAAAATAATATACTCTTTGTCATGCTGCATTTTTTATTAATTGCACAGCTCATTTTGTGTTGTATTATTTCCCACTTAAAGGTATCCTTGTTGAGTTTACAAACACACTGCAATAATAATGATAATAATGCATTTTATTTATATAGTGCTTTTCAAGGAACAAGACATTTTACAAATGTTAAAAAAGATAATAAAAAACAAAACAAAACGCACAAGGTAGCACACATTAATCACACATTAAAAGCAGTTTGAGTGTAGGCTTCATGTCTAAAAACTTGTGAATGCATGAATGTGAATGCATTTTCCTTCCTTATAAAACATAAAACAAGCCATTTTTACAAACTTTTTCTTTCTGAAACCCGTATTGTTGACATTGGCTTAGCATTCTTATTCTTCTTTCCTGCCATTTGCTGTCACATTGCTGTTTCTTAGCACTATGCATCCAACTCAATGCTGCTTTCAGGTTTATGTTTCTGTGCTTTGCCTACATCAGACCAGGTTCAGACCAAAATTTGCCCTGCGTGAAAAAACACAGCCCCTTACTCATTTGAATGACTCTGTTAACGTAGCGGGGGAGCCAATGCTGAAGGCGCCCTAAAAAAAACAAAACTCAGGATCATCCAGTAAAAAAAAGTTGGCTCAGCTGTTTGTTGGAAAGCAGTGGGACGTCAAGACGCTACGTCAGCTAACACATGCAAATTCACTTTCCTCTTATCTCACTTTGTAACATGAATGCTAAGCATCGTTTCTATTGTTATCTTCACAATCATCACAACAAAAGATAAAAGTCTTCGCCACGGTGATTGATCTATTACTCCTGAACACCCTGTAACATTTCAGACTTGAAACTGCCCTTCTGTAGTTCTTGTTTCACTTGCTTATCATCGTCTTTGGGTTTTAAGGCTCCCATGCACGATACATTGACATTTTCACTCTGTACAGTCAACAGGAAAGTGTATGTCAGTCAAGCATGAGATACAAGCAAAACATAGACCTGCTTATCAAAACATTGCTCTGTAGCACCACTAGTGGTTAAAAACTCCATAGGATACCTTTAACTCACTTTTTCATATTTGCTCATATATACACATATTTTGTCTGAAAATAGGCTGCTCTTATAATCACCCAGACAGCTGCCAGACCAGACTTAGGTCAATGGTAGGTCATGACCTTGGACTCACCCACTCAGGCAATGTCAATATCCCCCTCCTCCACCCAAACACCTTCACCCATCACTGTCTGTGCTCTACTTTCCTCCCCTCTAACTCTTTTTTCCTCTCTTGCTGTCTCCGTGGGTACACTCTTTTCTCTCCGTTGCCCTCTCTTTAAACTCCCCACTCACTCCTTCCTCTGCTCTCTCTTTCCTCTTTCACTGTCTTCTTTCCCTCCTTGTGTTCCTTCGCTCCATGAGGGGGAACTTCCACTGGAGCTCCTATCCAGGAACAGGCTTCCACTGTGGAAACAGAGCTACATAACACTTCTCTGGTTTGCTTTCCACAGCAAGCAGGGGAAGGGGAGCGCGCGCGCACACACACACACACACACACACACACACATTTCCACAAACACATATGAACACAGGCATTCGTACTGCACATCTGTGTACATGCACAGCCTTTTATCTTTTATCATTCCCAACTCACGCTAAGCTGTAATGACATTCCTTCAGTTGCATACTTTTCTTCTTTTTTATACCGCACAAATGATTTCAAATAGCCTGGCAGCACATGATTTAATAGACATAAGAGAAAGTTTTTTATCTCACCATCCATCATTAGTGGCACTCTCATTCAAATTACAGGGTTTAACATCCAGCGAACATCCGAAATGACTGCAACATGCAAAGCAGAGGTCTATATCTGTCACTGTGTGCGTGTTATTTTTGAAGTGCTCCTGAAAGACTTGCTATAATTGGCCACTTATCAGCATTAATGGATAGACAGGACACGTAGGTAGGAGCTTTGGGGAGAACACACACACACACACACACACACACACACACACACACATACACACACACGTATGCATACACATTCCCAGGAAACACAGAAAGAGTCATCATATTCAAAGCAGACAGGAATAGAAACAGACTACATGAAGTAACCACAGTGGCGTAAGCAGTAGCCATTACCTCAACAATGACCATGACCAGTAGCCTTCATTGTGTGTGTGTGTGTTGTATGCAGGCATACAGTGTGTCAAAGATGCCGTTTCCATAGTCAAGATATTCCTTTTCTCCATGAACATATCTGGTCTTTATATAAGGTGTGCCTGGGACTTATATAATTCCTGGCACTTTAAGTTTCTGTGTGTGTATCTGGAAAGCTTGTTGAACTGCAATTGTGTGATTGTGTGTGTGTGTGTATGTGTGTGTCCGTGACGCCTTGGAAGCTCTCCTGGCCACAGCTGTGGAAATGCTCCACTGCCCCACTCTGCTCAGTGGGGACAGTGGTGGAGAGGATGGATGAATGGGGGAGTGGGAGGGTTGTTTGAAGGCTCTGATGGTTGGATGGAGAAGAGAAACTGCTGAATTGTGGCAATGCCAGAAAGACAGTGGCAAAACGAGAAGGAAAAGTTGCGCTTACTTCCATCTTATGTAAACCAGACCTCCTCTGTTTTCGCTTGACTGCAGGGTTGGACTTAATGTGACGGGCTTATGTCATGTCACTGTCACAGTTCATTTTCTTTCTCGTTTCTAACAGTTTTGCAACTGTTGCTGTGCCGCATGCATAAAGTGCATCGAACTTGTTGTTGCCTGTTGTGCAACTAGTCAAAACAAGGAGGTCAAACCTTAAGGAGAAGTGCAACAGTTTGGGGAAAATGCTTATTTGCTTTCTCGCCGACAGTAAGATGAGAAGATTGATACCACTCTCACGTGCGGTGTATGAAACTACAGCCAGGAGATGGTTAGCTTAGCTCAGCATAAAGACTGGAGAAGCCAGGAGAAACAGATAGTCTTCAAGAGAAGAGTTATGTGAGACAAAGTCCGTTAACCAAAATGTTGAACTATACACCACACTTACACTGGAGGACACTTTGTTCTATCCCAATAAATAGATGGATTGGTGTTTTCACTTTTTAAATTTGATTATCAAGAATTATTAAACTAATCCAATAAACAATTTCTGCAATAAATTTCCCCTTTGTGGAAGCTAAAAAGTAAAATTGACTTTTCCAGGAACTTTCAACCACATCTCACTATCGTGGAGTTGTTTCTGTTGTCACATCATGACTTAAGTGTTGGAACTACAGATGTTAAAGTCCCCCTCCACTGAAAAATGTGCTTTTCTTCTCTCATTTGCATGTTTGAGGTTCACTGAGCAGAGTGATGTATGTGCAGAATTTGACACTAGAAGGCTGATTTCACACTAATCTGCTGAAGGAAGAAAGTTTTTCTGCGCTCACAGAATAAGGTGTGTACCTACGGGCATGATTTGTGACATCGCTACTAGTTTGACGCCAATTGTGGTCCAGTATTCAACTTCCACAAGTGTGATGTGGAAACTTGAAGCCTCCAGTGCACAAACACAGAGAACAGACTTTACAGTGACGTAGGAGACATCAGCAGTTAAAGTTCTGACATTTCAAATATTTACATATTCATTGAATATGGATTTTTTAATGAGGAAAAAAGTTTTTTTTTGTGGAGGAAAACATATTAGACACTAAATATTATTCAAAGTAGAGTATTTTATATACATTTTAAACCATGTCTGGAGGGGATCTTTACGTATTTACATTATTTGATTTCTGTTATTGTGTCCACCCTCTATGTACAGCTATTTTCATTTCTCTTTCTTGTGTTTGTTGAAGTGTGATGACCTTGAAACTCACAACAAAGGTGTTAATATATTCATATACTACAGTGTATTTCAGTGTGCAGAAGCAAGATTTTCTTCTGTATTGGAGGGACTGCCCTTACTTTGCATTATGGGAAGCCCCATTTGGAGCTGTGTCTTGGTAGGAATTTGCATGCTGGGTGCAGGCTGGTTCGGTGTAACAGCCTCCCTAATTGAGTGCCTACCTGTCACTCTTTGTGACACTATTATACTATACACTGTCAGAGTGTCTGTACTGCCTGTCTGTGCCTCTCTTAAGTCCTTGTCTTCTGGGTTTTTTTTCTTCTGTTTCCCATCGTACATTAGACAGGAATTCATCTTGAGAGCCTGCATGTGTGTGTGAGTGTGTTTGTCTTACTTGTAGTGGAAACTCTTTGGGAATCTGTGCCATGGAATGTCTGGGCAGGATTCCCTCTTTTCCCCAGTGGAGCGGACCATTCACACACGACTATCTGTACGCAACATGAACACGTAGCACAGAAAAGCACGGAAACACACGTCCATTTGTACTGACTTAAACTCATCACGCAGTTAATGAGATTTCTACTTTGTGCTACTCAGTCCAAAATCTGATCTCCAGGTTATGAGGATTTGTAACCAAAACACTAAAACGTAACTGTTTCTGTCTGACTGTCTGACTGTCTGACAGTCTGTCTGTCAAGTCTGCGTTTTCCTCCTCTGTGTCTGACTTATGACTTATTTGCTCTCACCTTCTCTTACTATTCTCTTTTCTTCTCGCTTCCTCTTCTCTCTCCCCCCCTTCACTGGAATTTCACTCCAGTTTGACCTTGTGACTCATCTCTCCCACACTGACCACACCAGTGCTGTCTATCCTATGCAGACGCAGAGCTGACCTAGTCTCTCATACAGTACACGCACGCCAACACACACACATACTCCTACGCTCACACACACACACACACACACACATACACAGGCACTGTTGCGTCACTCTCTTGTGGTGTGGCCTGTAACTTACTAGACAGCTGTTCCTGCTTAGCTGTCATGTCAGCCATGATGTCAGAGCTTTGTTGTGTGTGATTGGCTGACGTCTGAGTACGTCCTGTCTATGTGGGAGATGCTATGTGGGATCCTGCTGCTCTCTGTGCCACAGAGAGTCGTGGTCACGGATGAAATGGTCAACAGATCTGCGACCTCTCACCCCACAGTAGAACAGTTACGTCCTTCTTGTCCTTGCTGTGTGAAAATGTGTTACGTTCTTGTCATGGAGGCGAGTTACACTGCTACAGAAAACTCAGTTGACCTCATGTGGGCACATGTGTGATAAAATGTAAACATTGTGCTTTAAAGTTTAACCCAGTGACATCTGGAGCTGCAAAGATGAAAGATCAGAACACCAGACTGTAGGTTAAACCCACCACATTTAAAGGTAATGTTTAAAAGGGTAAGTCCGCTTTATGACAAGGGTCATATTTTTGTAGTTTTGTCCGATGTTTCTTCGGTTATGGTAAAACTGGACCTCCCAAAGTAATGAACAAAGTCTGATTTGGCAGTTAGACAATCAGATTGGTTGCAAAAAATGTCTTTATCATGACATAAAACAGAAAGTGGGTGATAATATTAAATGATTGTGTTAATCATATAATGTGAATGAATCATTAAAATTCGTAATAATCAGAACACGCGCAGTTTCAAGAATAGAATTTCAAAGCTGAATCTGGAAGTTAATTGCAACAGATTTTCACAACAGGCAGGATGAGTAATCATTTTCTAGTTCTTCATTTTATCTCCCAAATAAGTTTTGCTGATGTTGGGTTTTATGTAACATGAATAATCATCTGACTCTGCTCATTTTTTCCCTCCTGTGCAGCATCTTTTAAATAAACTTGGTGAGTATAATCTTATTAATGTCAATGATGAAATAATGGCCTACTAAAGTGAACTACAAAAATAACTTGGAATCCAGTATGTGTCACTATCAGGGTAACAGAACATCATAGTAGAGTCTTTAACCTGACAATTGATTATAAAATAAGGAAGAGACTTTATCCAAAACGGAGCGAAGGAAAGTCTGTCGCAGTCCGAGTGGATCTGAGGATAATTCAATCTCATCCCAATTTCAGAAGACCTTAACAAACCCAAATAGAAAACACTGGCAGCAGCATAATGTGCCACCACTTAAAGAGCTACTGTGGCCAAAAAAGAGCAGCAATACAAGTCATTGCACTTTCCTTGCACTTCACTGTTCACACTCGCTGTCTCACTCTCGTATGATCACGTGATTGAAGGTGATAGCAAGTCCAGTTGGATCCACTCAGGTACCAGACATATTGGCACACAGAGGCTAACAGCAATACAATGGTACAATGCCCATCCCAATTCGATTAGGCTCTCCATTAGAGAATATAATTTAGACCTGGCCTGACTCTGGTCCCGTGTCAGGTCTCTGGATCCATGAAGACAACTACGTCAGAGTAATTCATGTCCAAATGTTTAAATGAAATGTGATTTTGATCTGGGTTTACTAAATTACCAGTAGTAGACAGTGATAGAAGGAGCTCTTTTGACAAAAAGCCTGTTTTCGTCTCTATAAAACTGGGTCAGACAGAATTGCATTTGTGTAAAAAAAACAAAAAAAAAACAACAAAAAAAAGACAAAAGTGTGTCATTCATTTGTTGTATTTAAAAAAATATTCCATTGCTCTGGTTTAAATGTGTTTGAGTGTGCACTTGTTTTTGTGTGTGTCCAGTCATAGTCACCATGGTGAAGTCCTACTAAAAATCGTCATGACAACTCAAGCCATCGACAGCCATGTTGTAAGCCAAAACACGTAACCGTCTCCTACGCATCAACACCATTCACACAGACGCTCATGCACATGCGTTCACACACACACACACACACATACACATACACACACACAACAAAGACTTGTACAACGACGTATATGACAAAACAGTGTTGAAATAGACATCACAAAACATACTTGTTTATGAGATAAAATTAGTGTGTTGTTGCTCAGTGATGTAAGAATAAAGAGACCCTAAAATATGACTGTTTTGGCTCCTTTTTTAGTAGTTCAGCCTTACATTTGGTGTATATTTATATAAATGTACACAGAAAGAGGGTCTAGCTGATTATTCAGAAATTAAATTGAATTAAATGTAATTACATTTGTTATTTTTATTTGAGGAATAACTGATAACTGACTGATTTTATTTATTAACATCAAAGTGTGTCTTTGAGAGAGAAGCACCAGCAGCATGCGCCTGAAGGTGATGCCACCTTGGGGGCTCACCCCACTCACCTCTAAACACACACACACACACATATACACACACCCTGCCCCCAGCACATACAGTGCACTGCTCAATGCTCAGGATAGAAGCCCCCCCCCCCCCTCCTCCATTCCTGTATCTGACCCATTTTCCTGCATGCTCTGTAGACACTGATGAGCGGCCCTGCCACCCGCTCTGCCACCCACCCCTCCTTGTTTCCATTGGGGTGGAAAACACTAGTGGAGTGGGAAAAAGAGGGGAGTGGGAGGACAGGGGCAGTGGAAGATGAGCCGAAAGGGGGAGGAAAGTATCAGGGTGAGTGAGTCCATCCATTAACCCCCCCAGAGGTAAACCCCAGGGGGGCCAGGGGATTGGCCCTTGCACTAAGTGTGTGTGTGTGTTTATGTGTGTTTACTTGTGTGTTATTGGAAGGATGGAGTTGGTCGAAAAAAATGCATCAACAACATCCCCTCTCACTCTCCTGTGCTATGATGTCCCTCGCCCAGAACATCAGACAGCATTTCAGTTTTATCTCTTTCTTACTGCTGCTGGTTGGTAATGTTTGAAGGACATACTTGATGTTTTTTTTTAATATATTTTAGCCCATTTAAAGAGGACATACAATGCGCATTTCAACGTCTATATTTTTATTCTGGTCCTCTTCTGGAATATCGTTGCATGATTTACAGTTAAACAAAACTCCTTATTTATATTATACTGGCCCTTAACACAGCCCCTCAATTCAGCCTGTGTCTGGTCTGAAACAGGCTGCTTTAGCTACTGTTAGACTATTAGACTATGCAAACAAACAATAGTTGTTTAGGAGTAGAATTTTTTCTCACTTTACTCAATTTAAACTCAAATACACCTCTACATGTTTGAATCTTATTCAAAATATGAGAGTGGACAACGTCAACAATCCTCAGAGCAACATTAGCTACAAAAGCTCCAGAACGGACGGCCATTTGTGCGCATGTGCAAACAATCAGACGGTAGAAGTAGAGGTAACTTTTCAAACGAAGCGTTCAGAGCAAGCTGAAACCCTGGCTTTTGACTTGAAGGGAGAATTTTACATATGTTGACCTCAAGTTTTGGAACTCTGTTTGACATCTGACATCATAAGAGTATATGAATGACAGAAAATCACAAAAGCATGATATGTCCCCTTTAAGAGCCACTCTGGCAATTTAGTGTTGCACTTTCATGAAGTTGGGAGTAATGCAAGAGCCAGATAAAAAAAAAAACCTGTGTCAAGCAGCAAAAACACTAGATCCTACATTTTGCATGTCTTTATTATACCTCCATCATTGGGAAACACTTAGATCTATCCCGTTTGTTTTCTAGCTGATACTTGGGACACTGCCCACGAAGGGAAAATGATATGTAAAATAGTAAATGTAAAATAAGTGGAATACCCCTTTATTGCCATGGATTTATTCCGACCTTTCAAGCTGCCATTGGTTGCCATTCATTTCAACATGCAACAAAAATCACCTTATAGAGACAGGTGAGGTATCATGGAGAACATTTAACCTTTTTTTTTTATCACGGCCCAATCACTATATCCTCCTCATCATCATCATCATATTGTAATGCAGCGCTGAAATGGAACCATTTGGAAAAGTCCTTGTTTGTTGATGCATTCAAGTGCTACAGGGGAACTCAACCTGTTTAATGTATCACAGTTACATCCCGGTTTTGATTTTCCAACAACATTCAGACATTTTTCATGAGTACAGTATTTCTCAGCAGCCAACTGTGAAATCCTGAGTGTCAGAACTTCCCTGAATGCAGTTTAGAAAGCATTTAAAATTGTACCTGCTTGTCCAGCCAGTGTCACATTTTCATTCCACAGGATTTTCATTTTAATTGATTTGATTCGATTGATCTAAAAATGTATGCTTTGAAAAATGGCATTCAATTATATAAAAAATATGTCATTAGCACAGCAGATAAAGACCTAAAACCATACAAGACATTTGGTATAACTGTATATTTTCTTCTAACACAAGCCTAAATTTTGAGTTTCAGTGAAAAATGAACAGTGAACAGACTGGGTAACACCTACGTATCTCTAATCACGTTGCATGAGAATGAGGCCAACTCTGCTGATACTCTCACAGTCCTGTGGGGATTGAGGTTTAAACTTTAAGACAGGGATGGCCCAGACAATCTGCCATCTTTTTCTCTGAATCCTTTGGTCACACGGTGAGCAGATTTGTGGTCCAGTGATCAAGGTAGTGACAACGCCGCCCACCTGAGTCTCACTTGCTGGTTTCATTCTGTTACCATGTGATGTAAATGGAAGTGAAAACACCCACTCTCCCCTGAGTGCCATGACAATCATATGACATCAGTATTGCAATGACACAGCTTCATTATCACCTGAGTTGTCCTGGCGGTGCACTTTCAGAAAATAGGATTAGATTGGTCACTGATTGGTTGGTAGTTGATTTGAACAGTGTGTATCTTAAAAATATGTGACCTGTGGATGTTTTCATACGTCTCTGAATGGAAATGAGTGGAAGCTTGTTGGTTATGGTTCTCTCAAGTGTTATGATTACGTGCAGGTGACAATTATGTGTGTGTGTGTGTTTTTTTATTTAAAACTTGTACGTATAGCATCAGATCCACCACCGTTCACTGCTGGAAGACTGTGTGGGTGTTTGTGGCAAGGAAGTATGCACTTTCACTGGTTGCTTTTGTGTGTGTGTATGTTTGTGTGTGTGTGTGTGTGCACATCTATATTTTGTGTATGTGCTAATCCTGGAAAGAGAAGTGAGATGGACACTTCCGCTCTTTTCTAAAAATAGACCTTCCACTGCAGCTTGCATCACTTCCTCTTTCTGATACGCCATGCGTGTGCTCACACACACACACACACTCTCATATGCACCTATGTAACCTAACAACGCTTAACAATTTCCTTATCTGGCATTGCGTGGTAACCATGTTGTGTGCGCGTTTGATTGTGTGTCTGTCTGTGTGTGTGTGTGTAAGTGGAAAGTGGTTTGGTGTAATGGCACAGTGTGTGGGCTGGGAAACAGCTGGTGTCTCCGGTTAACGTGCATGGATGCACACAGTGCTATGTTACAAAGGGTTACTATGTATGTACATCTGTGATAGTACATATGTATATACATTAAAGTGTGTGCGTGTGTGTGTGTGAGCGTGTGCGTGACTTACTGAGACAGGGTGAGAATTGGAAAGTGGTGTCTCACCACGTGACGTAGGTTTCTGGTGTTTTCCAAACCAAAGAACTGGAACCAACAGTGACGAGGATGTGATGTCATCATCAGGCTTTCTTTCTCACCCTAACTGCGGCCCCACGTCTCACACTACTCTTTTGTCACTTTCTTTTTGTCTGTGTCTATATTTCCATCTCTCTTTGTGTCTCTGTACAGTATCTGTCTCTCTGTCTGTCTGTTTCCCTCCTTGTCTTTATCTCTTGCTTCCCCTCTTGTTACACTGTAGGGGAGTAGGCGTTCGCTGGCTTTTTTTTTTTTTTTAATTTTTTTTTTTTTTTTTATGAATGGGATGTGTTGTTTACTCTCTGACAGAGCTATTTCTGTCAGCGCTGATGATGAACACATACAGTGTGACCACACTAACTTCCTCCTCTATCGCCTTCCCTCTTCTGATTGGCTAAGGCTTCCTTCTCAATGGCAAAGACTGTGCACACTTGAGGTAGTAGTGAATGTGTACTTTTTTGTGGGAGTACTTTGTGTGTGTGTGTGTGTGTGTATATGCACGTGGGTCAGAGTGTTGAGGGGTCTCAGCAAGCTTCCTTTCAGATATAATTGATAAAAACATCCTGTTTCCAAGGGAGAGACAGTTATTTTTTTCCAAATGATGTCAACCAACCCACGCCAAAATGAATTTGAATCAAATTTATTCTTCTAAGTATGACTGAAGCAGCCTGACAGCTGTTAAGTAATTTGCAAATAACTTGATGTTAGGAAGCAGGTAGATTCACCTAAATGACAAATCTTCCATTACTTAAACACAAATCAAAAGTTGTAGCATTGAGTATTGTTGTTTTAGACAAACCTTTTAAAGCAGACGCTTTCAACTGTTGCAATTTTTAAGGCCGGTTGTCTTCAAATTTGTCCCCGTTTTCACAGGAAATTGAAAAAGTTGTGTTTAAACTGATTTTCACCAGGATTTTATGTTCCCAAGCACCAAATACATGTGTGTACATGCTGATCGTCACAGTTCATAGTAAAAAAGGTCCATGGCTGCAATTCTCTCTATGTATTTAAATAATAACATTCAACCAAAAATCAATATTTGTGTTTCAAAATTCATTTTTATAATCTTATTTTCACTCATTTCTAATTATCAAAATAAACACAGATGAAAATCGAAAATGAAACAAAGTAGTTCTTTCCTGTTTTAAGCAGACTTTATCATATCATATAATTTTAACACTAGTTTATAATTTCAGCCTGCAGACACTGTTGGAATAATGGAATAATACAATAAATCCAATGATTTGCATGTTAGTTTTTCAGCTGGTTGCTTCACTCGACCAGTGCAGTTCTTTTTTGTTTTTGTGTTACCTCCTCAAGGCCTGCAAATATAAATTTTACATACATGCACATGCTTGTATGTAAGGACTGACACAGACGGTGTCTGGAAGGCATTTACATTCACATACTTACAGTTTGGATAATGAATACATCGAAAGTATTTTTTTGGAAGAGAGTATCAGAGGACAGGTACAGTCCTGTACCTAATTACACATGTACTGTAAATACACTCAAGTACAGCGTGTATATGTGCTTACATATGTGTGTATGGGCGTGCGTGGTAGCGCTCTGTATGAGAGACAGTGTGTGACTGATGTGTGTATATGTTGGACTTATGCAGTCGGGGTTTCAAATGACACAGGTTGTGTTAAAGGTCGTGGAGGTCATGGTGGCCTTGACTTGATCTTTTGTAATGTGACTTTAATGAAATGCAACATGTATAAAGTTGTGGCCTTGTGTTTAAATTCCCCACAGTGGGATGTGGCTTCATAGATAGTTCAGATGAGGAGCTGAATGTTTAATTAGCATGCCATGAAAGATCTGTGATAACAAGCTACTTGCAGCGCTTAAAAACACATACATGCGTGCTCACACAGTGAAGCTCTCAATATTGATATATCAGGTATCCTCTTCCGTACACTGTTTTATGACTCATTCAATCACATTTTTATTTAGTATGTGCGTAACATGTAATTTTAAGGTACCAGTTAATTCATTTATGCTGGAACAGGATCTGGGACCTTTTGGTTTTTGACTGCCTGTGTTCTGTTACCTATTTGTGCAGATCTGGTAGCACTGGTGGTATGAAAACAAAACATATGTATTAATTTACAGACCAATTTTCAAGCAGTTTCATGTTCGATTTATTGATAAGATCTATAAAAAGTCAGGAGATCTTACTGTTGGTGTAAGTGAATACACTGAGCAAAAAGCTTGCTGGGTAATTAGGCCCATATCACGTATGCTGACAGAAAAACCCCACTGAAGCAGAGAGGTTCAGAAGTGTTCATCTGCAAAGTAAAAATGTCAAAAAAGACAGTTAAATTTGCTTTTCAACAGAAGAGTCGCATGATGCTTCTAAACAAGTCAGGATGGCGACGACGACACACAAGGGCGTTTGCAGTGGTAATGCTAGCGGGCAAGAGCAGCCAGAGGGGAACTGAGAAGTCTTTTCCAGAGCGTCACACTGAACGGAGGAAAACCCAGCGATGAAAAAATACTTAACCTAGTTTGACCATGAACTTGGAGGACTGTACGTTATCTCAAGGGTGGTAGCTGGATAAAACTGGATGTAACAAGTTTATTGAAGAGTTGATGGTGCTTTATGTATAGTACTGGCCCGAAGCTATGGGTCTTTTTTTCCTTTCTTTATGCAAGAGCGTGGTCTTTCAATTTGAGGGCATGATTTATTGATTTAATGTTCATATTTGTAATGCCTTCCCTCAAACCCTTCCTTTGCACTCAAATAGACCCTGCTTGCATTTAAAATTGCTTTGCTTCTGCTCAAACTGTATGTTTACACTCAGAAATATTGTTGCTTACACAGATTTCTTGCTCCAGCTTCAGTTCTTCTCCCTGTACTCAGGCTGCTTCTGTGCACTCGTGAAACGTCTGCTCTCAAATTTCTGCTCTGCTCTCAGATTTTTTGTCCCTGTCAAAATTCCCCAACCAGTATAAGGCCAAATGTAGTGTTGACCAATTAAATGATGCCTCCTTGAGGGCACGATCATTTTACCTCTTAGAGAGTCCTGTACGAGCGGTCACTCTTAAACTGGGTTCATCCCCTCTCGCCCTCCTGGGCTTTATTAAATGTACTTTCCTTGCTTTCTTTACGACTTATGGAATAAAAGGACAGTTAATATATATACCAGTGCCCGTTATTTTTACTATAATAGCTACATATAATTGTAGCTGTATAGCACACTGGCCTCCCATGGGCGTGCTAGAGGAGGAAACGACGTCACCTTCATGATTCAGGAGCGGGAGTCTAGCGGATTGCCAAGGTCAAGGACCTCGAGTAAGTTTTTTATTTTAATGGTGCTATTACTTCCTCAAGTTGAGTTGAGTCATATTTGGGGCTCAAGAATACATCCATTGATAATATGCTTGGCTTTCAAGTATTGTACGTGTGTTTTTTTCCCACCTGCGTTCTGCGAAGATCTGCCCCTACTCTGTCTCTGATTGGCTCTGGCCCTGATATTCTTAAACTGGAAATCATGCCTAAACCTAACTATCCTAACCAACAAAGGCAACGAGTACTAGCCAATCAGAGGCAGAGTAGGGCAGGTCTGTCCAGGTAGGGCAGGACAGTGATGGGTACAACAGTTTTCCCAAAGTTGAACATATTTCAACTCTTGGTGACCAGAAAAATACGCCAAATATGCAGCGCTCAGAGCAGAACAGACATTTAGTGCTTTGTCATGCTGCTGGCATTTGTAGCATAATGTAAATACATGGTGTTCCCATTGCAAACAATAATAACAGTATACTCAATGCCTCAGATGATAAGAAATTTGGTGCAGGTCTTGAATAAACTTGCCAAGTTGTGATGTGCGGCAGCAACCATGCAGCAGCTTGATAATGAGGGAAATGTCTGCAGCTCCAATTGACCAGTCAGCAGTTGCATTTCTTTTATCCTTGATCATTTTCAGCTTGTGTTTTGACTATTGGATGTTAAAGCTCAATCGTGTGTCATAATGTTTGATAATAATCAGGTAAAAGAAATGAGTGAAAACATCATGCAATAAAGTTTCAGAATTTCTTTTGCTCCGTCTTCCACTCAGTGCACTGTTAGATGTCTCTTTTACCAAAATTCATTATTGACATCTTCTCTTGCCTGCCTGCTGTGAGTGTGTTTGTGTGTGTGTGTGTGTGTGTGTGTGTGTGTGTGTGTGTGTGTATTTGAACTGCTCTGAGGACATCCAGTTTGAGTGTTTCTCCTCCAGTGCTCTTTCCGGTTGAGGAACAGTAGTTTTTCTGTCGATGGGGCTTATGGATTGGCACATTCAGCATCCCTCCCCCCATTCACTCACCCACACATGCAAACACAGGAACAAACTAGATTCAGACTTTATTGCATTGGTCAGGTGACAGAGGGGGACTTGAGTCAGAGCGTACATAAGTAACACTAAAAAAACTTGACAACGTTGCTGTCGTATAAATCATGCACTTGTTTTGTTGATGGTTTGTGCGTTTTAGAGATCTTAAGGATAGACACAGAGGGCCCTTTCACATTAACCACAATGGAACTTGCATTTTCTAAATGGTACTATAAACAAAATCCACCCATGAATTCACTTTCATAAGCTTGATTTACTGGGAATTTATACTTTTAGTATTGTCCCTGTTAATGATTTTAAAATCATCTTGCTATGATCGAAGGCTTAAATGTTCCTCTTTGAGTTGAGAAGCCCTTTTTATTTTAGTCACACACCTTGAACAAAAGAAGAGGTTAAGAGTGGGAGATGACCTAAATTATACTAAATACATCCAATTTCTTAACCCTTAAAGTGAGACTATACAATATACAGATAAAGAGAAGCACAATCTTCAACTTACAAGAGAAAAGTTCATTCATAAGAAATAAAACACACCCTTGATAATTTCAAGACTCTCAGGGGTTTTCCACTTTAACCTGACCTGGCTCGTAGTAGGCTTTTGTGGCTAATGTTAGCTAATGGCATCAAACGGTAAATAGATGTTGCTGTATAATGGCCACTAATGAGTCAATTTACTGATTTATGACTTTTCTCTACTTATGCCACTGTTACGCTATGTTTCAGCATCCAACATAATCCCTTAATTGTTACTTTTGGCCACAGCGACTGTGCTGTTAAATAAAAGTTAAGTAAGTTTGCTTTATCCTGTTATGGGTTGTAGGGAGATGGAACCTTTCCAAGCATGCACTGGGTGAGAAGCAGAGGGGATCATCCTGGACACAGGTGGCTGTAGCTCAGGAGGTAGAAGAGGTCATCCACTAATCGGAAATTCAGTGGTTTGATCCCTGCCCCAGCCAGTCCGCATGAGGGAAAGTCCGCATGCTAAAGTATGAATGCATGTGTGATGGATGAATGTGGCATGTAATGTAAAGCACTTGAATGGTCGGAAGACTATAAAGGTGCTATATAAATGTTATCTATTTACCATCCATTTAAATAAGGCTACATTCATGTCATGTCAGAGTTATTGTTTTCTGACTTGTAAAATAAATAGCGTTCACTTCAACAACCTAGTCATAATAACAACAGGGAAACTTTTGTACAAATCCAAAAATACCCTGTCAACATGTGTGGTAGATTTATTAAATAGATTGAATAGTTCAATCAGCCAAGTGACCTTCATCAGTCATTTCACCATTAGTGTGTGCTGGAGTCTATTTTTGGTTTTGTACCATTGGTTTCTCTCCTACGCACTTGTCGGTTTACAGATGTTCAAAGACTTCTCCTTATTTTATAACAGGGAAACTTTGACTTTTCTGAAAGCTCTATTTCCAACATGATGCTTAATAATATAGAATCTCAAAACCATAAAAATATGTGTGCCTCATATCAACCAAAGCCTATTATTCAAGGAAATTAAACCCAAATTTAATGGATATAGTTTTATATTACCAATGCACAGCACTTTTCACCCTAGAAAACAACATTGTAATCATTCAACAGTTTTGAGTTGCTTGATGTCTACAGCACTTGAAAGTTGAATGGGAGTCTTTCTCATTTCTACCATCCATCCCATATGATGCATTTAAAGGGTTAATGCACTTATAAAGCCATATAGACCTACATATTTCCACCTATAGGTAATTATGAGATTCCAGCCAGTACTTGCATGTCTTTCTGCACAATACTGCTTTCTTATCCCAAGTTGAATATATCTGAGTTATGCAATCCTGGTAATGAGAACACTTTTGTTAAATTTCTGGGATTTTGGGGGGGAGGCCCACACAGCTTGCTCCAGCCCCACCTGTCAAGACTTGGACTTGATGCAGCAGTAGAGTTAGCTTGCCCGGTTGGATCCTGTCAGGTAAATGAATCTTTTCCTCTAAGTGTCTTTCCCCTTCTTGTTCAGTGATGTCACTCTTGTGTTGCTGATGGAATCTCTGTTTGGGGTTGCCGTGGCAGCAGGAAAAAGCCAGTCATCGGGTCACAACGGCGACCGGACACAACTGTCTTAGACAGTGACGTTGCACGCACGTCTTACTCCAGCGGCTTTACTGCACACACCAGAGCACACGTTAAGTCGGGGAAACCCTCAGATACACGCACACACATAGCCACACTCACTAATCCAATTAGAACATTAGTTAGTGACAGCCTGGCCCGGGCCTCCTTGGACACAGGCTGATCCAATTATTAGTGGATGGATAGGCTGGGCAATACCCAGTGTTTCCCAGCTCTAAGGTGCTTAAGTGGCACTGTGCCATTGCATCAGGAGGACACCTCATACGCACAAAGGATCCCCCTGCTATTTTTGTGGACATACATGCTGCCTGCCCGGTGAGTCAACAAAGATGAGGAAGAAGCCAAGAGTGACTTCCACTCTGTCAGCAGAGTTGCAGAGAGTGAACCAGAAACCCAGAGCTTAGCCAGGGTAGGAGACTTTCCCCTACGCACGGCTCTGTCTACACAAAACTCCTAATCACATGCCAGGAATAGTCACAGACATATACACTCTGGAAATTATTAACAGGAATGCAGAACAATCAACGGATGGAAGACCTTGGGATGCTGCTTTCACCCACCAAACATGCACTCGTTTTCCATGTGCTAAAAACTATTGATACCATTTGTAGAGAGTGTATGTGTATGTGGATGTGTGTATTTTCTGAGAGGCTCTTCATTAAACAACACACCAGAATGAGGCCTACTCCAAACAAGGCCACAAGTCCATACACAGGCTCTTATCTAACACTCACTGTGTAGTGAGGCTCTGCAGGGCTGTTATATTCTCTTTTATTCTCTTCTACACACACACACACACACATACACAGCCTACATATCGTATCAACGGTTAGCTCAGGCAGCGTGATTGACTACAATGGCCTATCCTCTTTTCATGTGATGAACTGCACTGTGGATGTTGAAGTCATGCGCTCCTGTGCGTACTCCGCACACACAAACAAAAAGGAAACGCATGCTGCAGGCAGGAAAGAGATAGAGAGAAAACCCCTAAAAAGGTGACAGAGCGAAAGAGAGTTAGTTGTGTCTGTCATGTGTCATGTCGGGCCCTCCCTTATGCTAATGTACCATTCATCTGTGTCATAGAACGATAATGACTCTCAGCGTAGAGAGCGGTGTTGAAGCACTCAGACACAGAGTAAAGCTAAGCTGTCCACTCCACAATCAGCCTCTCTGTCTGTACACCTCCATGTTTCTATCTGTCTCTTTCCCTGTCTCTGTTTTCTGTCTGTGTGGTTCCACACTTCCCTGTCTCTGTCTGTTCGTCTGTATTTTTTTGTGCGTCTGCCTCTTTATCTTCCTGCTCCTCTCCTTTTGTCTGTTTCCCTGTTTTTGTCTCTCAGTCTGTTTCCCTATTTACCTCTGTGTCTGTGTCATTCGGCATTAATCAGTTTCTTCATCTATACCATATACACAACATTTTTTTCTTATACTTTATACTTTACACCAAACAAAGTTTTCCCTCATGATGTGCCAGTAAATTGAAAGCCAAACCACAGAATATAAAAATTTGCAACTGTATTTTTAGTCAATCAAAATACTCATTATTTTTGCTTTTTGTCAAAACAGATCTGGGAATTTATCTGCACTCGTCTGATTATCTTTTTAAAAACTGTTAAAGTTGGATTATAAAAGTCAATAATACAAAAATGGTGTCAGTCAGATAATAAAGATGCAGTTTATAAGAGAATCACTCATTGTTTGATCATTTGTTCTTTTCTCAGTTTCTTAAAGGGAGCCTGGTATATCATACTCACCAGCTTCTTTAATTTCCATAACTGGAAGATTTTCAAAGTCATGCTCGTCACAAGGGGAAATTGTTTACTGCAAACGGTGATGACCAGCGTCTTCTGGCAGCAGGCAACACAACAAATTGAGGCCATAAAATCTGAATGAAAATCAGTTAAACTAATTTGAGCTGAGTAACAAACAAAAACAGAGAGAGTTTTATGCATACTGTAGTTTGTCTGTGGTGAAAATAGGTGTGTGTGTCTTTGAAGCTTCTCATCCAGACTTGGGTGGCTCCCCGTGTTTCCCAGGCGAGCAGCATATGCTAGCAGTTGTCCAGTGTGAGCGAGTGGCCTGTCTGACAAGGAAAGTGAAGGGAGGAGAGAAACGGAGGTTTCAGCTTGAGGGGATGTGGGGGGATAGCACATAGCCCTGGGGAGGTTTGACGATGTACAATGCAAGTGTGTGTGTATGTGTGTGTGTGTCTGCCTGAGGTGAACTAGGGGATATTGACGCTGATGTGTTCTGATGGACTCACACACAGACACAGACCCTGCCTGTGACTCACAGACGAGACGCATGTATCCCCTCTGGGACGGCCTGAGGAACACGCACACACACACACACACACACACACACACACACACACACACACACGCACACACACACACACGGGCATACATATGCTTGCCAGGTTAGATATCTTCCTCAGCCACTCATGGATCTTGTTCTAGCAGGAGAGAGGGATTTGAGCGGGGAGGGGAGTGTTGGATCGTCAGGACATTTGACTGCAATTCCTCTGAGACTGAAGCTGCTTTTGAAGCATCTCATTGTGTCTGTGTGAATTTTTTTTTTCTGCAGCAAGCTTCTCAGTGAAATCGGATTGGGACTTCTTGGGGGTTTGTTGCTCACCTCTGGCTCACCCTTCCATTGGCATAAATGTGTGTAAGCACAATGTTCGGTTCTGTTACTGCCTATAGTGTCAGCCATGAATAGTCCTTATTGAGCAGCTGTGGGAGTGTGAGGGAGTTTTCTGGGTACATGGCTGACTTCTCTCAGGGCACTGACCGCTGAAGTTTAGGACAGCAACTGAAGGGTGCGGGGTTTTATAAAGATGAATGATGAGGCTAGATGAGGAGAGCGAGTCGGCTCTCAAGTCGTAGCTCTGAGCCAAAGACTTTGCCTCATTCTCTCCCTGACTCACTGCACATAATCAGACATTAAGACACGAGTGAAACACTTACATTAGCCATCGCTTCGATGTGGATGAGGACGCTCCCACGCGTGCATAAACGCACACGTGCACGCACGTTCACAAAGATTGAGACAAAGATGCAGACACACAATGTTGCAAGAGCCAACGGGTTAATATGAGCTGTGTGTGACGTCAACCGTATGCTCGTTATAATAGTGCTGGGAGCTTCCAAGTGACTGATATCACACACACACACACACACACACACATAACGGATGATCAGTAGGTCATTTTGAGATCAAAGTATTCATCACAATTGACTGCCCATTTATTAGGAAACACAGAAAATGACCTCAATATCAGTGTAGTTCTGTCAATCAGTTGTTTAACATTGATTTAACATTCACTGTGGACTTGAATCAATTTAAACTCTTTGAGTCTCTGAAGTTGTCAGTGCTGAAGAAGAAGATGCTTAGTGAAATGAAGTAGCATCACTGTGTGAACTTCCTCAGTAGAGAGATAGCTGGAGGATGAAGTTGGACAGTTATTTGCTGTGTGCACAGTTCGGGGGCCGGGTCAAAAATGACCTTGATCGTTCTGGATGTGGTTTTGAAATTATAGCAGAGTGATTTAGGAGTATCCTTTCACCCTGTTCACAACTTTTGCCAGCTATTCATACGTGAATGCATCTATTGTCCCTCATGGGCCGCTGTAGGTGAGCTGTGGGAACTGGTGACGAGGGGGGATTCTTTCCAGTGCATTCTTCGGTGTGAAACATTTATTGGACAGTGTTTTTTTTTTCTGAAACAACTGAGTATGCAGCCTGAAGGAGAATAGCAGAATATGTTGGCACCACAAAGCCAGCTGTAGGAGAAAGAAGCAAAAAAGTGCGTCAAAAAACAAAACTATTCTTTTCTGCTGCAAGTTTCCAATAGTGGGAAACAACTGCTGGATGTGTGTTAAAACAAATCAGAGTGCCAGCATGCAGTTCATATGTATTATGTCTTTGTTCTGACTCCAATATTGTTCAGATATGTGGTTATGTGTGTGTTCCCTCGGCCAAAGTGAGATGAGGAATGCCCACAACTGCACATCTTCGTTAATCTCCAATGAGCCCTGTGCGTGTGTGTAAGAGAGGTGTGAGATATGTGTGTCATGTTCTTTCTGTCTTAACCTCTCTGATGTGCCACAAGGTGTGCCTCTGCTATGTGCCGTTTCTGACATCATTTTAATATCAGTCCCTGCCTCCCTGGTGAACCTGATCCCTGTCCATTGTCTCAGCTGCTCAGAAGGACAGATATGCACTGATGAGCATGAACAGATAATAAAAAAAGAGTAAAACTGATCCACACCATGTGTTAAAGGATATTAAAACTATGGCTATCATTTCTTTGTCTTCGCTATATTTCTTTATTCCACTGAGAGTTGTCAAGACAGTCATCCAGTACATCCACGGTATCAACCATTTAATTGTGTGAGAATGCAGCACTATTCAACAAGACACAATACAACAGGAAAATCAATCTGATGGCAGCCAAAAACAGACATCCAGACACATGTAGAAGCATGCATAAGTTAAATTAGTTGGTCATTATTCCTGTCTGCTGTAATAAAATTATACTCATTCAAGTTAATAGCTGAGATCAAGTAACAGGATGACATCACTATAAGAAGTAGTCAGATAATTATACAAGTTTTAAACAAACCTCAAAGTTGGTTTAACTTTTTCGGGAGAGGAAATGAAGATGAAAAATAAAATTATCATCAAACTTTCTGGCTCATCCTTGGCCAACTAAACCTGTCATCATAGTTTCCGATTCAGATCATCTGGCCAATCTGTTGGGTTATTTGTAACCTGCCTGAATGTCTGACAACTCATTTCTTGCACCATTGAACTTGGTTATATTGATGTTGCCATATTTGCAGGCCTCAGCAAATAATAAAATGATGTCATAATTGATAGAAATGATGACCATGGTTGCAAAAATGAGACTAGAATAAGAAAGAAAAAAAACAAAACAGGAATCATTGTTTAAAGCAGAGTTTCCTGTGTTAGCATTTGTCTCTAATGTCAGCATTCTATAAATGGATTTTGAGCTAATAGCTGCAATGCTACAGTAACAGGGACGAAGACAGCCTGAGAGTTTTGCTAATGTGTCACTAGTCTGACAAATCCAGCCTCTGTCCCCCTCTACACTTTTCCTCTGCATTCCTTTCATCTATGAATCTGTTTCTTTTTTCCCCTGCATGACTTCATGAGTGTAATGGCGGATCATAGATTTTGTTTTATTGCACTCCCGACTGCTATTAGGTAATTGTCTGCAGCACTCATCTATAGTGAGGAGTAAACCTGACCACTTAGGTATCTGAGGAATCTACTGCATGATCACATTCTGGCCTGATAACACTGGAACGGCCTGATTTCTATCACCTGGGATGGTGTAACTGTCTCTGTGGATGTGTGTGTGTATACGTGTGTGTGTGTGTGTGTTTGTGAGTGTGTGTTAGGGAGTGGGGGAGTGAGATGTGTTGTGTCCTCATACCATATTAGGCTTCTCCAAATAACTGTCCCATAATTCTAGTCTCGTGAGTAGATACAGCCGGCACTGGCCTCAAAAGGAAGCGAGACAGGGGCATATATTTGCTGTAACTCTCACTTTCACTCTCTGTTTCAAACACACACACACGGGCTGGACTCTAATTCACCCTCGATGTCAGACAGCAAGGTTTCCGGAAGGAATTCCAAGCATCCCGGGAACTATCTTCCTGATTCCTAAAGGCTTAGTATTATGCTCATCCTGTCTAGATCCTCGGCCAAGAAACACACCAGCGCGCTCACAATCCAACAAGCCCAGAAATCCACTTGGACAAGCTGAATTTATGCTGTGACTGAGCAGAGGGGAATGCTGCTGTAATCCTGGCCGTGCCGAACAGCAAGTGATGAATTCCAGCGATGATGCTGCGTTGGCACCCATACACACACCACACGCGGGAATACCACAGAAGAAACAGAATATGCACAATATGTTCAGTAGGGATGAGAGGAAGAAAGACAGAAGAAGAAGAGAAAGAGGGATAAAGATAGATAACCTGTTGAAAGATGGTGGCGTCTCACTTAAACTCAAATACGTGGGCTTTCACCACAGCTCCTCTTACACTCATGCTACTCTCATGCCGGCCCAGGTCGGACCCACGGGATCTCAGGTTCATTTTTCCATTGTAAGGGTAAAGTGAGGGTCCACACTCCTCTGTGTTTAGACAACACAGAGTAAGCTGGTGAAGACACAAGGAACTCCAGCTTCTCTTTCAATAGGGGTGGCAGGTACGCATGGCCAAAAGTATGTGGACATGTGATTGAACATATTCATTCTAAAACCATAGGCAGTAATATGCTACAATAACAGCTTCCACTCTGCTGGAACGGCCATCTATAAGATTTTGTAGCCTGGCTGCCACAATAGCATTATAGACACCTGGTATTAACATGTGATCTGTATCTGGATAATGAGATCCAATCACTGGATGGTGTTTACACCTGGTATTAAAATTCATTTCTTGTTTTCTGAGTTGTGCCCCCATTATGATCAGATCTTAATATGCTAAAGAGCTAGGTGGAGCTGGGTGACCTGTCAGTAGACATGATCAAGGAGGCTGCTGCCACAGACAGACGTCATTTATTTCTAAATCAGTTTTTGCAGACGGAGACTTTTAGCCATGCTACTACTTGTAGATTTTGTAGATGACTGTCACTCTTTGGCAGACAGACTCCATACCAAAAGGTCTGGGAGTGGTCCGAGGCAGAAGAAGGCATAAGACCTGCAATGGGCCAGCGCCCTCCTCTGGGCCAGGGTATGGCTCAAAGCAAGGGGGATAGGGGTCGAGGTTCTTCGCTAACCCACCCTGCCTGTCTCCACTGAGGCTTGTGGTTGTGTTGCGGGGGGAGGGGGGTGGGGGTGCTCTTGCTTGCCTCTCCGGTGTACTGGTCTGATCCCATTCCTCATTGTTGTATAAATATAATGTATAAATATAATGTTAATTACTATTATTATGACTTGTATATTATTACATTATATAATAATAATAATAATAATAATAATAATAATTATAATAATAATTATTATTATTGTTATTGTTATTATTATTATTATTATTATTATTATTATTATTATTATTATTATTATTATTAATAATAATAATAATAATAATAAACATATATTATTGTGATGTTGCTGTTACATCATATATTTATTGTTGCTATAACATTAACACTGTGTCTTTTTCCTTCTCTCCACCACACATGCCATACTCATTACTCGACACACATCACTGCCTCTTACACAAACATCCAGATATGCACATATACAAACATTACTCACACATACCCCACTTAATCTCATCTCTACCCTTGGACTTTATCATATCGTCATAAACATCATTGTCACTGTTTATGTTATTGTCTGTATGTCTGTCTGTCTATCTTATTTATCTTCTATGTCACTCTATTCCACCAATTTAAAAAAAGAAGCATGAGCTGACCTCTGAGTGCATTTACACCTACATTGACATGCGTTTTTCTTTATCCAGATAACGTATCCAGATACAGATCACATTTTAACATCAGGTGTAAATGGGTGTTAGTGAGGTGTCAGGCACTGATGAGGCCTGGCTTGTAGTCTGTGTTCCAGTTCATCCCAAAGGTGTTTAATGGTGTTGAGGTCAAGTCTCTGTGCAGGCCAGAAAACCTTTTCTTTATGGACTTCTGCTTTGTGCACTTGTTCATAATCATATTGAAACAGCAAAAGGCCTTCCTCAAACTGTTGCTACAAACTTGGAAGTACAGATGATACTGTAAAATATTTATACTTTTGGCCATTTTGTGTAGATTTGTGCACTTATGTCAGAGACTGCTGAAAAAAAATAGGAAAAGCCTGAAATAGACAATGGAGAAAAATAACGAGTGGTTTGATGAGTTTGAAAATTGTGTGAATTATATAACATGGCCTTCACAGTCAACAGACCTGAAGCCAATTGAACACCTTTTTGTACCAATGTGATAACAGGTGTTTGGACTGAAAACAGTACTACATTAAATACACAGTGACACATTGTTGAGGGACAGTTTTTATAGTTGTTGGTGAGACAATGAAATATGTTTCAGGACAGCCGGTTTGAGTTATAGATCCATTAGACTGAAGACTTTTCAGATGCTGAACCATCATACAGTGGTTTATAATACTATGAGACATGATTTTCCAATTCTGGAAAGTTATTACGGTGACAATAATTTTATTCTCTGTTTTACCAATCACAAGGTAAACATAAGATGTTCATGTTACAAAGTAATCCACCAGAAAAGTGGCTTGTATATATTTAATTTACCGCTTTAACGCTGTGCATTGCCAGATGATGTCACATTGTGTTGCAGCAAAAGGTTCAACTTTTTTGCCAGAGCATGATGTGCCAACGCAGTGGTCTCATTGAGATGAATGAGGGGGCTGCATTTTTAAACACTGTTCTAATGTCTGTCTGAACACAGCTTTAGACTGCGCTCTTCACCACCATCATCAAAACACCAAATGAGGGAATATCTACTGAAAGAACAGTGTTCATCCCTTCAGTAGAATTTAGGAGACTTGAATCTATGCATTGTTCTGGAGGCTTGTGGTAGCTAGACACCTTAATAAGAGACTTTATATTGGTTTTTCCATTCATTTGCTACCCATCTGTGTGTGTACACTGAGCATATTTTGTGTACTCGTAATGTTGTGGCAGCTGAGTTTCAGCATTTTGAGTGCAAACCATCTGAATATAATCCGAAATATTTCACACTCATCGCCAATTTCCACTTGCTCGTTCACTCAAATTAGAGATCTCGCACTCCATAGTGGACGGCGGGTGAGTGAGTGCTTTGGAGTGTACGTGAGTGTGCAGCCGCTGGAGTGCTGTGTCCATGAAAGACTCTTCTTCCTCCACTCAGCGGGAAGAGAAGAGTGGCGCTGCCGTGGAATTGAGAACCCTCATCCCCTTCACTACAGTGGGAGAGAGCCACCAGGTCCGCACTAAGTGCTGCTGGGCACTATTACTGTGAAAAGGACTCCTCTCTAGGGTGTCCTTTCAAGTGTCTGCTGAACGGGACACTACTGAGAGCCACGGCCAACTAGTGTGTGTGTGTCTGCATGTGTGGGCCAGTGTACTCGCTCACTTGTATAATGTGTTGCTGGGAAGGTTTATGCAGCTGAAACCAGATCAGGTATGTGTGACAGCCACCGCGTGAGTGTGCATTTATAGAGCAGTACGTGTGTGTGCCAGGTTACAGTATTAATAGACAGCTGTGTGTTTGCACAGGCCACTAATAGCCACATGGCTGATATTAGTGGATCAGTTTCCATCACACTCTGTGGCGTAGAAGCGCCTGATTCAGCAGGTGTCCCCCCTGAATGTCCTAGCTGTTCTCTGGCTGCCTGGAAAGTGTCGGAGTGTCCTGAGGAGGGTTTGCCTTGTGATGTGGCCTGACCGCCGAACTGCCAGGGGTCACTCACCCAAATAACAAGTCAATGCGACGCAAGGGAGTAATAGTAACAGTCAAAGGGGTGACACCAAAGGCTTCAGAAGAACTAGGGAGCAAGGGAAATGCTTATAAAGCAATTTATTTATTGATATTCCTTCTGATTATTATATCAATATGTAGCTAGAATAGATAAGGGATACAAACAATCAATAAATGGATACATAAAGATGTATAATCTCTTGATATAGAAGTTTTTAAAATGGAATTACATGGCATATTATTTAAAAAGGGATGTTATTTTTTGTTGTTTCCATGAAAGCAGGAAAAAGCACCCCTAACTGGGTCAAAAAGAAATAAGAACAGAAAATAAAGAAGTAAAAACACATACATGGGCATTGTATTCTCTGTTTTCATTTTTACACATTGGTTCCCTGTTTAATTCTCCATTTGCCACCTCTGTTATCATTTATGTAGAACTCAGGGGCCTTGTTATGGCAAACCTTTGCTAATACGCTTTAGGATGTAACAAGAACTCTCACTAGGTATCATCTGTGCTTATTGGCACCCTTGAAACCTTCAGAATGGCAGTGATTCATTTGTGGCTGGGGTGTTTTTGGAGTAGAAGCTAATGAAGAAGCGTAGGTACTTGGGGTTAGTAGACAAAGCTAATGAAGTGAGTCTTGAATTATGTGTACAGTGTTTCTCAATCGGTAAAACGTGGCACATGAATCCCAGTGTGAGCATCCATGATGAAAATATAAGTCCTCGAGGTACGAAGGATAATTTGAATGGTTTGGTTAAAAAATTGCCAGAAGGGCAAATCAGTGCTGCTGAGTGAAGACCTGCTGTTTATCTCAAAAATCAAAAACTTGTCTTTCAACTATTCTAGGATCTTAAGCACCTTGATGTATTTTGATGATGATTATTTCATCAGAATTCTTTATAGCTCAAGGGGGAGAACATGTTTTACCTTGTTAGGCCTTCATTAGCATCAATGTGGACCTCTTAGTGGTACATTAGTGCTGCTTGGTCGACATCCAAATTTCTGTGTGCAGTGGATTTAGAGACACTAAAGAGCCCTGCCTTGTGTTTCAGTTTGACCTTCAAGCGTTTTTGAGTTTATCTAATTGGATTTGTAATAAAAAAGTATAAAGGATAGGTTCACAATTTTTCAACCCTGTATTAAAAAAATAGTCAGGTGCCCAGATGAACATTGAAACATGTTGTAGCCATTCCTCCTGTTCACACTGACTGTTAAAAGATCACTTCCTGAAACGCTTTCAATGTAAATAACGGGAGGCAAAATCCACAGTCCCTGCTCTGTGAAAAAATTTATTTAGATGTTAATCTGAAGTTATTATGAAGCTTCATTAGTCTGAATTAGTCAAATCAAGTGGATATCTTCCAGAGTGATGCAAATTTTCCTTTTTTTTGTTACTATCGTCCTCTGCAGCTGGACAGGCAAACATTAAGAGGAAGTTTTACACTAAAAAACTGCAGCTTTGGAGGATATCCACTTCATCTGACTAATTCAGACCATTAAAGCATCATATTTGCTTCGGGTCAATGTTTAAATATATTATTGCAATAGCTAGTATGAACAGGTGGAATGATTACAGCAAACGAAACCTCTTTCAATGTTCATACATGTACGGGCACCTGACAAATCTGTTTTTTAGACAGACTCGAAAAAACTGTGAATTTATCCTTTAAAGGTCATAAAATTTTATCGTGCCCCATTCAGAAGCATGTGTTTGAGGTTTTAATAAAATACAACATGTTATAATGTCAAATCTAGAAGTTGTCATTATAATCATAATATTGCTGACAGTAATGATATGTTAGTGATCAACGTTTTTGGCCAAACTGGAAACTCCTGATCCTGTATTTCCAGATACTACCGGGAAGGGGGGGGGGGGGGGGTCAGTAAGTAACACTGTAAGAAGGTCTTCGCAACTTATGAGGAGTTATGAGGAGCAGGACGAGTTTAATCTGGGTCCTGTAATTTGTGGTGGATCAAGTTTCTGTGCACAACAGTAAAATGGCAGGTGGTGTGATCATGTTCGTGTGTGTGTGCTCATATAGACATGGGTGTTACACAAGCCCATAATTACACTGGCAGGAGGAGACTGAGTGGAATAATAGACACATGCATTGGAGTACACATACTGTATGTGAACACACACACACACACACACGCACACACACACACACACACGCACACACACACACACACACACACAGACATACACACACTTTACTTAAACAGCATCATGAGTTGGCAGCAGGCTCCTTTTCCACCTCGGGTCAGGCTTAGTTCACGCACAAAGAGTGAGTGAGGGTGTGCGTGTGTGTGTGAGAAAGTATGTGTGTGTGCGTGTGTGTGTGTGTGTGTGTGGTAACCCTGCTCTCGTTTTATTTTTAAAGTGAGCTCAGACAAAGGACTCCAGTCAGACTGCTATGAGAACAGGACCTTGGGAACATGACCAGTGGCTGTTGCGTCACATAGTGTGTGTGTGTGTGTGCGTGTGTGTATGTGTGTGTGTGTGTGTGTATGTGTGTGTGTGAGTGTGTCAGAAAGAGCGAGAGAGAGAGAGAGAGAGAGAGAGAGAGAGAGAGAGAGAGAGAGAGAGAGAGTGAATCTGTCTTTTTTCTTGCAAAGAAGTCGCTTGTTCAAGCTGAAAAGGAACAAAGAGGAAAAAGCTCTTGAAAATCCTTGCCAGATGTGCAAGAGCGCAACCGCACACACACACACACACTTACACTTACACTGTGCCCTTGATGTCCGCTTAGCTGGCTTAGCGGACATTTGAATGTCAGTGGACGTCATTGTATGATGTCATAGGAAGGATTTTATATGCCATAGGATCAAGTCAAACACACACACACACACACACACACACACACACACATGCCCCCACACACACAGTGCCTACACAGAGACCACACCAAGCAAAGCACTTTCTGAACAGGTTTGTAGAAAGAAAAAGAAGGGAAGGGCAGGAGCATGAAGATGGGAGGAAGGGGAGAAAGAAGATGAAGGGAGGATAAAAAAAGGAGAGGAGAATAGAAAAGATGAGAAGAGAGTGAGGAGAGGAGAGAAGCTAAAAGATGGAGGAGGAGGATAGGGGAGGATGAGAGGAAAATAAAAAAGAGAACAGAAAAGAAGAGACAAGAGAAAGATGAGAGAAGAAGAGAGGAGAGGAGAATCACCTCCCTCTCAGTACTTCTCCTCTGTTCAGTTGTACTTTGGAGGCTTCCCAAACCTGCAGACACTGGAGGACTGGGGGAAGCCTGGCCTCAGTTACATTACATCACACACACACACACACACACACACACACACACACACACACACACACACACACACACACACACACACACACACACACGCACAACTTGAGCGTAATCTGTCCCATAACTACACTGCTGCCAGCCCCCGTCTTTCCTTTCTTTCTTTCTTTCTCCCTTTCTTCCTGTGTTTTTCAAGTCTTTTCCTTTCCAGCACTCATGACGCACTCTGGCATAATGAAACCGTTAAGAGGAGTCCGGTAGAGGCTGGGGCCGAGACCAAGAGGGGGTGGTGGAGGGCGGGGGTGGTAGGGCTGTAAAGTGACACCACACCAGGGCACTATATTTACAATGCGCCTCTTTAACACACGGCCTATTTATAGCTGCCAGATCTTTTCTCAGCGTCTGCCGCACACTGTTGCACCGTCACAAACACAGGCATCAGATGGCACCGGTGGATTTACACCGTGCTGCACTGCCAAAGGGAACACGCCTTATCCTCTAGCATGTTCCTGTGCAAACCCAGCCTCACCTCGCTCCATTTGCCCTACACCCTTCACACAAGCACATTCAGGACATTCCCTTCCTCGCTGCTCCGTGCTTTTTTTCTTTCATCATCTTCTGCAGATGAAGCTGTATGTAAAATGAAATTAGAGAAGAGGGACTTAACCCTGTTTCTGTCGTGGCTTGACTCTGACAGGATGACAGAAAAAAACAGGAGAAACAGGAGATTTGGGTTTAAATGTGTTTAAGGATTACACACATTGATTGTGCAGCTTTTTTGTACTTGCGCACACACCTGAGGTAGTATGTGGATTATTATTGGGATGAATTACTTAAGTAAAAGTATTGTCAAGTAAAGGTATGTATGCATTATCAGCAAAATATATTTAAAATATCAAGTATTTATGATTCAGAAAAACAGCCCAAGTGCTGTTGAATTATTATTACTGATGCATTAATATGTAAGGAACATTTTCCTGCTGTAGCTGGTTAAAGTTGAGCTAATTTAAACTAATATATGTACTATTTGCTAATTTAATCTGTATTAGTGCATCATGCCATAATTGTAGTGGAGTAGAAGTAAAAAGTAGGATTAACCCTGTTCCTGTCACAGCTTGACCCTGTTATTTGACAAGACAGGATAAACAGATGAGATAAGTGGAAGGGTTTAAATGTAGTTAGAGATTTTTGTACACACACACCCACACACACGTGCACACACACGCGCGCGCACAAACACACACACACACACAAACATGCACACCTGACTCTCAGGTTTCTGCTACTAGGGAGGAATTCATTCATAGTATCTTGACTGCCCCCTCTGGACTGTCTCAACATGTCTCTATTTCTGTCTATTATTGAACTCAGTTGCACAAACATCACCAACACACACGCAAGTTCTCAGATTTTTTTCAGAACACACGCAATACACACTGAATTCTCCGAGGCTCCTCGAAGGATGACGTCCCTGAGCTCACTGTTTTGATCAGCTGGCGGCCTTAGGGGGAATAGTTAGTCTCCTTCACACCATTACAAAATCTCATGCTACCCTTCATGTGAGAATATTTGACATTTTTTTCCTCAAAATAACATATTTTTTTCCTCAATAAGCTGTTTTTTTTATGAAGCCCTTTGTATCTTCATGCCTACGGCTCACAGCGGTTCACTTTTTGTGACTGAGACTCCGGCTCTGTTTTGTGAGTTTGTTGTGCGTTTGTGTGGTTGTCAGAGAGAACGAACGTGGTGAATATATGCTTTGTATATTGGGTTGGATAGATTATTGTTGCTTAAAGGCCTTTTCTCATCTAGAGTGATGAGCGTAAAGATAACCAGAGCCATAACAATATTTAAATTGTTAAAATTCTATGTTCTTACTAGCGATAGCTGTAAGATCACTGTTTGTCAATTGATTTTGGTATATTTAACAAATCACCTCATTTGTCCTAAAAGGAACATTAGTTGTGCAGCAGTGAATTAGAAAAACAAAGTAAAAACAAAAAGCAATTTCTGAATAAAATATAAAATCATAAAACACTTATAATTTGAGTCCTATATGGGTATATGGGCTCATGCCACCCATTCAGAAAGGGCCCCACATGTTAATTTGGCTTTCATCGTTTTTTGAACATGATTATATAATCAACATTATACACATGAAAAAAAATGAGAGGCAGTGATATTTTTTGTGTGTGACCTGTATCTCTCTATTTCTTTCCCTGCGGGGCATGACACTGAGCCGTGTTGACAATTGGACTCTGGTAAACCATAATACAGGTATGTGCTGTTGTGTTTAGTGGTTGTATGTGTGGGAGACCTGTAGCGAAGCAGCTCTGAACCCTGAACTGGCGCTGTTTGTTGGGCCTGTCGCTGTCAAACCAGACGGCTGTAGGCGCAGCCGGGACGCTTTTAGGCATCCGAGTGTGCAGGGCCTGCTGTATGACACCGCTGTGGTGTGAGTTAAAGTGTGTGTTTACTCAACAGGGTGTTAACGTCAGTCAAGGAAATCGATGTTTATCCTCACACGTGTCAAGAGAGAAGCATGTGAGTGTGTGCACCCCCCCCCTTTGCTTTGCCATCATCTCTCTATTGTCCCCAAACACACTCAGACACACACACACATACAGAGACTAATGTGTCCTGACTCAGCCTTTATTGAGCCAGTGTTGGTGAATATATACCACCAGCTGGCCAGTACAACCATAGCAGAGCTCTATGGTAGTTTTCCGTGTGTGTTGGAGGGCAGAAGGGGAGGTGAGGGGGGTACTGGGTGCTGTTTCTCAGTAGCATGGGCTTTCCATTGTAATATGGTGGGCGGTGTAAGAGCGTCACCACTGCTTCCTGTGTACAATCATAATGGTACAAGATGATTTTAGTGACTACGTACAACAATGTGGCACAGAGAGAAAGAGAGAGAGAGAGAGAGAGAGAGAACAGCATCACAATACATCTACTAATAACATGCTGCAGCGAGGGGCGTCCCCTATCTCAGTCTCTTGTTGAGTCCTTGGGGGCAGCTTTGTGGCCACTTTCCCAGCGCTCCCTCGGGAGTCGGTTCCAGCTGCTGCAGCTCCATGCAGTCCCAAAACCTCAACTGGCCACGGCCGCGGCCTGTGTGCTGACATCACTGCCCAGGCGTCCACGCACAGGCGTACGCGCCGCAGCTCAGACCAGCACATACGCACTCCTCCTGAGACGTCACAGCCAAGACGACTGACACGCAGACACGTTGATGCCTCTCTGTTGTAGAAGTTGTAGTTCCCAGGGTCTTTGAGTTGTAGTTCTCAGGAATGAGACATTGTAGATACTAGGCTTAAAAAATATTTCTGAGTTGCTATGAAACACTGACATGCTTGGTGTGACACACAGAAGAGAAACGTTCTCTGGATAAGTCTGCTAAAACTTTTATTTTGGAGTGAAAAAGTAGAATGTGATGTGGTGAGATCAGAATGTATCATTAGTAGACCATTTTACACACATATGGCACACATGGTTCTGGCTGATAAGGAATATACAATACAAGAAAAGGACTGGATATTTAACCTCAATACTTTGAGTACTGACTGAAATGTATCAATAGCATAGAGTCAAGCATCAAGCGCTTGGTCAGCTTTTTTTTTTCTTGTTTGCTTATTTTTTAAAAATCTAAATCAGAAAGAGGAGACTTTGCATATTATTCAGACCTTAAGTTTTTATAATACTGCTTCTTACAAAGGCCCCACTCATCCATGGTCCAACCAGACAGGTGTTTTCATATACTTTGCCTAATTATACCCTCTTCTTTGGACTGTCTGGGCATGCACACACTGTGTTCGATCAACATCTCTCTCCTATTACTTTTGTGGTACTTTTATCATTCTTATAAAGCCTTTTTCATAGAAGACATTTTGACATGTCACAGTAAGAAAAGCACAGGTGTAAATAGTAAAATCAGTGATGGCTGAATTCCATTCAGTAGCTTCAGTTCCAGGATCCTGGTACTGTGCATGTTGGCACACTGTCACGGCTTACTGGGTCTCTTGAATAGAACAGAGTCATCATGAATGTTATTAATAATGTCTTTGCTTTTCCTGCTATGACAAGTCAAAATGTAAAAAAAAACCTTTTACTACTGAGTCTTAGTTTGTGTGTTGTCCTGTGTATATATATATAACGGTTGTGGTTGTTGTGCGGTAAAGAGTGCATATTTGATGCACCTGGAGGCATAAAGCAGCATGCATGGATAGTCCCTCCTTCCTTGATGCTCCAGCTCCCAGCATACCAGTCATGTTTTCCACATGGAAGAATACAAATGTGTATATTTGCGTGTTGGTGTGGGTGGAAATGTTGCACGTTGAGAGCTGGTGTGGAAAGAGTTATCAGGATTGACTCATATTTCTCACTGTTCTTTCTTTCAGTTGAGTGATTTTACTTTTTTTTTAAAAGCTCTTGTTGGTGATTTCACGTGCCTGTATTCTGACTGTTGTTCTGGTACAATACAAAGACTTTAATTAACATCAACCCTGTAAAAAATTGCTTCCCAACTGTTATCTAATGCACTATACTTATGCCATTTTAATCTATGAATTTTCATTAGGTGTAATATTTATGCACTAGTGCAATACAAAAAAAACTCACAGTAGGATGAAAAATAATGTTATTTTATGTTACAAAATGCTACAAAGCATCGGTTTGCAATTACAGTTATGTAACACCTCACCTGTCAGTGGAGAAGCAAAGATAGGATAATTATAAGTGTCCAAAGTCTTGATTTACTACTAATTGTTGAGTACTATTTACTGTTCATCATGAAGGGAATTGTGAATGAATGAAAGAGAGAGTTATTTTAGACACAATTTAAGGAATAGTGGGACACTGCAGCACAAGCTCACACTTCCCTGGTCATTGTTGGGTGTCTGACACCCACCCGCTGCTACATCCCTACATTCTATCACCTTGTTTGCTCCTTTCTTGCACCTTTTCCCCTCTCTCCTCTCCCATTTCGCCTCAGGCTTTACAAACCTATCAGTCAAGGTGTCCGCCTCTCTGTCTCTCACAGGCTGTCATCCCTTGAGGTGAACACTCTCAGCTTTCATGTTCACAACTCTCACAACTGAATCTCAGCAGAAAAGAGTGGGGTGAAGGGAAATAATCTCTTGTGAAATATCGTGGAGGAATGATGGGAGGATGGACGGAAAGAGCCTGAGGGGGGCAGGTTGTCCTGTATCAGGCCTGGCTGAATCTAAGCATTGATCTCATGAATAATAGAGCTCCAGTGGCCATGGGACGATATTAAACATGACATGTGACGACAAGCTGGATTCACCACTCCTCAGAGCCACGCAGACATACACTAACACACACGTGCACATATTTGCATGTAACCTTGTAAAATCTGTGACTAATCCAGTTGAAAGTGTCTAACTGTGAAAACATTTTAATTGAAAGTACTCCGAAAGGTCATTGTTTCGCTCTCAAAACATAAAGTTGAATCAAAGTTATTTGTTTGGCTACAAATCAGTGACTCACAAAAGAGTCATCAATATGAAACACCCTCATAAAAGAATGACAAGTTGCCTGTTAAACAGGCAAGCTCCTGTGTTTCCTTGTATTTCTCAGCTTCTTAATAATACATAGAGAAACAGCTAAAGTCCAATGTTCAAAATCCACAACACACACACATGCTCCAACTGTCATATTTATTCGTGTTTACAGTCTGTCCCCTCTCATCAGTCATTCACCGTGACAAATCTCTGTGAGAAAAAATCTGCAAGTCTGCATTTTTCTCTCCCAGCAGATTGTGTCTTTGGGTTTCTTTTACCTGTTCATCCTGTCATCCATTTATTCATGTGAGCAACTGGTGAGCGTTTGGGGTGGGAGTAGGAGCCCTGAGCGGCTGAAGTGAAAAGACGAGGAGGAAGACATCAGTGACTTACATTTACTGAGGTACTGCATTCAAGTAAGGCACTTCTGCTGTACTTTGCTGAGTATTTCTAGTTAATCTTACTTTGTAATTCTACTTTCACTCACTTCAGAAGGAAATATTGTGAATTTTACTGTGTTCACTGTATGTGACAGCTGTAGTTATTAGTTACTTTTCAGTTTAAGATTTTACCTTAAAGAACATATGACACACTTATAAAATATAATGCATTGGTTAAAGGGGACATGTTATGCATATTTTCAGGTCTATATTTTTATTCTGGGTCTCTACTGGAATATCTTTGCATGATTTACAGTTCAAAAACTCCCATATTTAACTCATACTGGCTCTTTATGCAGCCCCTCAGTTCAGACTCTATCTGAAACAGGCCGTTTTGGCTCCTGTCTCTTTAAGGCCCCTCTCCCGTGGAGCCCACTCTGTTCTGATTGGTCAGCTCTTGGAAGGTGCCCCTCGGCAGACACCCGCCGGCTCCCAAGGCTACGTCAACAAACCATGAAACAAACTACAGTAGTAAGATTTCACAACTTTTAATGGTTCTTTGCTTGAAATGTCAAGTTCTCAGACACATCAGTACATGACGTCAAATAGTCATTGTCTCAAAGCTGTAAATCCAGTATCCAGTATTCCACAAAAATTTAAGATTAGTCTTCAAATGAATACACATTTATGTTGCAGCAGTTTTCTCAAACTTACTTTTCCTCTCTCCTTTTCCATTAATCATCTCAACACCCTTCAGATTTTTCTGACTTAACAGTATATAAAATAATTAAAACTAGTTCCAATCAGCTACCAGTATCAGTAACAAGCTAATAATGTCACATATAATAATATGTCAGTTACAGGGGCCATATTTCTGCATAAGGAGTGCTCTTACTTTTGATACTTGCTTGAAATACTTCTGGACTTATACTTAAGTACGTAGAGTATTTTACAAATCTGTCTATATCTGAATACTGAATATGGTATACAGGGAAGGAGGGGAAGATGCGGAGAAAGCAGAGAAAACGGAAAGGAAGAGGGTTAAGATAGGTCAAGATAACACAGAAGAAGGAACCCCCCTTACCCCACCCCCGCCCACACACACATACACACACACGCCTCGCCCCGAGGCTACTGGAGAATTATGACTGGAGGACTGGCCTGTCACTATGTTATTATTTTATCGCCTTGGGCTTTGACATGTGTATGGTCACACACACTCCCACACACATGCAAAAATTCACATGGGCCCCACAAAAACAGGTCTTGATTTACAATTCAGGGGGAATCCCTTTGCTCAGACCTGCAGCAGGTAGGCAGCTGAGAGAGAAAGAGAGACAGACATCTCAGGAGTATAGTACAGCATGTGCCCATTCATAAGAGAAAACTGCACCAATATGCAAATTCTCGCATTTTGTAAGTAGGGAGATGAGCTTACGTAATAGTTTTGGAGGATTTGTAGGTCAGGGCAGCGTGTCAAGACTGCAGCTGCTGCCTGCTAGGTCACAGCAATACACTGGGTTAGAGGTTAGAGGAGTGTAGGAGAGTATGACTTAAAGTATGGTTTGCACAAACAATCCTCACATCCACATACATTAGACTGACCCCAGGCTCACAGAAAAATGCAAGACGCACTTGTAAAAGAACATCTATGATATATAATAAGATGCAAGCACAGCAGCTGTAGAATCATGAGACTCATCCACACAAACAGCTCTGTTGGCTGTTTGTATCTGAAGTTGGGGGTACGTGCTGTATAAGCAATAAACGTCTCTTGTATTCCTTGAACACTTCCATTCCCAGGAAGATTGTGTAATACACCTTCACCTGAGTCAACTACAGACACACACGCACATGCAACAACCTGCCCCGGCAAGACCTGTTGAGAAGGAATGAACATGCAGAAAGAACACATACTATATGCAAATCAAGTGACCTGAAAGAAATTAAGGAGGCTGTACAGCATGTTTCAATATGTTTGGAATGACGTCACTGAAAATTTTATTGTTTGTGTAGTATATGGAATGTGTAGGTGAGGACATGGTTCATAGGATGATTACTATTGGCATGAGAGAAGATTAACCTGACTTGGACTGAGTCTTTTAACTTTGAAGCATCTCTCATCAGTATTGTCCCCTGATTCATCAGTTTCTGTCAAATCTACCAAACTTTAAGGGACTTTCAGCTCACTGTTTTGATTTACTTCAGTGTTTGGTTCACTCTCACCGCTCTTATCTGCCTTGTTTTTGGGCTGCAGCAGGCTGCTGTTTTCAGCGAAAGAGCTCTGATAAAACCACTGTGCACTACTTGTGAGTGCTAAACCAAAAAAGAAAAAAACATACAAAGTTAGCAACTAGCTGGTGAACATAGAGAAAAGGAAATAGACTGTATTCCATAGATGTCACCTATTGGTTTGCAATGGAGCCGGTTTGAAGTCCAGAGTTGCTGCTTATGGTCAGCGCCATTTTTTCCATTTGGATGCCCACATGGAAGACATCAAAGCCTACTGTAAGACTTCGAATCTTTGAATCTAAAAGAGCAATAACCACTTGCACACTTGGAGGGTCTTAATGCAGCGATTGAGACCATAATGAAAAATTGTTAACTTAGTATTTTATTGGGAGACGCTTTTTGAATCAGTGTCAGTTGGAGCCAAGGATTTTTTTAGTGGCAGCATCTAGCAGCAGTCAGTTGCATTGTACTTTAAGGTACTTCTGCATTGTGAATTTTGTCAGGTGGACAGAAACAATACTCCAAATGAATGACAATGTTGCTCCAAGTCTGCTGTATGTATATATGCTGTGTATATCAGCTTTATAACGTGATGTCATTGTTGTGTTCACAGTTGGTTCCTAGTGGTCAAAAAATTGTTTTAAGTTTAAATCAAGATGAAACCCCCTGCTGTTCAATTACAACCCTTCAGGAAAGTGTGAAGCTGAATGGTAAGCAGAGCAGCTGAGGTAGACGATGTTAAATCATTCATAACTTTATTCAGTAGTCAGCAGTGAGTGATGTTATTTATCAGTTCATGTGAAAAGCATCATGTTCCAAGTCTGTCCAGCAGACATGTGACTGAAAGCTTCTCTCATTGTACTGTATGTATGTGACGGCCTTCTTCATTCATCAGCACTGCAGCTTTGCAGCTCATCATGTGGAAGACTTATGAAATCATAAACCACAAAACCACCACCTTTGTAGTCTACAAGCCGATTGGCTCAGTGCCGAGAGAGAGAGACACAGACACAGACACAGACACACACACACACACGCACATACACACACACACAAACAGCAATAACATACAATATAACATTTGCAGTGCCGGCAGGTAAACTAAACATTTAAGTTGAAACAATCAAACCTTTTTCTCACTACACAGAATGCATTCTGCAGCTATGAAACTATTAGGTAGTCAAATCTGTCTGTCAATGTCATGTCTTTTTTTTCTTTCTCTTTTATATTTAATTTCATTCAATTTCCCATCAAGCACTGCCACAGGAAATCAGGATGAGTAGTGCCTAAGTTTGACCAGTAATTGCAGCTCATTTTGCTCTTTCACACCCAGAATATTATTTTATCTCATTTTTATGTAATACAGGAAGTTTCAGGAGTGCCGCACACATGCACAAGTACAAGTAAAACCTTTGTGGCTTTATCTTTAATAAAAACCTATAAAGAGAGACTGTACATGTACGCCATTATTTGGACTGTTTCAGCTATTTAAGTGGGCTTAGATGTACAATAATCTTGACCCAGTAAAAGGGAGAAAGATCAGCTCTAATGCCAAAGGAACATAATAAATATTGTAACTATTTTCAGAGAATTACATAATGAAGTATGAAACCGAGAGTAAATTCCATTCATATGTTTTAATCAGGAACAAAATTAAGTAAGAGCCAGGTGATTCCCAGATTCCCTGTACAAACCCTCCCTCCTCCCTCCGTCTGCCTCACCTCTCTCCTCTGTCACTGCCCTGGAGCGCTGCACAAGGAGTGGAAAATACAGTCACCTAAAAATACACTACACATAAACAACACACACTTACAAACACATGGGCACACTCACACACACACCCAGGCCAAGTGTCTTTAATATTAGAAAGCACAAGGCTGACACCTGAGACACTCAGCACAGCGGTGTCGCCCTACTCACCCCAATGCCCCCCCCCCTCCTAAATTAATCCAGCCCTGGCCAGTGTGTCCCTGATGGTCCAGTCTGATCCGCTCGCTGCAGGCTGGTGAGATGGGGGGGAGGGTAGGGGGGGTTAGCTGGTGCAGTGGGGGGGACACACATGGTTATGACATCACAGCACAGTTGGCCCTGCATGCCAACGGCAGTCACACGGGGCATCACCAGGCCTGACGTGGCCTCGACCCAGATGGGAGGGGAGATGTATGTGTGTGAAAAGGTCATAGAGGCTAATGTGGCCTCCATACTGGGATTCTCCTTATCGTAGCCCACTGTCCCACCACATGTTCACACACACAAAGCTCATTCAGGTTAGACATGCACAGTGTATTTATCTACATAATGTGTGACATATTCTGGTTTTTGCTTCTTTTTCCTCTGCTGCGTGCGTGCTGTCTTTTCATCAGAAAGGTAAATTGTGTGTCTTGTGTACTTCGGTTTCCTTTTCTCCTCCTTTAAGTTTTGTTCAGCTCTCCTTTTTGTCTTTAGTTGAGCCTCCACATTGTTCCATTCTGTTAAATTCTGCGCACGTGTCACTAGCAGACCTGTTCAATTTCTTCTGGTTTTTCTCCCACCATCTACTGTCTCCACTTGTTTCCATCTTCCTGTAGTTATTCATAGCTTTCTTTCTCCAGCGTCTTGTGTTCTTTTGAGTTTCTACTCTTTTATTTCTCATTTGATCTGAACCCTTTCAACTCCTCTCTTATGTGTTTTCTTTCTTTTGTCTTTTTAACCTAAACCGTTGCACCTTCACCCTTCTTTAAGATTTCAATTTCCATTTCTATTTTTAACAGCACTGTTTTTTTTCTTTTTACACTTTATTCTTTTGCTTCCTGTCTGTTTGGATATCTTCATTTTATTTGACAGAAAATGAATTGGGAACTATTTGGATAATGCTATTTTGACCATTTTAGTCATTTTCAAGGAAATATGCTAAAACCCTTGTGGTGGTTTTAGCTTCTCAAATGTTATGATTTAATGTTTTTCTTTGTCATACATCACTGTGAACTGAATATCTTTGGGTTTTGGATTGTTGTTTGCACAAAATAAGATATTCAAACAGGCATTTCCAGTATTTTATTTTTATATTCCACAGATTAATCAGTAATGAAAATAATTCAGCCGTCTTCAACTGAAATTGAAAGCATTTTTCATTTATTGAGACGTGTAAACTTGACTACAATCCTTTAATGTGCTTTTTCTAAATGATTAATGCTTCACTTAGTTGCGTATCTTTTTCCAATTATGAATCAGCAGATCATTTATGTGTAAACTGATTCTGGTTTTGAGTGTGAGTGACTTGTGCCTTAGGGTCAGACAGTAACAGGTTGACTAGGTAACTGGTTTAACACAGTGTTTCTGAAGAAATTCTGAATTAGTTTGATGGGGAAGTCACGGTTGTCTGATAATGTAAAGATCTGGTTATACTGCACTGTTCATTCATTTAAGATATGGATTTGGTTGCTTGATATAACTGATCATTAACATTTATGGACATTCTGTGTTATGGCGGATTGAAATACTTGAAAAATGTTTATTTGTTGTTTATTTATCTGTGTTGTCTGTGCATGTTCAACATCATCATTATATAAGATTAATAAAAGACATTCTAATTTACAGCAGACACATGCAATAGAGCTTAATAGACATGTAAACAATCATTACTTCTTTTTCCTAATTTATCCCATTACCTCTTTGCTGCTCATCTTTCATACATTAAGCACGAGGTGAGTGAGAGTCATACAGGATTAGAGATATGATGTACTCATATATGCAGACTCAGCCTTGGCTCCAACACTGACTCTTATTTCTGTCTGAGGGAGGATCCAAGCCCAGAAAGACCAGGAAAGCTACACCCCCACTCCACCACACACACACACACACACACACACACACACACACACACACACCACACAGGCACACACATTCATGAATTCTCTGTCTCTGGCCCTCCTGCTGGCCCACATACGCTACACATGACAGGGACCATGTTGCAGAAAATGAAGTCATATTATTTTACAGTGAACAAGCTCTCACCTCTCAGTAGGCCAGGCGGTGCTACTGATCACTGGCCATTAACAGAGTGTTGCACCAATTGGCTGCTATTATACTGACTAATCACTACCTGATCACTGGTCTCATGATCACAGCAACCAAAACAACACGTGCACACATTCATGGAGAATGTAAAGCATTTAAACATGAATAATAATCAATGTTCTGATACTTAGAGGTGGGAAGTAACAGCACATCTATGCAGACTTAATTATTAGTGTGCTTTGGAAGAATTTTGAGCTGCTGGTATAAATAATAATAATATAAGATTATTTATAGAGCATGTCTTAAGCAAGTGGCACAAAGTGGCACCAGCGTTAGGAAGCTAAACACAGTAACAGTGACAAGACTTAATAAAGCAGATAAACATAGTAACATAGATAAAAGCAGATACAACATAGTAAATAATCTAAAGTGGAAGTCACAATAAAAGAAATACAACATACATAAATACAGATATTATTACTGTTAAAGTTGTTACATATAAAAGATAAAGTATTAGTTATGAAAAGTAATTCTGTATCAACATAGGTGGTGATCATTATATTTGAAGATTAATAAAAGAAATACTTCGTATTAATAACAGATGATGCAATGGAGCTTAAAGGAGATGTAAACAATAATTACATCATTTTCTTATTATAATTACACCTTGTTGCAGGATCAGTTGGGTTCAAGCGGCTTATCTTTCATACATTAAGCACGAGGTGAGTGAAAGTCACACAGAGGATTAGAGATATAATGTACTGATATATGCAGACTCAGCTTTGGCTCTGACTCTGACTCTCTTATTTCTGTCTGAGGGAGGATCCAAGCCCAGAAAGACCAGAAAAGCTACACTACACACACATACACACACACACACACACACACACACACACACACAAATTCCCTGTCCCTGTCTCTGGCTCACCTGTCTGTCTCCCACTGACCCACATACGGTACACATGACTGTGACTATGTTGCCTGGATGGCAGAAAATGGAGTCATATTATTTTACAGTGAACAAGCTCTCACCTCTCAGCAGACCAGGCGGTGCTACTGATCACTGGCCGTTAACAGAGCGTTGCACCAATTGGCTGCTATTCTACTGACTAATCACTACCTGATCACTGGTCTCATGATCACAGCGACCAAAACAACATGAGCACATTCACGAAGAATGTAAAACATTTAATGATACTTAGAGGTGGGAAGCAACAGCACGTTTATGTAGACTTAATTATTAGTGTACTTTGGTAGAATTTTGAGCCACTGGTATAAATAATAAGGGTTAGGGGTCAGGGTTATTTATAGAGCGCTTCCTAAGCAGGTGGTACAAAGTACCACTGGCTCTGCTAATGTTAATAATAATAATAATAATAATAATTCTATTTGTGTAGCACTTTTTAAGCAAGGAGCACAAAGGGCTTTCTGTCGCAGGGAGACTTCATAAAAAGACATATTAAAAAACAACAGCATCACCGATCAAACATAAAATGTAAATGTATTATGCAAACACATAAGTCTGCTGGTCAGACAAGAAGGCGAGTGTATAAAAATATGTTGTAAGTCATGATTTAAAAGCAGAAGCAATGCCGGCAGAACAAATACTAACTGGATGAGTCGTCCAAAGCTGAGGTTTCTTGACCTTAAACTGGACTCATGGAACGGCTAAAAAGCCTGACCCAGCACATCTAAGGCCTTTTGTGACAATACAGAGTTAAAAATTCACTGATCATTTTTAAATCATGTCACAATGTTGATGATAAAGTTCAAGAGAAACTAACTAACTGATGATCTCTGGTTCCTTGCTGTGATTCATAACATTTCACAGTATAGTTCCTGTCACAGGTGTCCTTACATCCTCTCTAGCAGCTCTCAGTTTTTGGGACATCCCTCAGGATTCACTTGCTCAGTGAGCACAGATCGATTCTACCCGTCTGTCTAGTCCATTCCATGCTTTGCCAACCTTGTGATCTACTCAAAAATACAAGCACACACACTTGACATATGTGCATGAATGACTGGCTGCTCAGCTGACTTTTCGATAAAGGACAACTATTCAAAAAACGTCTTTTCTACCATCTCAAAAACATCTCTAAACTTTGCCCCTCTCTAACTCTGTGGACTACTGCAGGGTGCTCTTCACAGGCATCCCGGGCAGGAGCCTCCAAAAGCTCCAATACATTCATAACAACACTGCCAGGATCCTGATGAGAGTGCGAAAACACAAACATATAACACCAATTCTGTTTTTGTTGCACTGGCTCTCTGTCTCCTTCAGGATTGACTACAAAGTCCTGCTACTCGCACACAAATCCATCAATGGACATGTGCCCACAATAACTGATCATACCATAAAACCCTCAGTTCTGCCAGCACCTTGCTCCTCTGGCTCCAAGTGCTAAGCTCTGCACCATTAGGGACTTCTGCTCTGCTGCACCAGTCTTCCTAACCATCTCAGGGCAACACAGACCCTTTTTTTTTTTTTTTTTTTTTTAAAAAAAAGGCCTAAAAACCTTTCTATTCAGGAAGGCTTTTCATTTTGACTTGTATTACTGTTTTCTTTATGTCATGTGTTCTATGTTACTAATACTGTAGCGCTTTGAGTTTCACTATGAATGAAAAGTGAGCTACAAATTAAATGTATTTCTTATCTTAAGAAGGAATATTCTGCATAGTGTCTGAAAGGAAAGACAAGCCCTCTGCTTTGCTTGATATCCTGCAGGTGTGTGAAGGGTGAGTGAGAGAGTGACATAGTATTAGAGACTTAAAAAGTCTCTTCTACCTCTATGTTAAACCACAGGCCAGCATGTGTCATATAGAACAGAAAATACATGTGACCTATTTACATGTATCCTCCAGTGTGTGTGTGTGTGTCTCTCTCTATGTAAGGGACCATCCCTTGTTAAAGCATGTGGTTTCATCACAGGATATGGGTTTCTGGTGAAAAAGACACAGAGAGGAAGTGCTCTAAAGAAAGCTTCTCTTCCTTTCTTTCTCTCTCCTCCTCACTCCTTTCACTCCTCTCTTTCTTTCCATAAGACACACTTCGCCTCACACGTGCGCGTTCAGGATGATTTATACGCTTTAGGCTCAACATGCGTGTTGATGAAATGTCTTTTGAAATAAATATGTATCCAGACGCCTTCTATTTAATGTGCAGAACATATAAATCACTCTCATGTCAATTCAAGTTTAAACAAAGACAAACTGTTCATGAACCGGCTTCAAAATCAAGTTGCAGTCTTAATGGAATTGACCTCCTTCTCCTGCTTTTTTAATGTCTTATTTAAAGTTAGAGACCTTTTGACGATGAATGACACACATGCTTTCTCTATATTACTTTATATGAGAGATATTAATAGAGTGATTGCTTAGGAACTGAAGGAATACACACACATATGTGTATTTTAGTGAGGTGCTGGCTCGCATCAAAGAAAGAATAGAAAAACTGAACACTCATAACTCTGATGCAGTCGTTTATTTCACCTTATAAAGATCAACTTTTCTGCTATCTGCTATCTTCAGGATTAAACCTACCAGTCACATGACTCACGTTTAAACTAACTAGGACAGGAGCTCAGGACTTGAAGCACTTGAAGGCCTGTAACAAAAACATTTCCACATATCGAGTTTATATCCAAATAGAAATCATTTTAGTGTTTATATACTGTTTACAGCATTGTTGACGTGTCTAAAACACAAGAACAGAAGAGTCTGACCTCAGAATTAAGGAAATAAAAAATAATTGTACCTCATTTTTACCCCTTGATGAAACATTGAGCTGACTTGTATAGACGGTGTCAAGAGGAGTTTAGAACTACAGGTTGCAGCAGTGTGGAGGGTCACAGCGCTCCACATGCTGCCTGGGCCTGTTTGAGTTCTGGGCACTGAGGGACGGCTTCGCCACGGCTCCTTCATATTTAATTGTTATGTTGAATTATTCTGGCTCACTGCCGTGTTGTGCCACCGTGAATTGGGCCATGAGTGTATCTGAGTGTGTGTGTGTGTAGGACAGGGACGAGAGGGAGAGTGATGTGGCAGTAGTGCCTGAGTTTGCCACGAACACTGGAAGCCTTTGGGAAAGCAGAGCCATAGCAACAGAATGAATTAATGATCAGGACCCGAATGCTACGTTTATCACAACCAACACACACGCACATGCACACACACACACACACACACACACACACACACACACACACACACGCACACACACACAAGCCATGACAGCTGGTGGTTTCATATTCAACACTGATAACCTGGTGATGCAGGTTCGGCCTGAACTACTTTTACAACTACAAAACATGCAGCTCTCACAATGGCGGTCAATATACTGAACATTCTTCACAAGTTTCCTATTTGACTGAAGGTTTCTCATCATTTATCATCATCATCATCATTTCTTCTAAAAGAAAATTAGTTCAACATTATGAAGTATGGTTACAAAACACGTGATTATTAACCGGTTTATCATATGATTAAGTTGTGATAGCTGAGAGTGATTATATAAACATGTTACACCACATAACAATATAATTATTTAAAAAAAAAACAACTCACCGCACATAACACATGTTCATACTTGTTCCTCAGTTGAGGATACCTTCATATTTTAGGATCTTCTGAGCCAGTGATATTCAGAAAATAGTCTGCAGTGCCCCCGTCAGGAAAGGAAGAAAAACACTTGGGCAAAATGCACGAGGCACATTTAAAACCTAAAAATTCACAGTATTCATTTCATTATATACAAATTAAAGGCCATTTTTCTAGCATATTTGATTCTGATTTAAACAAAAAATACTATTGTACTGCTTTGGATATATTTCTGTCTTTCTTACAACCTGTTGATAGTTTGTTAATCACAGATTCAGTATTTGGGTCATTACCAGACATAAGCAAAATGCTTTCTGATGTTGTGTTTGTTGTACGCCTTCTGGCACTCTTTACTTGTTACTTTTCAAAATCTAATTTTGTTTGTCGTGCAGCAGAATAAAGCTTCAGTGATGACAAAACCCTGAGGCGGTCCGGTGCCTCTGAAGCTCTACAAAGGTACTCACTTTCATCCAGTCAAACTAGCTTGTATATGTATAGTATGTATAGACAAGTCTGGGCTTTTCTGCACAAGTAGATAAGTTACTGTTTATGTGATAATCTTGTTGAGGCCAACATGCAGAGGCACAAAATGGCCGGATTATATTAAACACTTACGGCCAACTTTTAGGTGTCTTTCCAGGTCTTTCAACAAATTTAAAAAGTTTAGACAATAAATGAGTGATTCACATCCAAATAAGTTGTTCATAGTTGCCGTTTGTTTTTACCCTTATCGACAGCTCGGATAGCTTGAGTCGAGCTGTCAATCACATTGAAACCTCACACTACACTGAAAGCACAACCTTCAAGAATACAATTTCTGCCAAAAGTTAACTCAAGTTTGGAAATACCTTTCAATAGTCTGGCAGTGGTTACAGAAGGTTAAAAATTATAATACTACCACACCACTACCTGAAAATGTACCTGAGGAATATTTGAACGCTTACTTCAAGCCATAAAATCTAATCAGGACAACACTTTGATACTTTGTTTGACCCGACAGGGATCTGAGCAGGGTCATAACGTCATGGTTAAATTTTGTGGCTTGCAATAAGTGCGCAGGTATCACCGCACCTACATAATGTGCATATAATTACTCCTATTCAATTGAGAAACATCTGAACACATGAAAAGACTGGTTCAACTCGAAATGTCTACAAAACAAAACACGATCATTATTTCACTAAATGAAATAAGGTACATTTCACACACACACACACACACACACACACAGGTTTTTACTCTTTTTATTGTACAATATTACAATTATATTTTGTACAAATGTTAACAAAAAAAATGCAAATTCAGGCTGTACGGAGAAATGTTTGCTGGGGGCCTGAAAACAACAATGTCCTTGAGCACTGCACTCAACCTTCAGGCAGCAGTGAGGTGAAAACATGCTGCTTCTGCTCGGAGGGACAGCATACACACACACACACACAGACAGACATCATATCTGAGGTGGGCTAGCACGGCCTCTCCCTTCAACCCATCAGATCTTAAAAAGACGGGATGGACAAAAGCAACAACATGGTCAACTAATGTCAGTGTGGATGAAGATCATGTACGGAAATGGTCTTGCATAAAAATCCAGTTTGCCTGTGTTGTAGTGATGTAGGAGGGAGGGAATAAAGGGCGGTAAGGTGGTTGTTCATTTGTTGTTTGGTCCAGGTCCAATGTGTTAAGAAGCCGAGGCGCAGGGTCAGAGGTCATCAGGTGGGGGGTTTAAGAGCGGGTGTACTTCCCCCAGATGTGCAGCATGAAGACTGAAGCAATGAAGAGCAGACTCATCACCAGCACTGGCACCGGGCCACTGTCAAAAAAAAGAGACACAGATTAACACCCAGACAGACACACACAGACACAAAATCCCGTAATTTGCTGTAACCCCAACCGGAGCGAGAGTCTTAATGGAGCGGCTGATTTTATTGATGAGCTTCGGAAACGAGGAGGGGCTCTCATCTCTCAAGGAGGGACTGAGTAGGGTGGGGTGGGGTGGAGGGATGCATCGCTAAGTAGCAGCATTGCCATGCCAACCATCTCCTCCGCACCCCCTCCTCCTCCTCCTGTCAGAAGGCTGTAATTGAGTTGACCTTTCAGAGTGGATCCTTTAATGAAGCTTTGAGGCCGGCGTCTAACACAGGAACAAACACGCACTCGATATACAGCACTGTATGGCGAGCCTGCCCTCCTTCGACTGGAGAGACACACTCAATAACCACCACAGCACCATCGATCAACCGCGGCCGGCTACGGCCAGGAGACAGGACGCTTTCTCTAATATTGGGGGCGAGGTTGGAGCAGAATAGAAGTTTATAAGATTGAAAGTTTTCTAAACGCGTGCTCATGTAGTGTGTGTGTGTGTGTGTGCACATAAAGAAACACTCTAAATCAAGCAGAGATTATTTGTTGGATCACAGAAGCACGTCTCCCTAATTTCCTGCCTTTGAACATTCCCCCCCATTCTACCTCATAAACAACACTAATGATGTGATAAAGTGTCGGAAATCCTGAGAATTAGCGTTTTATTTGTCAGAGGATGCGAGTTTAAATGTCAAAGGCTAAATGTGTGTCTGTGTGTGTAAAACAGCTTGACAGTGGCTGTTTTTATAAACTACACTTACACTTTGAGGCCCGGCGAGTCCTCGGTGTAGAAGCGCCACATGCCACCTGTACCCGCTGATCCCGTGGTCCTGCCGCCGCTGCGTGTTCCGCTGCTGGTAGCTTTCCTGTACAACGCACACACACACACAATAAGTTAAGAATAAAGTATGTGTTAAGAAATGTCTCATTATCAATTCCTTTTTTTTTTAAAGAAAAATTGCCTACAAATTACTTTGTGGGGAACAAAACCAAGTTTACGAACCTAAAATGATAGACCCAATTTAAAGAAGCTCAATCCAATTTTGTGAAAAATGAATATTTTTATTCAATTACAAATTCAAGCATCAAAGCCAATTTAACAGAAGCATGAAACCATTAAAGTTAAATCTGAGTGAGGTATTTAGAACACATCACAGTAAGAGAAAAAAAAAGAAATGTCCTATTATACACTATTTTCACACTGTAACTCCAACTACAGCATCCGGTGATGAAAGAGTGTTTCATGGCTGCTTCACTCATGTGATGAGATTAAACAGAAGTTAATGAGGTAATGAAGAGGGTGATAGTAATGGGTAATAATGAGTAATAATGAGAGGTAACAGTGAGCCTCTGATTACACACTGATTAAGCCCAGAGCACAACATCTATCTGCTGCTCTAATCTATGGAGGGGACGCAAAAAATGCAGGGCAGGGCTATCTGAAAATCGTCAATCACTCTTCACAGTAGTGTGATGACATGAGGGGGTGGGGTCAGTATCGGGAGGTATCTGAAAAAATAATTATGGGGTGTGTGCGGGCCAAGAGGGGTGCAGAGATTTTCTTTCATGTTTAATGTAAAGTTTGAATCAATAGCTACCTTTTCATAGTAGTGGTCAACATACAAATTTGACAAATTAAAGTTTCTTTGCAAGGTGTTGGACCACCACAAGCTGACAGAACAGCTGTGGTGCTTCTTGGAAAAGAGACTCTGAACTCTGGTGAAGGGATTTTAACAAAATATATTCCCTCGTTTAGTTTTTTGATGTTTGTGGTGGAGAGCATCGTCTAAACCTGCTGATCGAAAATCTCAAGTAGTACTTTTTTTGTTTGTCTTTTTTTGTCTAATCTTGTGTTTATTTGTTAGTTGATTACTTTCTGGTATGAATTCTCAGTATGAATTGTTATTGTGCTCCAATTTCTTACTATTTGTTACCAGTAGTTTGTATTGTTTTGTCTGGAAGAGTCTGAGAGGAGGGTTGATGTTGTTGGGGATAATGTGATTTGATTTGGGCTGTACTGCATTTGTTTTACTTTTGTAAAAGCTTTTTTTCCTCTGTCCCTTGTCCTATCTATGTTAAAAAAAAATTAGATGTATGAATGGGTTGAGTGTACGACTGTTGAATGTGAATGTAACGTATGATTTTCATTATTTTCACTCTTATTGCAAATCACACCTAGTGCCCTGTTTGGAAACATCTGGGTTACATTTCTACTCTTTTATTCAGGTTTATCCTCTCAGGTTTTATTTGCCACCAGTCTGTGAGCAGTGTTCATTTGTGGAAAGTTCAAAGAAGTTAAAGTTTAGTGGTCAGATATGGAGTATGTGTACCTCTGTCTGACTGTGGAGCCTGCTGCGCGGGGAGCCACTGTCTTGCTGGGGGAACGGCTAGATGCCCCAACATTGGTTGCACTTGCTGCTGGTCCAGGCTGAAAGAAAGAAAGAAAGACCAGATTTTAAAAATATATACAGTAATCAAATCCATTTACGTACTCCTCTCAGTGTTCAGATTCATTACTCCTCTTTTTGTCTGTCTACCCGTCTCTTTCAAAAACACACTCAAACATTACTACAATTACTAATCTATGACAGTTAGAAAAGGAGGGTTTTGATAATTATTCATGAACAGCCAACTTACATTTGAAGTTGAACTATACAGTGTGTGTGTAAGACACTGAAGGCCTTCACTGCCTATTCATTGCTTTCAACTTCCAGTAGTAACTAACATGCAGAATCTCTACCAAATGTCACATGCATATATGTATATAAGTTGTTACTTGAGTGCTAGAGCAGCTCAAAATATTTATTTTTGCACGATTTGAGCTGTTAAAAAAGAGCCACGTCCACAAATGATGAGCTAACGTTAGCTCGTTTGCTAACAGATAGCAAAACGTTTCCTAGCTGATGTGTCCTTAAATCCAACACAGCTCGTTTCAGTTTTAACAGGGCAGTTTCAGATGGAGCTAATGAATCTTACCATTTTGTTTTTCTTTATCCCGATGCGAACTGAGTCCCTGAGCCTCTCTTCTAGCTGATGTCCACGTCAAATGGGCAGCAGTCGGCGTGTGAATTGGTCAACACTTGAGAAGAGCTGACGCTTGTCTAAAAAGGACACGACTGCATAGCACAAGACCTGTGGAGGAGACCGAGCAGAAGCCTGATCGGCTGGTCGCGTTCAACACAAAAATTATTAAATAAAAAACAAATTTTAGGAGTATTTTTCATACTACATCGGTGGAACGTTTTTAAAAAAAACAATTTACTGTTTAATTTATTAAATTGGCATATTATCATGTACTTTATTTTAAAGGCAAATTAAAGATCCGCCTTGACTCTCAAGGAGACGTGTCTGTTCTACATCGGGGAAACTGGCGCCATTGTGGCGCAAACAAGAAGCGCGAGCTGCGTAAACCCACAACGGAGAAGTTGAACCAATATGGCGCCTCAACGGTAGAGTTTCATGATAGTAGTTCAGCCGGTACATGCAGCTAGAAGATCATAATCACAGGTTTCCAAACTTGGACAAGGTGGGCAAGACGTCCAGAGGTAAACACAAGTGTAGTTAATTAAATTGTGCGGAGATGCTGTAGTAGTGTTCAGTAACAGCTGTCCACTAAATTAATCTAAAACGGGTGGTAATTTCTAGTAGCCATAGTATCTATAATCTTGTCACTGTAGCTAAAGAAATTTACCTTTTCGAAAGCAAACAGGCATCTAGCTAAATAAGTCTAACTTGTTTTATTGCTATCAGTTTGACTTTTAACTTAAAACCCACCGCTATTAGAGTATTTGGGGACACTGTGGCAGCCGTGGGCGGGATGCAGTAGATGTTCTGTCTAAGAAACATGACATTAAGCGCTTCAAGAAGTAAAAACGGTATATCACAACTATTTTACAGATCCCACATGGACAGACTATGTAAGTTTGTCAACAATGCATCTCTGAAATGTTTCTCTTTGTGGTAACAAGAGTGTATGTCCATGAGTCTTTGGCTCTTTCTGTTGGAGAGTTGTGTCTTTTCACCAACACGATGGAAGAGTTTGAATGAATGATCTCTGATGTATCTATAAATGTTAACACTGTTGTGAATATGAGTTTAAGTTTATAACACATTTGATATAGTAGTAGTACAGTAACTCAAGATGCTGTGCACATAATATAAACATTAAAAATATGAAAGACATTAAAAAAAAAACTAAATTTAAAAAATGGAATTATTTACACTGCCTACTGTCTGTTTACTGTATGTCATTCTAATAGTGCCGCAACTAAAATTATTTTTATTATTTATTAATCTGTCAATTATTTTCTCAATTAATCGATTAGTGGTTTGGCCTATAAAATGTCAAAAAAGGTTGATCACAGCTTCCCTGAGCCCAAGATGACAACCTCAGATGGTTAGTTTTGCCCTCAACCCGAAGATATTCGTTTTATTGTCACAGAGGACAAAAGAAACTAGAAAATCTTCATATTTGAAAGGCTGAATTCAGAGAATTTGGACAATGACTCAAAATGATCGACAGTTATCAAAATAGTTGGCAAGTTCAGCAACTAATCGATCAATCTTTGCAGCTCTACATAACATCATAATGTTTCAGGAGTTGTTATTGTTTTTCAATCCTTGTCGCCAAACTGTTCTCTTATTGTGAAATTTATTGCAGATACAATGTGAACTTTTTTTCATTCCTAACGTTTCAGCTCTGTTGGTTTATGTCCAGGATGGCGCGGGTGGTGTTTCTCCATCCAGATTTGGGTATAGGTGGAGCGGAGCGTCTGGTGGTCGATGCTGCTGTCGCTCTGAAGTCTCAGGGCTGTAGCGTCCAGATCTGGACAGCCCATTATGACCCAACACACTGCTTCTCTGAGACCCTGGACCCAGACCTGCCTGTGGTATGTGAACACACACACACACACACACACACACACGCACACACACACGTACACTATCCTACATAATATTGCCCCTCAAAGATACACAACAGAAACGGACTAAAGTATATGTAAAATGCAGAGTCTATTAAGAACACATGATTGATTTGATGTTTTCTTGCTCTTCTAACAGGTTTGTGTGGGCGACTGGCTACCCACCAGTGTGTTTGGTTACCTGCATGCCCTGTGTGCTTACCTGAGGATGATCTACGTGGCTCTCTACCTGGTCTTTCTCAGTGGGGAGGAGTATGATGTCATCTTCTGTGACCAGGTGAGTTGTGTCGTATAGTAACTGTCTATCAGTGTGGTCGTCACTCAGTTGAGTTTGTCTGAGCTTTCTGTTTGGTGTAACTGACTCTGACTCTCAGAGAGTAGCTTCATTGTTAACAGTTGTCTGTCTCTTTGTGTCACACCTCTTTTCTATACCATTTCACAGACATGGTATAGAAAGTGGACACACCCTTGCTTATTTTTCACTGTTTTATCTTTCACACAAATACACACCACAGGTACTACTGTTCTCTTTCACACATCGTTAATGTGAAAAAGTAGAATAAGCATTACGTCCTAAATGAATAAGATGAGAGGCAGCATTAGCATAGTGTTTGTTTTATATTAGGTTTACATTTCTATTGTAGTGCTCTTGTTAAATACAAAACCAATTTCAGAAATTGTTATACCCATTAGTCACTCAAAGACACAAAAAGATGGGAAAATACGGTCCATGTTGAAAAATACCTAAGTTTGCCTTTAAAGTGGCATCTTCGAATGTGCACTGATTGCTGTGTGAGGAGCATTATATCACATACTAAAACAAGCTGCCATATTTGTTGTTGATTAGTCAGGAGGGAGGAACATTTTTTGGGATGACATGAATACTTTTGGTATTTTTGGTACAGTTACAGCTTCGGTTTTTGTTATGTTTTTTTTCTTGTACTTATTTTTTTCTCTCTGCAGCCTTAACATATAGCATATAACGGTTAGGGGGTATATTTGTAAAAACCCTTGTCTGCAATTTTGATGCATACAGAGTCTATGTTCTTTGTATGAGTACATTCAATCCCTTTTGTGTTATGTGCCCTGTACCTTTACTAAACTATTGGAAAAAAGAAATCAAATAAAAGTTAGTCACAAAAAATGAATTCTTTTGTTTTTACACCTTGCATTCCTCTCCAGGTTTCAGTGTGTATCCCGGTGCTGAGACTGTCTCGTCACAGGAAGAAGGTTTTGTTCTACTGTCACTTCCCCGATCAGCTGCTGACCCAGAGGAAATCAGCCATAAAGAAGCTTTACCGCGCTCCTATCGACTTGCTGGAGGAACGCACAACTGGCATGGCTGATATGGTATGTAACCGCTGAGGGTTATAGCTTGATTACACAGGTTGTGATGATCCGATTACAGAATAGGAATGTGTCACTGGACTTATTTTTTTTCCTTCATATTGGGAAAAAAATGTCAGACATGAATTTAAATCAAGGTTAAAACAAATTAAGTTGTAAGTGATTTGCAAAAGATGCTTATGATGTGATCGGAGTTCCTCAGGTGGAGCATTTTAAGGACCCTGATAGAAAATGCAAGCGGTCTTAGGCAGAGATTTGGGAATCGCCAGAAGGTCGAACCTGAGGATGTCAGGCTGAGTCTTCAGGAAAGCAAGTAGCTAAACTCGTCTAAAAATGTCGTCTAAGAAATTAGTAAAATATTAACCTGAATTTCTAAACTGGTTATATGATTCAGTTCCTTCATTTTCAATTTTCTCAATTTTCTTTGCGCAGCCTGCAGACAGGAGAGTGATCTGTGGAATATATATATTAATTCTTGTATACATAAAAGGTTTATAACAGAAGACAAAATCCCAGTGGTATAAACTTTTAGAACATAAATATAATAAATGTTATAAGTAAATACTGTTTATTTTAGTTCTTGCCTTGCATATTGCTCTGCACTGGCTGGACAGTGTAATGAAGACACCAAACATACAAATAAACAAGACTGTTAGTCATGGTAGCGGCTCTCTGAGATGCATTGAGGTAAATGCTAATGTCAGCAAGCAACATACTCACAATGGTAATGCTACCATAATGTTTACCATCTTAGTTTAGCATGGTAGGGTAGTAACATTCAATAATTATCACAAAGTACAATAAATACAAAGTACAGCTGAGGCTGATGGGAATATCTTTAGTTATGCAGATATTTTAGATGTAAATCAAAGTACTGGACAAACAGAAATGTTGACCTGATGATGTCACAAGAAGAAAGGACAGGGGATTTAAGATAATGTTGGAACTAATCAATCAGATCAGATGATCACCAAAGTCTGTAGGGTTCATCCTCTGGGAACCAAAATTTCATGACAACCTATTTAATAGTTGCTTAGATATTTCATCCCTGGTGCCTTTAGCTAACATGGCTTAAAATATCAACATTCAATTGCACAAATTTTACCTTGTGAGGCAGCTGAATTCTTGAGATCATGAGAAAATCCATTTGATTTCTCAAGTGGTTCTGTGTAACAAACCATGTAGCACGTTGGGTTAGCATAAATTGACTTCAGGAAAAAGTGAGTGACATTTCTTTGTTTGTTTTTTCACTGCCTCAGGGTTGAGACTTTGACATTCTTTATGCAAGTTATCCACCTGTCATCAGATAGAAACAGTTTCCCCAAATGATGTCAGTGTTTTTCTCCGCTTGCAACGGTTCATGGAAACCTGTAATTACTAAACTGTTGTCATCTGAAATTATTTGCCCACAAACAAATTAGATATTAATTAGATAATGCTCCTTTTAAAACATTTCATTCACTTAAAATTATTTTTATCCCACCCAGATGTTGAATATTAAGTCTAGACAGGTGACATTACTTTTTGACTTAAATGTGTCTCTTGAAGACCACGGTAAAACCAAGCTGTGGTTTAAAACTATATTGAAATGGAATAAATCAACTTAAACTGACTTCATAAACCCAAGTGATCATTTAAAATGTGATACAGCCTGATTTCTGTTGTAAAAGCTCAGGGCCCTGATAGAAATGAAATGACATTTGGATTTCAGTCTAGACTTTAGGAGAACCTCAGGCTGCCATCCAACTCATAGGGAATTCAAACACCTGTGATATATGTGAGATCCTTATGAACTAATCTCTCTGTACTTCCTCTTAGATTCTGGTAAACAGCCAGTTCACCGCGGGCATCTTCAGGGAGACCTTTCATAGTCTAAAAGGAGTCCAGACAGATGTCCTCTATCCCTCCCTCAACACGCGCACCTTTGACCAGCCGTCTACTGAAGCACAAGGCCTGGAAGGGCTGCTCCCTGAGGGAACCTCCTGCCTGTTTCTCTCTCTGAACCGATATGAGCGAAAGAAGAATCTGGGTCTGGCTCTGGAGGCTCTGGCAGCCCTCAGGAGCAACCTCCCTCCAGGCCAGAGAGCGGGCATTCACCTGGTGGTGGCGGGAGGCTACGATGACCGCGTTACTGAGAACGTTCAACACTATGCTGAACTGAAAGAGCTAGCAGCGCAACTCCACTTGGACGATTGTGTCACTTTCTTGCGTTCCCCCTCTGATTCACTGAAGGTGGCGCTGCTGCGGGAAAGCACTGCAGTGCTGTACACCCCGAGCAGAGAGCATTTTGGGATAGTTCCTGTAGAGGCCATGTACTGCTGCTGCCCTGTTATCGCGGTGAACTCCGGGGGCCCCCTGGAGAGCGTTGCAGACGGGGAGACGGGGTTTCTGTGCGAGCCCACGGCGGAGGCCTTTTCTAAGGCCATGGAGAGGCTTGTCAGGGAGCCGCAGCTCCGCAGGGACATGGGACAAGCTGGGAGGAGGAGGGTGCAAGATAAGTTCTCTCTTCAGGCCTTCTCAGACCAGTTGTATGGTTACATTGTCGAGCTGAGCAAGTGATGTGAAAACTGGGTAAAAGCAAGAGACAGCCAGAGGAATGAACTATGAAGCTGACAGTGGATGATGGGGGTCTGCAGAGTGGAAGTCTTCTAACAGAGAATGTATGTGTATATGTGCAGGGAGGTGGGCGGTGGGGTGGGGGACTTAAGAGGACAATTAATCAGCATTCCCCTGGAGGGGTTGCTGAGAGGAAAAACAGGACGGAATTTCTATACCAATTAAGAAAAGAGTAACGAGTTTACCTACCCTATCTCTGAAAAAATACCACCCCTGCAAGTGTGTATGTGCGTGCATGTAAGTGTACGAGCGTAGCAGCACGGCAACCAAGAGCCTAACAAATGAGCGTACCAAAAGGATTGATTGTTAGAGTGAAATGTTTTGCACTGTGTATGTTTTTTTTCTTTCTCTGTCCTCTCTACAGTAGTCTTTGTCTTTGTGTGTTTGGGGCTGAAGAAGAAGAATGTAGTTACCACCGTGCGCCATCAGGCAGTGCACAGTCCCAGATCAATAAACAGGATGCTTTCCACTACTTCCTGTCCGCCCAGAGCTTTGTTCCCCTCCTCGCATTCAGAAGACGCTGGCCTGTCCATGACTCTTGCCGCCGCGTGGAGGTTATTAGCAGATGATAGAGAGTGTTTGGCTTCATTAGAAGGTCTGGCTGATGGGCAGTGCGCCTGTGTCTGGGTCATTATCAACAAGGAGAATAGCAGAAGGTCATTGTGTCTGCGCACTGGCCTCCTCAGCCCTCCTACTGTATAGAAATGCTCTTATTGACATTCCTGAAGTCATAATAAACAAGAGGACACATAGTTTCCTGACTCTTATAGGGTTTGCTTTGTTGTTAAGTTTTTTTTTTTTTTTGGCCTTTTAATAGAGTTTCGTAAGAACTTTGAGGGGGAGCGTGGAGGCACAGAAACGTTATTAATGTTGTTCCATCCTTTATTTTTTTTCTTTGCATTGAACAGATGTGATGTGTTGAGGTGTTAAATGAAACATTCTCGGGACAATTTTGCAGCTAAAGATTTTTATTTCTCTCATTAACAAAGTTGGTGTACAGATGCGCATAAGAGACACCGCAGAAGATCTCAAGTTTGTGTCTCAATTCGTTGCTGAATTATCATCTGCAGAGTTTGAGTTGTGTCCTCATGGGCTTCGTTTTTTTTCTTAAAGGGAATCTTAAACATTAAAGAAATAATAATTGGAACATTAAATTACAAACTGATTGGTTTCAGACCTAATATTTACCCACATGTTGTTGAACCCACCTGGTTGCACACGGCACGGCCGTATCGAACAAACGTGGCGAAATGCTCGCTGTTGAAGTTCATCATGTCGTATTTGAACTCCTGGTGCAGAAAAGTCTCCCAGCGATGCCTCATTGTCTCCTGTGGAGATGGAACCAGATTGTGCTCGTCATTGTTGACTCTGATGCGGGTTCCTGGAGGCACTTTGATGTCCGTAATGAGCTGAGCGTTGATTATGGTCTTCTTCAGAACACGATCACTGCTCGACTTTGGAGCCATTTGTTGAAGGAAGCTGCGGCATGCTTTCTGTGTCATGTGCTCATCTTGAGGGGAAATATGAAGACGATGAGCTCTTAGTAGATTAAACCTGGTATATTTTTGTTTTCAGAGTTGCCTTTTTTTAAAATAAATCTCTACTTCTTTACTTAAGACAAAAGTAATCAGTTGTTGAAATAAAGCAACATTTCAATTTCTCACCTCCCACTCCAAAATGGATAACAAGGCCTTCTCCAACATAAACTCCCCAAAGAGACAATCCCGACTTTGGGGTCACAAACTCAATCAAGTCTCCAATCTGTGCTGTGGACACACTCTTATCAATCTAAAGAGAAAAAGAGCACAGTGCATCCTAATTCTCTCTTCTTTTTTTTACTTTACTCTTGATCTTTTCACTGAATTTAAATGAGGAGAAATTGATATTTATGGTGGAAATCTGGGAAATTAAAAGATGATGGACATAAAATCAAATAATCTGACTGTTTTTTTTTCTTTTTTTAGAACATATAATAAGGAAGAACATTATAAGGGAGGATATGAGTATGACAGTATTGAGGAAACAAAAGTCAAGTTGCAGCATTAATGCTCTTACTGTATGATGTGAAATTCCTCATGTTGAGTTTTTTTAGCTCCAAAATAACTATTAATAAATATTTATACTAATTCTTAAAAGTTGGTCAGTAAACACATATAGACACAAACCCCAGCAGGCAGGTACTGCTGCATCAAGATAAACATTTCTCAATATATTAATGAAAGCTCACCTGTCGGGATGTCGTCTGGGAGAGAATACTGTTCAAATTTTCCAAAAGGGCCATTGCTCCTGTCAGCTGAAGTCAACCGATGAACTAAAGTCCGATGGACGCTGGTTGTGTAATAACTGTTACGCCTTCTTTGGTGGCAGATATCCCTGACCGTAACTGCTTCAAGATAATATGTTACCTATTCATCTAACACATGATGTATAATTTTATTAGCTTCAGACAGACACTGTGAGAAGCAGCCTTCAAAAACAAATTATTCTGTTATTTGTTTGATTTTGTATAAAATGTGTGGTTCACCTACATCGAGTTTTCAATTCCCACACCTCCCATCGATTCACACATTTCTTCAGAGTCGATTTCAAACGCTGAAATGCAAAGAAACCAAAGCAATATCACTTGTTTATCAGAACTGTAAATTATTTGTCCCAGTAGGTCCAATTAGTGCCTGTAGCCTTGGTTTAATTTAAAATAGATACTAAGGTCTAGCAGTATGTCTCAGTCAATGGATATATGTGATCTTGTGAGTAACATTTTTGTCTTTAACCTCAATTAAACATTACTGCATATTAAAATATTTGGATAGAAGCAGTTGAAAAAAAAAGAGAAAATACAAACAGTAAAATAGAACAATAATCTTATAATTTAATATTGAGAATTGGACTGAAAAATCTCTCAGAGCTTTAAATAAAAGATTCATTGTTAACATTCTATCATATATTCAAATGAGATACTACTCTTATAAAATCAAACCTCAGGACATAACATGACAACACCTAAGACATGAAACATACAGTAAAAACATCAAATTGACCTAATGAAACAGTAAAATACTTGTACCAAAAACACATTTTGATATTATATATGAGGGTAACATTAGTGGTTTAGTTGTTATGACTGTGCTCTGAGGTCATACAGTTAATAAAAAACAGCAAAAGCACCAAATTCGGTGTTTCCTTCGTTCTCTAAGGGAACCAACTATTTTATTGTGTGAAAGTCATAACACCAATTTGGGTAATTTTTGTATTCAAACTTGGTTTTAAATATTTTACAGGACTTTTTATGGTTGAGAAATCCGACTGAGCTTTTGGCATCAGATTAATTAAAAAATACACGGCGCTCAGATGAAAACAAGCTGTTTCCACTGTACACGGTACACACACAAAATGTTTATAGACAGTTTTAAGGATGTGAAATGCTAGAAGAAATCAAGAAAAGAAGCGAGAATCAAAGAGCAGTTGTGTGCTTGTGTATGTGTGTGTGTGTTCACGCAGAGATCTTAAGCGTAAGATGATGAGGAGGGTGTTGCTGCAGTGATTTAGGGGCCCTGCTAGGCCAGATGATAAAAAGGCCCCGTGGAGCCTGTAAGGGAGGCAAAGACACATAAACAAAAACACGCAGCAGTAAACACTCATCACGCTCTGCTGTATAGGCTCAGCATAAAGGCGTCCCACTTTACTCCCTGCACAGAAACATGAAGTCTCTTTTCTATCTTTCTCCTGTTTAAAGAAACTGTCTTTACCTCAAAGTTGTGAAAGAAGAATCAATGTCCCTTCCCTTCCTTTCCCCTCCACCTCCGCCTCCCCTCTCTGTGCCCTGTGGTGGGGTGGTTATTGAGATCACGGTGTGTCTGAGTGGCAGTGATAACCGGTACCCAGGTGCCACTGGCACATGGTGTTTAATTAATTAATGAGACCGCGGGGTTGGTTTTCTAATTCCACCTAGCCAGCACCGGGGTGAGGGGGAGATAGCCGCAAAATGTTTAGGTGTGTGTTTTCAGGCGAGGAAAGGAGAGATGTATGTGGGAGTGTGTGTGGGTTAAGGGTGTATATCTATTTTGTTGGCAGTTTGGGAGCTGGATTCCTTGTTAGTGGAATATTAAATATGTATGGAATATTTTTACTCCGACTTTTAATCACGCATTATGATTGGGTGTTAATCATGGGCTAAATGAAGCTGATGATGAGAGAAACACAGCGTTAATACATCAATCTGAATTCTCTCCTTTTACACACTAACCAGGTCATGGACTCATTGCCCTGAAAACAAAGAATTGCACCTGAGATGTAAACAGAATGCAAGTACTGGATGGTTTAAAGAGCAGTACATGGTGTGTGTTATTAAGGTTTAAGTATAATGATAATATTTTGGTAGATTTGTTAGTGAGATTCTTGTATTTCTTTTTCAACAGACCTTATATAAATCAAATGAGAACAAAACAATCTCTAAAAATTCCATCCTGTACTAGAAGTTGGAGTGCAATTGTTAAATCAAAAATAAATAAAGTTATATCATTAAAAAAAAGAAGTTGGAGCACAAGAATAGAAATAAACTTGTGATATACAAAATACTTTTATCAGAAATTGATTAGTTTACCTTTAAGTCCCTCTAATGTACCAACAGATTACTAAAAATGTATCAAAAACAAACATGTTTGGTGTTGGCGTCAGCTGTCTGAGGTGTCTGAGGTTGTTTCTGGTTTCTTCATGTGCATCAATTAGTCATGTGACTTTACAGGAGAAATATACAATGAAATTCTTTGGTAGCTGTCTTGTCTGATGCTCTATTCTACTTTAAGGTTAAAAACAGGAAGTTCAAGAAAATCCCTACATATGAAAATAGATAATGCAGAAGTGATACAACTGTACAATAAGAATCTTTTGTGCAGAAAAACGTCTGACACATAACGCTGTACCGCAAATCTGTGAGTACGTGTGATGTGTGTAGATTTATAAAACTGTGCATTGGATGTTCAATTTTAATTGTGAAGTGAGTGAATATGGCAGCAGCAAAACGTGTTTTAGTGTGTCTAATCTTAGAGGTGCAATGGTTGGGTTTTTTTTTTCAGTACAAAAAATTTTTTTTAAAAATTCAAAACATAGTATATACTCTTAACGTCTCTTAACAATTAATAATTCATCAAACACTAGTTGTTTAAAGGTGTTTTGCGATCAATGGAAACCGCATCTAAAAAATCTGACTACAAGATTATATTCCTCATTTTTTGTGATGCATAACGTGTAGTATGATATATTCTTCACTCTCACTTTAAATATTTTCACTTTTTGTACAACTGACAGGAATTTTACTATTAAGGATGGTACAGAGAGAAAAAAAGAAGAGCGTCGCCAGTCATGAATGTGCTTAAACAATAGAAAATCTGCATTTGTATTCACAGCTCATCTTTAAGAGCTGTTTTACACAGTACATGTTAACAAATTATGTATTTCACACTTTACTGCTTCCATAAACTATTCAAATATATTAGCTTATACCTCATAAATGTTAATGCTGCACAACTCTTATAGTCACACAGGCAAACAGTCCTAGAAGTTGATATAACAGAGGAAAAGAATGATTTACTAAAGCTACATAAAACTCTACTCTCTGTGGGAGATCACAATAAAACTTCTATAATCTCTGATAGTGGGATATTATAGATAGCCTCTATAAAAATAGCTTTATAGCTCAGGAAAGAGAAGCATTATGACTTGTTCCACCCTGTGTGTTGTGGATTAAACTATCTTATAGCTTAAAGATAAACGCGTCCATAGATTTCACACACCAGACGTCATCTAATTCACACTAGGTTTATTAATAAAAATGTTGGGAGTCTTGTTTCAAATGTAAAGTTATGAGGAAATGTCCCCCAGTCAGATATGAAACTACACAAGATAACAGGAAGGAAAAAATAAAGGAAGTGGGTTGCACTCTGTTCCAATACACAAATATCTAATCGCTGATAAGATTAAACAGTCATCAGTGTTTCCCAGAGCACTGATGTGCTTCTAATGTTTATTGTTAAAGTTTAATTTAAACTGAGACTGCGCATATACAGATTTTTTTCTGTTTAAGCCAAATCACCGTCATAAAATTTTTTTAAAAAATCACTTTTTCATTTAATTCATTCGGAGTTAATTCAAGCACACAAGTCCCCCTAAAACCAGGTTGTCATTTGTACATTTCTCTGTGTGTACAGATTAAACAAACAAGCAATACAACATAGTAATTATCAAGCTTTAGAGGCGTTGAACTGAGAAAAGTAGCCAAGTTAGCTGTTTTCAACTGCTTCCAGTTGTTATGCTAAGCTAAGCTAAACAAGCACGGTTCCAGACCTCAAATCCCTTATTTCAGATTTATTCAAATAGGTCTATTGTTGTGCCAGATCTGTTTTCACTGGTTTGACAAACAATTAACCAGAACATTGTAGGCAAGATTAGAAATAATACTTCTACACAGATATCTGGCTGCCGCTCATGAAAAATAGAGAAAAGCATGGATGACATTTCTACAGCTATAAAAGTTAAAGGTCCATCTACAGATATTACAACCCATAAACTGACATGATTGATTGAAAAATGTAACTGCTAGCGACAACTAGCAGTGGTCGCTAGTAACTTCCGTGTCAACTGAAAATGACTTCAGTGGGACAAATTTGCCATTCACTACTGATTGTTTTGTCCAAAACAAAACAGAATACCCCACCATACAAGAAATGGGCTAACATGCACGTAATGTGAAACAGAGTCGTAGGTCATTATTACTATCAAGCTAAAGCTAATCACGTCCTTCCTCCAATTTTCACATTTAACCCTGGGAAAGGATGTGAATAAGCTTATTTCCCAAAATGTAGACCTTTAAGACAGGTCAACAGGCTAAATGGCCTTCAATTCAATCAACGAGGTGACTGTAGTGGTGAACTATCAGTCAGTTTTAGCATATTATTGGTGAATTTTAAGTCATTTGAATGTTCTGCTTTCATTCATCTGCCACTGTTTGTTAAATGCATGTCCCAGATAAGCATACGTCTTAACACACACATACACGCACAGATATCCTGTCTCCCTGCTTGCTCTTCCTGGAGCAGCAGGGTGATGCAGGACGAGGAGGGGCAGAGTAGTGTTGGGGAGAGAAAAGAAGAGGCAACAGGAGAACAGACCTCCCATTGAACTTGGCTCGCTTCCAGCACTCATTCACCCAGTAATCACTTGTGAGTCAGTCAGTCAGTCATACTGGCTTTAAACAAACACATTAACATTTGAGAGCACATTACATGAGCACTCACTTGCGCACGCACAAACACATGCTGTCATCACATGAAACACACACAACCAGGCACAGTTTAGCATCCTGGCTGGTTCTGCTGCCCCCCTGCCTGCTGCATTTTTCTGATTCTAATGCTTTTTACTCTCACAAGGAGTGTTTATGTCCTTACAGATGTTGGCCTGAGGGGTGTGTTTGGTGCAGGGTGGGGGACTGGCTATTGAAACCACAAGAAGGGGTCTTTTTATTGATGAGGGTGGAGGACTGAGATACACATCAGTACATTTGTGGAACAAGAGGGAGGCTGGCTTGGTACACCCTGATCAAGGGGCACCATCACACACCTATGGCCTAGAAGGAACTCGCGGACCGCGGGATACGACGCCACAGTGCTGCACCGGAGAAGCTGAACAGACCGCCGCACAGCTGGGGAGGATAACCTCCGGTGATTACACTCACAGGGGTGAATGTCAATCACGCTGTCTGCCTGAATGTGTGTGTGTGTTCTCATGTGTGAGACAATGCCCCTCGATTGTTGATGCAAGTATGCTTTATGTACAAGTATGCATTCTTAATGTGTGTGTGTGTGTGTGTGTGTGTGTGTTTCTGTGTGTTTGTGTGCCCAGTGCCCAGTGATGGCCTGTTAGATTGAGCTGTCAGTCGGCAGGCAGCAGATGAAGATTAATGGAGCGCGCAAACAATAAGAGGCTGGCAATGATCATAAATATGCTAATGGCCATTATCAATACACACTTGCTGACATGCATAGGAGTGTGTGTGTGTATGTGTGTGTGTGTCCAGTATTCATACAGCAAAGATTTGGGATAGGAGGTGATTCAGGTTACTGAGTTAAAATCATTCTCCCTTCCCTCGGGATCCACATCAGAACGGCATGCACACACACAAGCACATATTTTTAGACCAGCAGTGTGTTGGCGGGCTGATGGACGGGAGAGATGGGCGTCCCATGTGTTATGTTTGGGTTGCCGGCTACAAGAGGCAGAGGGGAGGAGGGCTCATTGAGTAGATGACATGATTGGTGTCACATTAAAATGTGTTTATTTAGTGTTTGTGTGCGTGTGTGCAGGCGTGTGAGAAGGGCAGTGGATAGCTGATGATGTCTGTGCCAAGCCGCTGATTAAGACTACAGGTTCAGGTAATGACACAATGAGAGGCTGATTAAGAGAGGAAGACATGCTGGAAAAAAAGGAGAGCAGAGGGAGATAAAAGGGATAGATAGACAGATCTATTCACTAAACTGATGATGAGGCTCTTTGTTGTCTCATCCCATTCTGTGGTTCTCTGGGGTCCTTCCTGTGTCTGCAGCCTGTACTCATTTTTTAAATGAAAAGCCTCTTCTTTCTTTATCTCTTTCTCTCCCCACCCCTTCCTTCCTATTTTTCTCCCTCATTGCCCATCTGGGTCACACAGCACAAAAGAGCAGCACGGGAGCCCCGAACTTAAACCTGGCCGTCCACTTCATCACCTGAAAACACACTTGTTAACCTCCTTCCTACCTACTTTTCACCCTCGGTCATCTCCTCTCCCACATCCCACTTTCCGCCCGCTCCTCTCTGCTGTACTAGGGTCTGCAAAGTCTGCTGGGAAATGTCAGCGGCTCACGGGGCTTTCTGACCTTCCTTGTCCTTTAAACACACATACACACACAATCCGTCCGATCCTGATGGAGAGTGTAATTTGTGTGTGGCAGGGTGGCGATGGATGGCGCGTGTAAAGTAGACATAGGGAAGTGGTTATGATTGGGGCTAATGAGCTCACAGGGGACGCTGGGATAGAGGAGGCTGGCCAATGGCAGAGCTGGCTCTCTGGAGGGTCCCTGCTGAGCTGAGGCTCTTCTGGCCTCATGGGAATTTGTTTGTATACGAGTGTGTGTGTCTGGATAGTTCCTGTTTGAAAACCCAACGGTCCCTGTGGTCATTATACACTCGTTGTGCTGAGCTGGTTCTTACTGCGCTCCATGGACAGGGGTAGTTAAGCATTTAGATGTTGAATCACATCGGTCATTAAGTCAAGGTCATTGCTAACTGCTAGTTTACAGAAGCACTCGCTTGTTTTTGGAGAGTTATTGAAACCAAGAAGGGTTAACTCAGTGATGATTGTTAACACTGCATCAGTGGGAAGTGTGGGTGTGTGCGAACAGGTGTGTGTGATAGTGTGTCATTTTGTGTGTGTCTCATTACCATGCATCATGTGTCAGTGTTGTCCAAGAGGCTGAGCCTCCGTGCGGTGCTCCAAGGGAGAGTTATAGATTACTGGCTAGAGCAGGCAGGGGCCAGGGGAGCCGCTGGAGCCCAGACCCAAGAACTGTAGGCTGGGCACGGCTCTCAGCTCATCAGCCTGTCTCTTGAGGCTGCGGAGCTTAACCTGGAGCAAGGCTCTGATTAACCAGACTAATGACGGTGCGGCCCCCAGCTCCCACAGCCCAACACCATAATCACTGCTTAAGGCCCCGGTCAGTCGGCATGTCTATATGGAGAGAGAGCGGTGTCACAGCTTAATGGATAAGTCTACTGACAACAAGCATTTTAAGTTAGCTGTTAATACAAGCTTTGAGAGTCGCTCACACGGTAGGAGACCGATGTGTGAGAGGCTGGAATGAGATCAAATACATTCAAAGCTTAAATACATTTTCCTGTTTCCCAGCTTTACTCGTGCACGTAGCTGAGCGCATGCATGTGAATGACTCTGTGTGTGTGTGTGTGTGCCTCCACAGTTGAAGGTGTTTAATGAGCGCTGATCGATGTCTCATCTGTGCCTCCTTATCTCTAAAGCAAACATATCATCAGCACAATGGAACCGTTCAGCCTTTGGTACACAGAGACCTCAGTAGAGAAACCGCACAAACCAAACGATGTATGCAAACGAGACAAAGACAAAAATACTTTTGTTCATACTTTACTGTTACAGAGCACTACCTCATAAATGTAATAAGTACATAGGTGTGTCTTTTAAGTGTCTTTGTGTGAAGGAGGGAGGGGTAGGGTGGAGGTGCACTGGCTCTGAAGACAGAAGAACATGCCAATAGTGCTTACTGTCCTCTGTGAGTAAAGTGATTTCTGACAACTCCTAAATGAAGCCCTGAGGGTGGGGAGCCCTGCAGCTAGATCACACACCTGCTTTATGACTGTTTTTGTCTTTGTGTGTGTGTGAGAGAGTCAGAGACAGAGGTAATAGCTTGGCGTTATAAGCAGAGTGGAGTCGATAAGTGATCTAGCTACTGTCCGATGTAGAATGAGGTGGGAGGTATCCAACAGTGATGCCAAAAAAAAGAGAGAAAAAACCCAGAGGTTTACTTCTGTAGTCTGTCGAGGGAATCAAACAATACCTCTGCAGTTCTATGTACAGTAGCCATCTGCTACCAAGGAATAATAAACAAGGAATGTGAAGAGATGAGATATTTTTAACTGCAGGAGATACAGAGGCATACAAAAGGCAGACTTGGATTGAAGGATAAGGATGGCCTTGTTCTATATTTGTCTTACGGTTAATGCAGGAAAATACCAAAATAAACAATACATTAAGCCATCTTTCATGACTTTTTGGCTTCCCCAGCTTGTTTGTGGCACTTGGCCCCAAGCCTATTCATTTCCACTGAAGACATAAATCAACAGATATAACCTGAATATGATGCCCTGTTTTTTCTTCAGTAGTTAAGTAATGAAAAAGAACAGATGGTTACTGTAGTTTTCAGGAAGTGTTACTCAAATAGGAGTAAATTGTACATTTGTTAGGGACTATTTTCAGCTGCAGCAGCAGCAGGACAGACTATGTGGGATAGCCCCAGTTTGTAGAATCAGATTTTCTGAAAGATAAACACCTGGAGATCTTTGAACAACACTAACTGCTATCCTGAAAGTATTTCCAGAATCCTAAAAGACTCCTCTAATCAGCTGAATTAAAAAACTCTGTCTGCTGCATAACAATTACATTTTTAAACCTAATTCCCAATATATTATTGTATTTTCTGTCCATTTAGCAGGAAATAACATATGTCCTTGTTTTGCACAAGACAACACAAATATAAGTTCATTATTTGGCGTTAAAATAGAGTTTGAGGATTATGGGAACACTTTCAGAGCAGTGGTAAGTGTTATGAAACAACCTTCTGGGCCTGATTCAAATGTGAAATGTGACATAACACTGATGTGTTATTAAGAGATTGTGGACAATGGTGGAAGTCGATGGCACAGAGAAATAAGCTTTATCAGACAATACTTGTCGTTAGGATCAATTCATTGCTGGTTTCGGTCTTTTCATTTGGGTTTGCGGACCAAAAGAAAAATATAGAATATCGCCAGAGATATGTTAAAAGGAAGAGAGGCATTGGTAGAGAGTAGATATGAATATGCAGGACTTATGTTCAATTGGCCAGTTTTCACAAGCCTACAGGGGCTGTTATTGACTGACAGCCCTGACTAAGCCGTCCACATCGCTGCTGATCCCTCATAACATCCAGGGCTTACCTTGTGTGTCTGGACACACAGTTGTGTGTGGCTGAGTGTGTACAAGCATGCACTTATCTGTTAGTGTGTATGCATATGTGTGTGTGTGTGTGAGACGTATTTATCTCTGCCTTTACAAGTGGCCCGTTGATGGCTAAGCAGAAGACAGATCCAGGCATGCACTCATAGCAGCTGTGTTTCTGAATGGATCCAGCAGCCATTGTTCTCCTGTCACTAACTCGTCTCTCAGGCCCAGGAGACACACTGCTGACATTTACCAGACCCCCCCCCCTCCCCCTTCTCCTCATCGCATCTCTCCCACCATCCCCTTCCTCTCCCCTGTCTTATTCTCTCTCTTTCTCTCTCTCCTACTGTTTCCATCAAGCCCCTCGCTCGCTCTCTCTTCCTGTCACTCCATCTCTCTCTATGGCATGATGTGCGGGGACAGATGTGTGTGGATATGTGTGTGTGTGTGCGAGACAGAGTAAGTGTTTGTGTTAATGAGTGGCCCTTTAAGGCTATTAAGATAAGATAGGTACGCCCAGAGTTCCTCATTACCCAGCAAGCATTGCCCCTACACAGAATGGTAACTGGGAAGGAGAGAGAGTGTGAGAGAGCAGGAAGGACAAGGTAGAAGTGAAAATAATAGGAGGATAAACGAGGGATAATTGGGCAGACTGAGAGCAAGAGGAGCGATTGATCAGGTTGATTTATTTCTGCAGGGAGAGATGGTGTGAAGAAAGGAGGGGTTAAAGGTCAGGCACTCTTGTATGTACACACACGTATGTGCAAAGGCATGATTCAAAAAACATGCATGTTTTACATGCATGAGTGGATACTCTCGAAGACCTGGACACAGTCCAGCGTCTGCTTAAAGCACAGATTCACACACACACACACACATGTGCACACAGACAGTTGCCGCAGCATACATGGAAACTCAGTGTGTTAATGTGAAAATATGGTATAGGTTTATGTTTTAATGGATGTTAATACTGAAATATTTCACACATCACATTTCATGCAGACATCATCAGACTTCATGGATTTAGGGTTTTTAAAAACCATTATGTTGCTAGGCTGTGTGTTTGACTGTGTGTGTGTGTTTGTGATTATGGATGTCAGTCAGCCTTTAATCTCTCTGACAGTCTTTGTTGTCTGTTTACACTTTCATTGGGTTTCACACAGTGTAACACCAGCATCACCTACAGGATACTGACATGAACAGCAAAGTTTTCCTCCTTCCTTCATCTGCTGTTCATGCTAAAAAAAAAAAACATAACAATTTAAGTACTTTGCAGTATTCTGAATTCAAACAATTTTGATACAGAACCAATAACATATTGTGTGTAGATTTTTTCTCCAGGAATCTGTGTGTCATTGCCTCTATGACTCCTATAGCGTATGAGACTGTGATGTTCAGTACTTTGAAATGTTTTGTTAGGCTTTCGAGGAGCTAGGAATGGGCAATATATTGATATTATATCAATATTGTAATTTGAGACTAGATATCTGCTTAGATTTTGGATATTGTAATATATGGTATACGTGTTGTCTTTTGCTGGTTTTAAAGGCTGCATTACAGTAAACTGGTGTAATTTGCTGAACTTACCAGACTGTTCCAGTTGGTCTATTATTTACCTTAAGCCACTTAGTCATATCCACAGTACTGATGATTAGTTATCACATTGTGAAAATATTTTGTGAAAGCACCAATACTCCTCCCTACAATATTGTTGCAATGTTAATATCAAGGTATATGGTCTAAGATGTTGTGATATTTGATTTTGTTCATACCATGCAGCCCTATAAGCAACCAGTTGTAAATGGGCTGACTAATGAAATATACTTTATAAGTACTGAGGAAATTAGAGGATGACTGGACACAGATCAACTGTAAAAATATTAATTTCACTGTCACAGTGTCCTCATGAGTCAATTCTCTAAACTTTATTTCAACCAGGGGAATATTAATAAATTATCATATAACTACTGATGCAACAGATTTTCTCAATTTCTTCTGTATTTCCGAACTATTTCTGAGATTTAGTATCACACAAAGATTTCACCAGCTGTTGATAAATAATTAGTACATAAGACATAAGCCTGGCAAGGTGACGGAAGACCTCACAAATATATGTAGAAACAAGTTTGCTTAAAACTAAAAAGTTGATGCATCAAATAACATAATTTTGACAGATTTTACATAAGGCATCGTATCAGTTGGAGAGAGGTTGTGTTTTATTGTATTAAAAAGAAAAGATAGATAGTAGCCTAAGCAGAGACTCCTCATACCAACTGAATATTATGTTCAGACAATGTATTTATATCACCATCAAGTGGCAGGACTGTGCACAACCGCTGAGACAACGGGGAGGGTGGAGTTCAAAGATATAAGTGAGGATGGTCAGACAATGTTTTTTGGAGAATGATGCTTTTGTCTAATTGAAATGGTCCACATTCATACATTCACAATATACACATCTGCACACATGCATGAATCCCTTAAACATTTTGGGGACATCATGAACCAAATTCACTGAGTTGTATAAAGAAACAAAGTGGAATGCACTCAGAGAGCAAATACAAGGCTTCACACTCCTACAGATATTTTTATACAACACCTGGATCCAAACTTGTATGAAAATACGCTTATTGTGACAGTTGTGGAGTGTAGAGAAGGCAGCATTGGACAGTATTTAGTGTTGGGAAATTAAATTAATAGAAAAGATATCTGACAAAAATATGAAAGATCCCAAGTAGTGTAGTTTAGTAATTCAGGAAGGGGGTCGGATTCTGGTAAAATCCTGCTGTGGCCCTGACATTGACATTAATTTTATTTTCAGCAGCCAACTGTGCTGGAATCTGTTTGGTAGTTTATGACAGGTCATCATCTTGTCCTTTTATTTGTTTGTACATTTGATTATCATTTCAGTCTTTTTGTTTTGTTTGGCTCACATTCAGCGTGCTGCCTGTTTGAGTATCAGACAGTGTCTATGAGGAATAATAATGCCCAATTGATTGATCCCAATAACAGCACGTAGCTGCTCCTCATTGGCCGTTTCTATGACTGATTGAGGAGGGAGAGAAGAGGAAGGCCGGACGAAACCATTCATCCGGCCAATACAATCCTACGGCTGAAAGATATGTTGAGATTAATGAGCATTGGTTTGCATCTACATTCAGATTTCAAAGAGGATTATCGGCGTGTATTTGAATTAGACGGCGAGATTACAAATCAGGGTAATATAGAATTAGATTAGCCTCTTAATCACACAGTCAGCGGCTGTGAAACCCCCTCACATCCGCCTCATCTCTGCGAATAAACAGCCGAGCAGGCAGTCGGGATGCGGAGATGCTTTTGGTGACGCGGTGATGGATCCCTGCGAATATAACGAAATCCAAACAATAATGAGGATCCGGTTTGATTCAAGGCTAGTTTAGTCGTTTTTATCATTGCTTTTTATAGAAATGGCCATGATTTCACTGCGTAGGCTTATCGTGCAGCTGTTGGTGCTGTTGATCCAAAGCGGATGGTGGGGGGTCGCGCCGAGCCCCACCGATGAGGGAGCACTCCGGGCCGGCCACGGGGAGCACGGAGAGCCGGGACATCAGGAGCCCCACAAAGACTCCTACAGCACCTTCGCTTCCGAGTTCCTGGAGTCCAGATATCTGTCTGATGACGGTAAGGATCTAGTTCAGTTCACTACAGGTTTCCGGCTGATTGATTACATCTCGTGTACACTAAACATACATTCATAACATACAGACAAATAAACATAGATTGTAAGCAGAAACTGGACATGTGCGTTAATTTGGTCTTGCGTCCAACCTTTCTCTGCTGCACAGGGCCTTTCAGCACCCAGGCCAGCTCCCCCCGTTGGCAGCTGCCCACCCCCCTCTTCCTCACACACACACACATTCACACACACTGTTCAGATGCCCTCCCCCTAGTTGGCCCTTTGACTATCTTGAAAACAAGCATCAGTTGTTTTTAACATGGATTTTTTTTTTTGGCTGATTTTGCATTTTTGCAGGTTATCCATTCCCCACCGCCCCACCAGTGGATCCCTTTGCCAAGATCAAAGTCATCGACTGCGGAGTGACCAAAGGATGCATAAGGTTAGAGAGAGAGGAGACATCTTTTGCCAGATCTCTCTGTCCAAAAACAGAAATCCAGTGCAGCTGTATCCCCTGGGGCTCCTTCATCCTAGATGCTGTGGCCTCACTTCAGAAAACTGGAGCTAAACACAGAGTTGTTAATTTAGTATTGTTAATATGGTAGTATTGTTAATATGGTGAATCACTGAGTTTTTCCACTATAAGATCTGTGGTAGTTCAACCACACCGAAATTGAATCATGTCATTTGAAGGAGACATGCTGAGTTTGTGTTTGTCTCTGTGCAGGTACGGGAAGCCAGGCTGTGATGCGGAGACGTGTGACTACTTCCTGAGTTATCGTCGCATTGGGACAGATGTGGAGTATGAGATGAGTGCAGACACTGACGGCTGGGTGGCTGTAGGTTTCTCCTCTGACAAGAAAATGGTGAGCAGCTGCACAACCTCTCTGACTAGACTGCTATTCCTGTGTCTAGTCTAATCTGGGACAACACAACACACTGAAACTGTATGTGCTTTATGTTTTAGCACAACCAGATGTGACTTTTTATTTGGTGCATCAGTTTGGCTGAAAATGATGCAACTTTTTAAGAGCTTGCAGTAAATGAATTATGAAACCAAATGATCAATAACATATTTGAGTTTGACATTTATTGATAAATTATTTTAATTATTTGTTTACAAAATGAAACATATTTTCTTCTAGTTAGTTGGTTTGTTTGTTGATTTAAAAATAACAGCACAAATATATGAAATAACTTTACAGGATCAATAAAAACATTAGGTTCAAACTAAAATCCATATACAGAACAATTCGGTCATTGTATTAATGAAAAATAAACTTCCCCAACAACAGTCAATGTTTTCAAGCAAGTATGCAACATAAAAAGACTTTCTAATCTCTAATCTGCCTGTTCACACTGAGATAAGATAATTGGTGTTATGGCCAAAGTTTACATGGATCTCATGAGTCTGAGGACATAACAGTACATGTATGTCATCCAGTCATTGATCAGGTGGTATATGACATTGTCTGATCTATTAATACAATAGACAATATTAACTATATACAGCATTTTTTGAGGCAGTGGCTCCCAAACTGGGGGATGCGATGCCTCATAGGGTCCCAAGATAAAGGATGATGATTAAAGGGGTAAATAAGAAAACATATTTTTCTAATAGAAAGTTTTAAAAAAATGTATTCTAAGTTTTGCATTGTCCTTGAACCTTTAAAAATTATGAAATCTGAGGAGGAAGATTGCTAACAGTTCATGTCCACACTAAGATCATAACCTGTAATGAGGGGACACAATTTCTTGATTTCAGTGGGTCACAAAAGATGTTTTAAAGTATTTCATTTACACTACAGATGATTGATCTGACACAACACATGTTTTATTCAATATTATTTATTTCACATTACACATGTTTTTGAAGAGTTTGAAAATACAATTTTGTATCTTACCAATTTGTATTTTTTAGGGCATTAAAGTGAAGGCTGGGCAGTTTCTCGGTATCTATAATTTATTGTGTGATATCTAAATAATAACATCACACACCAGTTGTAAGTTAGTCCAAAGCAAATAACAAGATGACTCCTGATATACTCACCAGCTGAAAATGACCAATGCAGTTTGACTTCCAGTTTACATGTAATGTACAACATACATTAACTAGACAATTTTTGTTACTTTATTTTCACATATTGCCAAACACCTTTAGAAAAATATGTACCTATCTCACACTTAACTTAAATTATAATCAGCCCTTTTATTAAAAGTTTAGCAAGTTAAACAGTGAAAATACGTCTCAGATCTCATGTGTGTGTGACAGTTCTTTATAGTATCCTGTCTGTTAAAATGACTGTGGTTATATTTCGGAGCTTCTGTGTAATGTGCATCAGGATTTTATCCCTTTTCAACAAATCATTATATGGCAATTTGGAGCAACAATTTTGATTTCTTGTTTTCACCTATTTCCTCAGGGAGGCGATGATGTGATGGGTTGTGTCCATGATGATAATGGACGTGTGCGGATTCATCACTTCTACAATGTCGGCCAGTGGGCGAAGGAGATCAAGCGGAACCCGGCCAGAGATGAAGAGGGCATTTTTGAAAACAACCGTGTGACCTGCCGCTTCAAGAGGCCGTTATACGTCCCCAGAGAGGAAACACTGGTGGACTTACACCTGTCATGGTATTACCTGTTCGCATGGGGACCTGCTATACAAGGTGAGGAACAGAGCAGCTGCGGCAAGTCAACAATCTTTACATTTATTTATTTCTTGACATTTTTACATCATCTAACTTCTTCCAACAGGTTCCATCACGAGGCATGACATTGACAGTCCGCCAGTCAGCGACCACATGATCAGCATCTATAAGTACGAAGACATCTTCATGCCTTCCACAGCCTACCAGACCTTCAACTCTCCCCTCTGCCTACTGCTCATTGTAGCCCTCACCTTCTACTTACTAATGGGAACGCCGTAATTAAGCACAGCAGAGCACAGAGAAGGAAGAGGAGATGAAGCAGCAATAAAAACCAATTGCCATTTTTGTTCTGAAGCTACATTCAAGTGTGCACTTTGCACAGAGAGACAGTGTATTAGATATATTAAACAAGATAGAGAGAATATATTCATTACTCTGAACTCATAGCGAAGATTTGACAAATTGTTAAACTTACAGTATATTGTAGTGGTGTCATGTACTGGTGTCAGTACAAAACAAGAGGTCTAATAAAAGTATTATAGTTTAAAATAGGCAAGTTATTTTCAGTATTTATGATAGCTTCTACACATTTAAGAATATGAGGACTACAAATGCCAAAATAAATAAATCTTGCAAGTCTTTGAAATACTGCATGCACCTGGAATTCACTGCTGAGAAGAATAAAGGACCTGAAAATGTGAAGCACCCACTGTTCACTGGTGATGAGAAGACAGGGCCTCATGTTGAACTTGGCTGAAACACAAAGGTTTTCTAAGGACAAAAAGAAACCAAACAGCCTACAGGCCTTTGCACATACTCATCCTGTCCCTTCACTCTGTCATGTTTATGTAAATCCCCCTTTGCTAATAAACAGAAGAAAAAGACGGATTAACTTTTCTTTTACATCTCCGAGATTTTAGGATCTGTATGCATTTAATAATAAGATTTCATTAAAGTTTTGTAGTGTTCATGTTTGGCACATATAAACACTGGACTCATCTCACTTATCCACAATTTCCTTTCAAGAGTTTTTTCCCCTCCTTTCTCAACCACAATGGCTGTTGGGTTTGTTTATCAGTACTGGGACACTACAGCTGTGTTTCACAGAGAGAGACTGTGACATAAGTTGCTGTTGCCTACAAAAGCAATAACACATTGAAACAGCAGCAAACTGTGGATTTAAGGACATTTTGCTTGGACATGGACTATTTTTTTCCCCAGGTTGTAATTGTAGCCTTTTGATCTGTATTAAAAATGACTGGGTATGTAAACACAGTCTACCATGCCTGCATATATGATCAATAAACCATTTAAGAATATACAATATTTACAAGAAAATACAGACTTTGTGCTGCATAAACAGACAGCTCTGTCAGACAAACATTATAAGGCCATATAACATGACCACAAACTGTTACATTACTGGTTTGCATCCTTCAGGGACCTTTGTGTGTCATTATTACATACATAACATTATAATATACTATGAAGTATATTATACTTCACTATCGAAATTGTTTTAAAGGACCTGTTTCCTTTGCTTACATGCACTAATATAAAGAATATACTTTTATCATAACATGTCATTAATAACCAAGCCAGGCATTAACACTTTTTATACATAAAGGTGATATGCAAGACTCTTGACTTCTGTATTTCATTTGACTCAAGGCCATGATCACATGGTACGGAGCACAAACAGAACATACAATATAATAATAACAAAATAGCACAGAGCATGGCTAAAGTACAACAAATGTTGCTTGAACAATGGAAAGGCAAAAGACACCTAATTTACAAATAACATATGGTTTATCTGACTGTGATAACAAAATTAGTTTAAACATAGATGAGCGGTTTAAAAAATATGGGGGACAGGGGAGGTTTTTGTAATTACTCACAATTCCAGAGGGGGGAGACAAAAGTCCTGCACTGCAACTTCAGTTAAACTTAATGCATTATGTAATGTGACGCCTAAAAAGAAAAAAAGTATTTGTTTATTTAGATGAAATGTTTCAAAAATAATAAAATCCATAATAAATTGTAATATAGTAAATACATTAATTAAATAATTAACAATATTACAACAAACAAGACAAAAATTAAACTAAACTAAAATAATATATCTAATACATTAATACATTATATATATATAATGAATAAATATGAGATTAAAAACAAAATATACAGGAATACCCATTTAAACTACATTACCCATGAGGCTCTTGAGCGCTACGTCAGATGTTTTCCCCCTCACGCGGTCCCACCGTCCGTAGACTACCGAAGCGGAATCGGGGAAGATGGCAGACGAGGAGGACTCGGCGCCGGATCCTGCCGCTGTCTCTCCCCCGGAGAGCCCTCGCCTTGGGCGGCCTCACTTTGTGTCTTTCTCCGAGAGCGTCCAGCCAGCCGTCGGGATGGTGAGCCAACTGTTAACGCAACCGTCGTCCCTCAAGTTTGATAAAAACATCAAACAGGCCTTCTATAACACCGGGGCGATGATCTTCGTGGCTATCTGCTGCGGGGCTGCTGTCCTGGTGTACTTCATCCTGGAGGCCTTCCTCCGCCCGCTGCTCTGGGCAGTCCTCTGCGGCACCTTCCTCCACCCTTTCAAGTACTCCCTGGCCCGGCTCGGCCGCTCGTGGCTGAGCGGCCTGCAGGACACCGGGACACCCATCGTAGTGGGTACCCTGCTGGTCCCGGTGTGGTGTGTGAACTACGGGGTGGAGGCTATGGGCAGGCTGGTGCTGGAGAGGCTCACGGTTCTGCTGGTGATCGGGGCCGGCGCTCCGCTGGTCTACTTCCTCTACCTGTTCTGGAGAGTCATCGGCATGCAGGTGATGCTCGGACACGTCTGTGGGATCATCGGGGCCGCGCTGGACTGTTTCCACACTGTGTGGGTGAGTGAAAGGACAGTGACAATTGGGTACAACTACCCACACTCCCCCCTCCACCTCCCCCCAGTCCTCCCAGTAATGGTGACAAAAGACTCACTGTGTCAGTCTGGATGGGCGAGGTCAGCTCTGTCAAAGGGGTCATTAACAGTCCGCAGCTCAGGTTAAATCACAATATTTATAATTGTTAGTATTTTTATGGCAAATGTTTCACTGTCATCTGTAATTCTCATATACTGTATTTAAAATATCAAATAATACAATAAACCAATAAATTGGTAATAAATAAGTAAATAAACAAATTGGATACTTTTGGGTGTTTTTTTTAAAGCATACATTTTTTTAAAGTCAAACTCAAATTACAGCTTCTCAAATGTGAATACATGCTGGCCTTCTTAAATGTAATGTGACAGTGAATTGAATATATTTTGATTAAAAAAGGGGAAATTGTGACAGATATTTGTCATCATTTTCTGATGTTTTATAAACCGAATGATTTATGGATCAATTGAGTAAATAATCTGAAAATAAGTTGAATATGAAAAGAGAGGTTAGTTGCAGAATCAGGTGTGAAGTAGAACTTTGTTAATGATTCACACAATAAAATATCATCTTGATACAATTACACTGATCATCAATAGTTAATCAACACTAATACAGAATAATAAGCAGACTTACAGCTGCAAATTGTATGTCTTTGATTTGTTCTTTCCTAGTAATGTTTATCCCATTAACCTCAGCGAGGAAAAAGTATTTTTTTCTTGGAATATATGCCTAAACTTGTGTGTCATCTGATTTAATTTGCTGCAGTTCCAGTGTCTGATCGATCAATACCTTATTATTCCAAAGCAGCTCCAGGGGTCTGAACCCAGTTGCGCTTTTACTAGACACTAATTTGATTAAATGTTCCTCCTCAGACAGTCTGTCCTGTCTCCAAACGCAGAGGTTGACTGACAGAGGCTCCTTGTCTATAAATAGGTCGGAGGACACTGTATTAAATTACATTGAAAGATTTCTTTGTGCGCTGTGACACCAGTAAAGACCTTTGTGATGAGCAGTTAATTGCAGTCCAGACCATTGTATTACATGCTTTTACTAACAAACAAACAACAGATTGTTTACTGCAGCCTACTTTTTAATTTTTTTTTTAGAGGTCGCATAAAGTACAATGTGACAAATCAGTTTGATCTGTGCAACAGTTCCAGGAAGAAGAAGACCAGAAAAATGTTGCTCTGTCATGATAAATCTTCACAGACAGAGACACAAATCTGATAGTTATAGTTGAGCTATGAACAGTGAATTTGAAGAATGTTATTTACAATCAGTCTCTCAAGTCACTCTCATAGGGCGGCTGCCTTATATGTTATAATTAAGACATATGAAGCTATTAACAGTAATGAAAAGTCATGTGAAGCAGTGAAATTGATGTTCAATACACGTTGATACAATGTTGTTACAACAGACAAAACTATTCACATGACAATTTATTAGTTTTTAGTCAAACTGTGCTTAAAATAATTCATTTGGACAATATAATTATGTAAAATTATCACATAAAATGATCATATTTCATAATATGACACCAGCGACAGTCAATAACAATAATATTTAAATGGCTGCCCAGCCTCACATTATGAATATACACTGAGTATAAACTGAGAATAAACACTAAGTAAATTCTTTAAAATGAGCCTGAGAGTTCAGGGGATTTTGAAATAATTTAGTATTTGTGTAAGAAGAATCGGAGGATCAGAAGTGTCATTGTGTCTTTTTGTCTCTTTGTTTTTTTCTCATTTCCTCTCAGGTGTGCACTGTGGTTGTGGGCTACGTGCTGGCGGTTTGCTTCAAGTGGAGTCCTCACACCGAGCGCTATCTGAGGGCTCTGGCTCTTCCTGTCTGGGCCGTCCTGCTCTTCTACATCGGTGAGTGGGTGGAGGGGAAGCCCGGGGGAACCTGCAGAGACACGTCTGCTGCTATTTCATACTTTTATTCAAATTTTTTTTTGCCCCCCTGGGAAGATTTCTTCACATTTATCCCACATGGGTTCAACAGGTTCAGAAAATGAAGCCAAACACTGTTTTTATTTTATTTATCAAAGGCAAGGGTGTAAAATAGTTCTCTCGTTAAGGTAAAGAACTGCCTCCACAGGTTCACAAGTCCATCAGACAGATCACATGCAGCACTGCATTGTAAGATGAGGAAGTGTCCAGTATTTTTAGCACACTTAGAGCGTGATGAAGAGAGGTACTGACCTTCAGGCCTGAAATGTTAAAGGTGATGGGAGCTATTAAGAAGAAGTGCCAGGAGGAGTCTGTGGGCAAAGCTAAGCAAATGTTTGGCATGACCCTCTATAAAATATACTGCAGTACAACTGGTGAAAATGATCACAACATATAATATTATCTATTATCAATGTGATGATCTAAATCTTTATTTATGTTGTTATAAACTAGACTTAGTCCCAACAACCCTGTTCAGTCAAAAATAAATGTTCTGGTGTTTGATAAAACAAGTAAATAACTAATAAGTTCAACAAAATATCAACACAGTTACAGAAAGAGAGAAGATATATTGGTTCAAATGAATAACAAAAACAAAAATAGTGATAAAATGATGAAATTGAGGATGAAAATAATCTTAAGTTGCTTTTAGAGACTCTCAACAGCGACTACTTATATACCCTTCAACAGAACGCTTATTATAGTCAACTTGACATTTTAATTTTCCTTCTTGCTTTCCAAGTTGTGCTATACAGTGTTTGCAGGTCAGCACATGTTCTGTTATTATACAGGACAGCAGAGTATTCAAGACAAGTTTCAGTTTGCAAAGTGTTAGATGAACATTTCTCCACATGAAATAGAGAAAAGGTTTAAAACTGCACTCTGTCACAGTGTTCTGATCATTTCTGGGTCTACACCTGAGACCCGGATCAGTTTTGTTAGATCAGTTAAAACAACAAACTAGATTAGATTAGAAGTTTGTTTGTTTGTTTTGTTTGTTTTGGACCTTTTGCAACACTTCTTCACTTCCATATCTTTCCTCTTTAGTGTCTCTGACTGGCTTGTGGAGAGTGCCCATATTTGTGGTTGTGGTCATTCTTCTCATGGTGGGCTCTCAACAGAAGCCACCTGACCCTGCCAGAGGTGGGAATGAACAGAGACACACACACTCACTTTAATTTGTTTTTTTTTTAAGTACACTTTTTATAATATCCACTACTGTAATTTATCTTCCCTGGTTGTCATCTTAGCTTTACCTAAAACAAAACACACACACACAGAAGTATGTTGCTTTTGCTCTGTAACACTGTTGTGCTCTGTGTGTTTCTGTAATTTTCTTTCTCTCTTTGTCCCCCCAGGAGAGCTGTCAGGGCAGGTGTTGTCATTTGCTGCTAACACTTTTTACATGGCGATCTCCTGTAGCAACCTTCAGCCGAAAACTGAGTCCAGTGAAAGCTCTGCTGCAGGTGAGGTTGTTTATTCAGCTCTGTGTGTCACAGGAGATTTGTTACAGGTTATGTGGGAAGAAAACATCAGAAAACCAGATACTAAAATTAGGAAAAAACAATGTTTTATTTTAATAAAGAAGTTTGAATAACTTTTATTTAGTATAATTTTAGTTTTTTTTATGGATCTGCAGCTCAAGCCTCTTTGGCTTTGCTTTCACTATTTGACCATGGTGGTTTTCATTTGGTTCGGCTAATCCAGGTCTGTTCTCTTTGCTTTATGCTTTCTTCCTCTTTCTAATGTTCGTCTTCCTCGTCTCTTCCAAGATGATGTGGACTCTGTGGGTCCCGGCCCCATCCCTGCCACACCCGGCTTCCCTCGGGGCTCGCGTTCATTACCGGGCGGCCTCTTCCAGAAAGAGAAGAGCTCCCAGAGAGCCAGTGATATCTACTTTATTCTGCTGGCCTGGGCCATAGTCCTGGTTCAGATCTGGCTCAACCTCTGGATCCTACAACTGCTTCCTATCCCAGTGGCAGGTAATACACATATGAATACACACACTCCTCCTGTCACATGCTTCTCCTCTGATGTGCTGCACTCACACCAACATTGTATTGATACTTTAGTTTGGATGCTGAAGAAGCTGGTGGTCCACTTTGGCATGAAGAGCTTTACTAAGAGGACTCTGACCGCGTGGTGGGCGGTGCTGGGGAAGTTTGGACGTGAGCGAGAGGAGGCCCTGCTGCCTGGACCAATCAAAGGCCTGGCTCAGTTCCTGCTGCGCACTGACACTAAGGTAACACCTCTGACCGATCTCCTGGTGCAGCTACTGTCCTTATTCCCTCTATCTTTGATTTTAAACATCTAATCAAAGCACACACATATTTTCTCTTTCACTGGTTTATATTTTTAGTGCTCACAGTGTTCACTGTCCCCATTAAAGCCCCTCAGTGACTGTTAGGGCCTGTCTGTTTGATCTCGCCTGGTCAAAAAAAAATATCCCTTGAATTTAATACAACAATTCTGTTTTAAGGTGTATGAAATATATTAGCTTCCAATAAAATATGATGAGGATTATATTTGGACTGTTCTCAGCTGGAATATTTTAGTGAGAGACTGACAGACAGACGTTACTTGTAGGATCAGTTTCAGATACTGTGCAGGATCCTTTTTCTATATTGGACATCTTATATGGTTTTCAAGGGAAAAAATGTATTTGTGTTCATCTTTTAATACAGATTTTGAAAACTACTGTTCTCCAAGAAAAGTTTTCATGCATTTTATTATAAAACTAGCCAGATTTTAGTAGGATTTTGCACTATGATGGACATAAAATATTAGCCGTGATAAGTCTTATACTTATTTTTTTTCATTCAAAATTGGTCAGAATCACAATTTAAAAAAGGCTTCAAAAAGAATTTACAGCATAGGAGAAAGTTATCCGAGTCTGAATGTAGAACAGTCACAAAAACAGCTTATTAAAACTTCCCTTTCACACCTGATTTGACAATGTCATCATTCAGCATAAACTCCTGAGTCTAAAAAAAACTGAGGTGGATCTGGCACCACATAAATGACATTTCTCAGTTTCAGGTCATTTAGCTGATGAACCCTCCGTAATGTTTCATATTTTTCCAGTTGTAATGACACTAATGGCCTCATTGCTGACACCTTCTACATGAAAAGATGCCTTTGTTTTGTAGGTTTTGAGATGTAGTTACGCTGTGTGTTTGTAATCACAATGATTTGCACCGCACTGCACTGTATAGCCAGTCCACACTCCCTGTTGTCACAACACCTGCCTGCCACGCTCCCCTTCCTGATCCTCCCTCACTGCCTGCACCCAAACACAGGTTGTGTTCTTGTCACACGGGTATCTGTGATGACTGCTGCACAGATCTTTCCAATAATAATCTTCCCAATGTCTCTTTGTCTCCTCCCCAAGCTCTGGCATTGGCTTAACAAGCAGGTAATGATCTGGGGGAACAGAGTGCTGAGAGAACGAGAGACTGACAGAAAGTGTGCGTGTGTGTGTGAGAGAGAGAGAGAGAGAGAGAGAAAGAGAGAGAGGAAGAAAAAGGAAATAACCTGTGAAGGTCATGAGCACACCTTGCAGTAGCTTGGACTGGCGCTTTACCCATCCATGTCATCACTTTCTCATGCTGTCTAAATGTTTGTCCTCTCGCTGCTGTTTCCCCCGCTTCCTGCTTTTATTCATACAGGAAGCTACAGTCGGGGAGGGGAGGGGAGGGGAAGGGAGGTGGGATGATGGGGGTGTGAGACTCATTGGTACCTCAGCCCCGTCTGTATCTTCCCCACTGTGATGTACCCGGCAGGTTTGGCTTGAGAGTGTGTGAGGTGCATGGAGAGATGGGTGATGTAGACAGAGCAGTACAGAGTGGGAGGAGAGGGGCAGTGTTTCCGGAAATTACTGACGAATAATCTTGTTAAATTTTTAATGAAGATTCTGGAGAAACACTGCCCACAATCTCCCAGAATCAACCTTCAGAGAGATGTGGTCACGCTTCAGGAGCTGGTTTGGGTGGGGGAAGAGGCTGGCCATGGACAAAACAATGGAAACACCAAACAGATTGTGAAGTTCTACTAAAAACTGAGTCAAGTTTTACCTTTTCAATAGCTTCACAGCCTGAACTGTATGTAGTAGGATAGTTGACATTTCCTCAAGAAGTGACTTTTTTTAGGGTCAAACAATGAGCTTTAGACACCAGCTTTGCTTAAATATTCAACAGAGTTTAGATCTTGAACTGTGGAATGGTCATGGTGACCCATTTAGACACTTGCACAAGATGCTCATGCCGGTACAAATTCACCACAGTGTTTAAACAGCCAGTCACAGGGCTGTGTTGAAAGTGTCGTCTGGTTTTGCTTCCTTTTAAAGTGTAAACTGATCTGGGTGCAAGAAAAATGGTGAACACAGTGGCAGTTTTTGTGTAGGATTTGTGCTCCTTACACTAGTTTATTTGTTGTTGTGCAGTGACTATGGAGACCTAAATACCAGAAGAGTTCCCAGTGTGTGATGCCCATTATGTATTCATAATTTTTAAGATTCTCCCTGTGCCGCATTAAGAAAATGTAGTTTTTTAACTAATGCACTGAGTGTGTGTGCTATATAAAACTTCATTAGTGGTTTTATGTTGCACTAAGTGGTGGTAATCGACCTCTTAAGCCGATATTTGTTGCTAATTGGTACTCAGCATACTAAGTTGCCAGTTTAATTGCCTGAATCGCTCCATTCAAAATTTAAATCCTTTTTTTTTGAAGTGGTGTTTCCATTCTTTTGTTTACCAGTGTTTTTGCTGTACTGGATTTAGTTGCAATTTATAATTCTTCTTCCTTTAAGGTAAGACTACATTCTTATAGACGGTAAGAAACTGAATTCGGAAAGACATTCACCCTAGATTACACAGATTATTTTCTGCAGTATCATGTCACTATTAATATATTGACAAACCATTAGGCTTCATGGGAAAGAGGCGTCCACTCTTCCAGTAACATAACATCGACTCCAGTTAACTTAATTTTTAACATGTAGCGTCTGTGACATTAACACATGGGCAAACACACACAAATAATAGAAAATAAAATAGACTAAAACTGTTAGAAGTTTGTTGTTGATGCAATTTTGGAGCATTGAGAAACCTGAGTTAAGAAATGCACCAGTTTACAACAGAACAGATACTTTGAAAGACTGTTGGACAACATTATGACACATTTAAGCTGGGAAAAGTCACCCACACAACAACACATGGCCTGAATTTTGCCACTTGCATGTTTCCATGCAAGTGCAAGGATATGTGAGGGTATATGTGTGCAGACATCCTCACTATTGGTTCATTAAGTCTATTGACTAATGACTATTTTATTGTCATTAGGGCCTGAGGTGGCAGCTTCTTAACAAGGGAAGGACGCAGGTTTCTCCATGTGTCTGATCACTGTATGTTTTTAGCCGCTTCACAACAGTACTGACTTCCTGTCTGCTTCCTCTCCTTCCTCTACTCCTTCTCGTCTATATCTTCCTCCTCTCTGCGCAGATGATTGTGTGGTTGGAGCGATCTCTGGATAAAATCATCAGCATCTTCATCATCATCCTCCTGGTCACAGGGACTCTGCTCATGGCTCTGCTGCTCACTGCCATGGTACTTTTCTTCCTTTTTAATTATTTCAAAGCATTATGGAAATAATAACGGTCACTTGGATAAGAAATTAAAATAATTTATCTTTTTAGGTTCATCATGAAAGTGTTCACATTATTAATGTAACCAGTAACCTCATCAACGAGACTGTCTCCAACCACCCAGAATGGGCAAAGTACTTTTTACTCTCTTTTTGTTTTTCTCTTTTGCATTTGCAGTTCTGGTTTCTCTCCTTCTAACCACCTTAGTGTCCTTCTCTCTCTCTTTTTTTTTTCTTTTTCTTACACTGCTCTCCTCTAGTTGGCTTCCAGAGGCTTGTGTGGTCCAGAAGGCTCTGAATTCAGCTGCTACTAATGTCTATCAGCACGGGAGAGAATGGATAACACATCGGGTAAGTTTCTCATTGATTCATGTGAATTTGCATATGGAGGTATGGACTTTGACACTTTAGCAGCCTCTTATTCTATGAATATTTGTTCTCTTTCTCTGTGTGCAGCTCCATAAGATATTAGGAGACAAGGCGAACCACACAGCTGTGATTGAAAAGCAGGTTTTGGAGCTTTGGGACAGACTCTACCAATCCTGGTTTGTGAAGGTAGCATGTGAGGGGTGACATTTACAATCTCCTGAAATGTTATACTCAGTAGCATTCAGTTTTACATGAAATACTATCATCTACATATGTCCAGAATGTGACCCACTCCGGACGGCATCGTCATGGTCATAAGTCGCTGATTAGACAGAACAGCTGGCTGGTGGACATCCTGGACTGGAAGGACATTGCCGCCTTTCTGCAGGAAAATATTGAGACTCTGCTGTCTGTAAGTATGGGTGTGTTTCAACACTATCTGCTCTGTGAGGAAGAGAATTTGCATGTGTTTTGGTTTTATGTATCTGTCATCACACACAATATTTATGACACTTCACTTGGAAAAAAAATTGACTAAAAAGAGAAAGTGAAAATGATTACTGTGGCCTCGTTGTTTTGTAGATTCTGGAGTCTCTTTGGGTGGTGATGAGTCGGAACGTTGGCCTCCTCTTCTCCACAGCGACCACTCTCTTCACCGTCTTGTTCCATAGCGGCACGGCTCTTCTCAACTTTGCCCTCAGCCTGGTATGAAACATGACATGTTGATTATGTCTGTAAAATGAAATAACCAGATCTATTGATATAATTAGGAAATTAAGATATTATTAAAAATATAATCTGGACAAGTACATTTACCATAACTCTTCACAAAATCTTTCTTCTACAAAAACACTTGTTTAATAAAACAATATTTTATTTCAAGAAACTCAACTTCTCACAATGTATGATATTAAAGTTTTCCAAATATGTACTTTTTATATATCATCTAATCATCTAATCTTCATCTTCCCAAACATCTGACAGTCAGATTTTCAGTCAGATACGAGGGTGCAAATTTATGGAAGTCATATTCTCATTGGGTTAAAAATTCTTCGTTCTTTAAGTCCTTTAGATTATATTTTTAAAAAAGCTTTCATTTTGGTTTTATAACCACATTTTTTTGTGTGATTTTGTTTTTCTTTTATATGTATGTTTACTATGTAAGTAGCTGTAGAGGTAATCAATAAACGTAGTCCACTTTACCAAGGCAGCTGGATTTGTGAGATTATGCAGAAATCCATCTTGTCATGTTTAAGTTATGCGGTTGTATCTGAACCGCAGTGCTTCAGACTAGTCAGCGTCCTATGAGGATTCTTACATGATCTCGTGAATCCAGCTGCCTCACAAGGTAAGACGGCGATAGACAGATGGTTCATCCAATCACCTGCCAAAAATAAAAGTGGCTGCTCTTCTCCAAGTACAACTTCTCAGATGGTTCTGTATAACAAACCATCTGGCAGGTCAGGTTCAATTTTTTTCAATTCAGTTCAAGTCAATTTTATTTATATAGTGCCAAATCACAACAGAGGTTATCTCAGGTCATTTTTCACATAGAGCAGGTCCAGACTGTGCTCCTTATTTACAGAGACCCAGCATTCCCCCCATGAGAAAGCACTTGGCGACAGCGTCAAGGAAAAACTCCCCTTTAACAGGAAGAAACTGCGAGCAGAACTGGACTCTAGGTGGGCAGCCATCTGTTGAGCCATCGGTAGACCGCAAAAGAGGGAGGGAGAGAGAGAGAGACACAAAAACAATATTAGTAGAAATATGACTAATAATAACAATAGCAAGCATGGGTGTCAAGCAGTACCATAGGGGGGCGTCTCCTCAGCCACGGTCCATAGGAGCCTGCTGTCCATAACTAGGGGGCAAATAAACAAACTCAAACCAAAAAAAAAAACATCTAGCTCAAATTGACATGAGACTGTATCTGTCACAGAAACTTTCCATCATACATTTATTCATTATATATGTGTTTGTATGCAGGTGATTTTCCTGACTACACTCTTCTACCTGCTGAGCTCCAGTGGAGAATACTACAAACCTGTCAAATGGGTGATCAGCCTGACTCCCCTCTCCCAGCCAGGACCCTCCTCTAATATCATTGGCCAATCTGTAGAGGAGGCTATCAGGTAGTCACATAAACACACACGCAAAATCATTCTGCTTGCATAGGCGTTAGCTCAAAGAGTCTAAAAATATATATCAAGGTGATTATTTTCGACCTTGTGTGTGTTTATTTACCCTTAGAGGAGTGTTTGATGCCTCTCTGAAAATGGCCGGCTTCTACGGCCTCTACACTTGGCTCACTCACACCATCTTTGGCATCAACATCGTCTTCATTCCTTCTGGTGAGTCCACATGTTTGCAACGGATCATGCTGTCATTATACCTGCACCTGCCAAGCCGCTGTTGGTATTTTCTCACTCCTTTGAATCCTTCTCTCCTGGCACCGAAGCTCTGGCTGCCATCCTGGGCGCGGTGCCGTTCTTGGGGACCTACTGGGCAGCCGTGCCGGCTGTGTGCGACCTGTGGCTGGCGCAGGGCGAAGGCGTTAAGGCCGTGCTGCTGCTCATATTCCATCTACTTCCAACATACTTCGTAGACACTGCCATCTACTCTGACATCTCTGGGTATGTGTGCTGTTGTTACCAGTTTTTTTTTTATTGTCCAGTTATAGAGCTTCAACACTTGACTAACAAATTTCCACTCAGCACTCGTGACTGAGTGTGTAATGCACACAAGCCTGGTTGGTAGCCTGATATGGCTTTGAAAGGAAACCAAGCTGTTGATGAAGTCTATAAACAGTGTGTCCATTTGCCTCGGTCAGTTTCATAAACTGTCAGCTGTTTGAGATAAAGCTGATGGAAAACAACACCAGGCAGCAGGCAAGATAATGCTCCATCTCAGCTGTCGAAGTCTGTTGAAATAGTGTTTCACAAAGTGCTGCCTGCATGGTTGGTGTAAGGACCTAATTTAGTTTAATGTTAGGTTTTGGTTGGATGTTGCAGGAATGATGGTTAAGCTTACAGTAAGGAGAAAACACATCATTGGAGATAAAGACTTGAACATAACATCAGTTTTATAGTGGAAGCAGTGCACTGTTCAAAACTACATACACACATTTTATAAAAATGTTTTAGCCCAGAAAATTCAACCTCATATACTTTACATTATTATCAAACTATTTTCAAAAGCATACTTTACATTTTATGGCTTGAGTTCAGTCATTTCAGCAAAAAGTTTAGTCTTAAAATCCATTATAATTCTTTATATTATTTAATCAAAGTTTTGGTCATCTCATGGTACTGAAGCTGCACTCAGTGTTTTTTTTTTTTTTTTTTATAAATCTTTGTGATGGCGTGTTCATGACCATCCCATCCAGGAACCGATGCAGTAGTTGTTCACCTAAATGCACTGCACTGATGATCTACAGTGTTGAAAAATAAAAATGCCAAAGACAGATCTCAGATGCTGAATGCCCAAATATGGAAAGCTGTCAAAATGATGCATCATCAGGCGACAATAATGTAACTTTGACAAGACTTTAAACTATTAACTGACAGTCTAAAAATACCTGGGGCCAGATGCATAAAGGATACGTACCCACAAAAACCATGCATATGCCATTTCCCGCACATAAACTGGTATTTATAAACACAGAATGTGCGGTGAGGATATGCTTACCTCATGCATACTTTAGACCAGGCGATCTGAGGGTGAAGTGATGAGGTGGAGATGAAATATAAGCTGAGACTGAATCTTTTAGTAAAACATTATTTGGGTTGATAACCAACTGCACTGATTGTGTGATTTTTATTCGTAAAATGCAGATCAAAGGCACATTTATTAAGTTAACATTGATGAATTACTTTTGTGTTTAATTTTATCACTCTTTTAATTTACACAGAAGTCAACATTTTATTTTGCTCTTAATATTCTTTTTTATTATGACACACCCTGTAAAGTCAGCTTAGATATGAGCGCTACAAACTAATCATTAATTATACTTCTGAGATGTCACTGCCAACGATGGTTTACAGTCCATGTAATGAATGAATGATGTGGACAGTATAAAGAGCTGCACAGCTGCATGTAATGATTGCGCGTAATGTCAGCTGTTCTGGCTGTTGGAGGACTTTGCCAGTGCAACACAATCAGTGAAACTGCACTGCCTCTTTCCCATTTGTTTCATTGACAGCTGTACAGACTGGTGGTCAGGTGGCGAATTGATATGAAAACGGCACACAGTTTTAAATAAACACAGTTTTAGTCATGAATCTACACAGAGTTTTATGCATCTGGCCCTTGGTGTGCTTTTGGAAAATATGATTTGTAGTTAATGAGGTAAGACATGTAAAAAATGGTGTGGTCTGTCTTTCTGTTTCTCAGGGGTGGACACCCCTATCTGACAGGTCTGGCGGTGGCTGGAGGAGCATACTATCTGGGTCTAGAGGGAGCCATCATTGGGCCTATCCTTCTCTGCATCCTGGTGGTGGCGGCCAACATCTACAGCGCCATGCTGATGAGCCCCAGCTCTGCAGTGCCTACACCGGTGCAGAGCAGCCGGCCTCTTTACCCCCTCAGGTTTTAACACAACATTCCAGAAAATAAAACAGGCAGGCAGCTGTAAAAATGTTCAATAAAATGCTAACAAACTCCATCATTAACCTCTTGTTTGTCACCTTCAGGAGCTACTCAGAGTCCACCCCCTCTACCCTGCCGAAGACCAGTGAGTGAAAGCAAGGGGGTGTGTCCTTGTGGAACATCATCTGGCTTCCTATTGGCTGATTCCTCAGGGGAAAAAGGCTCCCCTCCCTATCCTGCCCCTGCTCCATAGGGTCAGCCCCTCCTCCCCACTGACCAAGAAGAGATGGCGGCGTAATGACTGGCTACCCACAATGCCGTCTGCTCACCAGAGCTGAGCGATATGGCACTTGCTGCTCAACCTAAAATCACAAATGCGAGCATAGATCCTAAACCTAAACTTGGACCAATGATAAGACATTGGGCTTAATGATTATGAACAAGGGAGACATTGATACTAATCACATCATCTCTCAAAACTCAGTGCCTCAATTTATTTTATAATGTTGACAAATGCCTAAAAATTATTGTGTAATTTGTGGCGAATTGTGAGATGATCTATTTTATCTACAAAGCCCCTGATTTCCACTCTGAACACCCTAGCTGTTTTGGATCTCCAGTATGTGGTCATGCAGTATTTGTACTCCCTACCTCTCTCCTCATGGAGGCTCACTGGAGTCTGTAGTGACCATAAAGATGTACTGAACACTTCTTGCCATAAAAGTCCTCACTGTCTGGCTCAAGAGAAGGAGTTAAGCACTGTTTTTAGTTCTCTCGCTCTCCTGGACCAGACTTTCATCCAGGATCTCTACCACTGTTTTACTACTTTTTTTTTTTTTTTTTTAAAGAATACACACGGTTGAATCATAGCAAACGTCACTGCTTACTTTTAATGGATACATGCTTCACAGCAGGGTCATGTTTAGATCGAGGAGAACGACTTTAATCAGATTGGTCCAAGATCGGAGGATTATCGAGGGATTCTGTTTTTATATTTAATTTGTCTCAAGCTTTAGTTTCTTTAACACACAGTGAGTGCAAATACACACATCAACTACAACTACACCTTTTTATTTTTTATATGCATAGCACATCTGTCAGTATTGATGCACGTTTACACTCAGAATATCTCGATATTGACGAGGTTGCCTGAGTTTTTTTTTTTTTCTTCTGAGTATGCTCAAGTTTGATAACTGTGACACTGTGTCGTCTCCATCAAGACTAATATGTAGTTTCAACCTGAAATACATTAGAAATGTCTTTATTTTTTCTACTCACCTCATCCATTCTTGCACTTTCCCCACTCCATACTTTAAACTACAGAGAGCACTTTTCTGAAAGCAGAGTACAAATTAGTTTATGTCGCTGGAAGCTTTAATAAAGAAGTGGTACAGATGAGTTGTGTTTGTAAAGCGACACTTTTATTATACATGGCTACTGTGTTAGCTGCCTGAGGGTGGGAGGGTTGTATGTGTTCTGGGTCGGGTTGGAACAAGCATTTGGTTTCACTGTTTAACTAAATGATTGTAGTTTTTATTTGATACTGTTGCCATGTTTGTTTTTTTAAAGTACTGGATATGCACTGACCCAATAAACATTACCATTTAAACAGCACTGGCTTTGTTGGTCTGCTTTATGCTGGAAGTAGAACTGCAACTAATTATTATTTTAATTGCTTATTTATCTTATTGTTGATAATCATCGTTGCTGTTTTTTTTTATTAATCATTTGGGCAATAAAATATCTGATAATAGTGAAAATGCACATCACATTTCTGAGGCCAAGGGAATGTCTTCAATCCCGTTTTGATTCACCAACTATTTAATGCTTTAAATCTGCCCAAAACATTTTGTGACTAATATTTTTTATTGATTTTTAAGCAATGAAAGTGTATATGATTTTGACTGCAACAGTGAAAATGGACGAATATTTGATCACAGAGAATGAGTCAACTAAAACAATTTTAGTTGATTAATTTTCTGTCAAATATTTACTTTGTGCTAATTTCCAAATCATCCTCAGTGTTTGCATGGACTGACTTTGAAAATGAACAATGTGTTTGCTCAATAATATGGAAGGTAAATAAAAAAATATATAAATATAAAATAGCTACTCATATACTTGCAAACATGCACTTATTAAACTTAATGGTTGCAGTTAGATCATCACAGTGTAAAATTAGCATAAAGAGGAACCAGTTTATGAACTTTGTCTGTGATCATAGCAACAAGAAGGCAGGAAAGAGACAAAGAAAAAGAGAAAAATTGGCCCTTTAACCCTAATACAACCTTTCTGTATGTGGCCTGCAGTAGAGGACTGAGACTGCGGTTCCCACAATGGATTTTGTTGAACTGCACAAATGTAAAACAGGTAACAAATGGAAAAAAAACACCCAACATCTAACTTTCCCTGGATAAAAAAGTGAAAGCTTCCCTCTGTGTTTGTGTGAATTGAGTCAGACTGTGTCATCTGGTCTGTGAAGACTTTACAGATTGTCAATGTGTCAGCGAGGCTTTTGACAGATGGACAGAATAAATATCAAATCCTTGGAAAGCTGCAGTGTGGCTGCTGGTGATTTAAGTCTCAAGTCTAATACACAGACACTGTGACCACAGGCTGAAATTCCACTACTGAGACTAAACTCAAACTACTACTGAGACTGTTGGTGAGTAACTAAAAATCTGAGTTTTATAAATGTTGTTATAATAAAAGGAGGAGGAAGTTATTGGTAAAATAACATTAAAAGTATTTCGGTACTTTTGATGTATATATTAGCACTGAATGTGGGACATTTAATGTTTGACTGTATAAAATATACAACAGAAAAGAAAAACAATGTTGATGAGATTGGAGTTTTAGGTGTTTTGGGAACAGGAGAGGATTATCCGTAATTTTCTGATGGTGGTCACAATCAGACAAAGAATAAACATCACATCATGAAGTCTTTATGTTGTGCTGCGAGATCTGAAAGCCTGCAAATTGCAGTAATCTTCCCACCTGAGAGCCGACACAAAACCATGAACTTCCAGGTGACTTCACACTCTGACAATCTGTAAAAAAAAAACAACACAGATTTTATTGTACGAAAGACCTCACAGCGACATAAAAGACTATTCAATCCACAGAGACTGGAGAGGAAATGGACCAGAAAATAACATTTTATTAACTTCAGTCGAAGCTCCACATGAATGATATTGGACTTTTTTTTTTATTAAATGAGCACTGTGGCTTATAAAAGCTGGCAGTTTAATATCTGGTGGTTAAATGTAGCAGCCTGTCAAACATGATAAAATCTCTCCATACATTATAAAAAGTGTAATGAATTCAGTCAAAGCAATATATTCCAAGATAATGTAACAAACACTTGAGGTACCAACAACTGCTCACTGTTGTAATCAGTTAAGTTATGTTCAGTTTGTCAGGCGACGACTGGTGTATTATATCATCTTTATACCAGGTCCACTAAACTAATGATGA